>CM034349.1:96519499-96728897 GCA_019925275.1 Mytilus edulis | reverse complement strand
CTTGAACTTCTATGAAATTGAATTTGCACTGAAGAATTGAATGCTTCTTTTTGTAACTTCATTGGGATGTAAAAACGTTGACCGAAGTACATTTTGTATGAAGCGCGAAAGCCATTCATTTCTAAAAATGTGCGCACGGTCAACGCTTTTACAACCCTATGAAGTTACAAAAAGAAGCATTCAATACTTGTAATTACATTTTTTTAGCTAGAATCATGAAAACACGAATTTTATCACTTTTTTATTAATTCACCTGTGCACTTTATGCTGGGACCTCGTGTTATCATGAAAGAAAAGTTTTATTGAGTAATGCAATTGCTTAAGAAATGACACGTGATATGCAGTTAGCCTATCAGAATAACGTATTATAGTGAAACATACATATAATTTAATTATTAAATTCTGAACGTAAACAACACAAATATGTATGCATATATTATATCTCACAGAAAGAGATAAAATGATGTATAAATGTATTACGACAGGAATTTAACACTATCATTCTATTAATTTATAGATTTGTAAAATGGTTAAAAGTTGTCACGTACATTCAGATACCTCGTGTAGGGAGAATGTTCCATTCTCTACACAATTTTACCTTAAATTTGTATAGCATTTCACTGTTTCATTGTGCCATCAGTTGTATTGTTTTCTAATATAAAATAGACTCTTTTTTATAAAGGAGATTGAAGTATACAAAAGTCATTAATCAACCGGTCTTTACTCGCTCTGAGATTTATGAGGTAAAGATCAAAACTAGTGTTGATCCGCATAACTGTAAAAATTGAGGTCCAATCATAAATTCCCTGTATGATAATATGACCATTCTATAGTATTTATTGTTCGAAGGGCGTCGTTCAAATAATGCATGAAATATTTGGCACTGGACATCATGTCTCTTGTTCGGGTGTCTTTAATGATGCTCGAAACCTAAAATATATTAAAAAAATAACCAGTTTATGATTTAAGGAGCGTTTAAAAAAACAGAACTGTGGAAAAGGGAAGTAATTTCTGCTGAAGGCCCGCCCTGCAATATGCACGTTAAAATAAAAGCATCATTGGGGTTTATTAGTACAAACTAATTTACAAAGTAAACGAATAATTCAACTTTACTATAATCATTTCTATGTTCGCTCTAAGTGAGCATGAAACAATTGCAACTGGGCAATGAGCATTTCAGTCAAAGGAAATTCCTATGTTACAGATTAAAATTGCAATTATGATATAATAATCAACCATCGGTATTGAACAAATTAATGATGATAATGACTATTTCATCAACTGTATCCCCAATGAAAGAATTGCCTTTTACGTTATTGATGTCATTAAAGACATACATGTATACGCGTTAAAATATGTGATACGTTCTGGTGCTTAACAGTAGACACGTTTTGACGGTAAACAATTATCGGACACGTGTTGGTGTTATGAAATCGGACACGTGTGGCCAGTATGGAATATTACGGACACGTTTAGGGAGAATATACATGTTTGGGGGATAATGACATGTTTGGGAGTGTTGCATATATACATGTAAAGATATGAATAAGCCTATTTAACGCTTGTTTTCATGCATATTGCAATTAACACGTCTACAAAAAATTGGAAACAACACGTTTAATAATTAAATGCGTCCGAAGCGCTTTTCTGAATTTACCTTCATCAGGATCGCTCAAAGCCAATCATTTGAAATCCGAGGATGTAGAAGTACCGTTGAAGAGCTATATGACAAATATACCTGAAACAAATACCCAAATTCATCAAAAGTCAACTTTGCCTGAAGGAGTAGAAACCTTAGTTGTTGTTTTTTAAATAATCTTAAAATTTATAAACGGACAATTTTATATCACACTGAATAAGAAGTACTACCACACTTTACATATTAGGTTTTAACTGTTGTCCTTATTTTCAAAGAATAAATACATGTTCAGTCAAAGATTGGAAAACGCAACAAACATATTCTATTATCCCAAAATCAAGAAATTAATAATAGTTGTGCATACGAATATTCACATTTATTCTGGTATGAAGCTGAATACCCAATGTCTACTTGAGAAAAAATCCAGGGTGTGGTTCGACTTAATTTTTTTTTTAATTTGGTCCAAAGATGGGTTCGGGAACCCTACCTCGTCCTTAAATTAGGTCCAAAGTTGGGGTCAGACATCCAACCCTACCCTTACGGAAATGTTAATAAAAAATGTTCTACGGCAATACTTTTTTCGCCACTAGGTGCAATGGGAAGCTGAATACCCAAGGTCTACATGAGAAAAAATCCAGGGTGTTGTTAGGCTTGTTTTTTTTTAAATTAGGTCCAAAGTTGGGGTCGGACATCCTACACCACCCTGACGGAAATATAAATAAAAAATGTTCTACGGCAACACATTGTTCGCCACTAGGTGCAATGGGAAGCTGAATACCCAAGGTCTACTTAAGAAAAAATCCAGGCTTGTTTTTTTTTTTAAAATTTGGTCCAAAGTTGGGATCGGTCACCCTACCCGACCCTTACGGAAATGTTAATAAAAAATGTTTTACGGCAATACTTTTTTCGCCACTAGATGCAATGGGAAGCTGAATAGCTAAGGTTTACTTGAGAAAAAATCCAGGGTGTTGTTCGGCTTAGTTTATTTTTAAATTAGGTCCAAAGTTGGGGTCTGACATCCTACACAACCCTTACGAAAATGTTAATAAAAAATGTTCTACGGCAATAATTTTTTCGCAACTAGGTGCAATGGGAAGCTGAATACCCAATGTCTACTTGAGAAAAAATCCAGGGTGTGGTTCGGCTTAATTTTTTTTTAAATTTGGTCCGAAGTTGGGGTCGAGCACCCTACCCACCATTACGGAAATGTTAATAAAAAATGTTCTACGGCAATACTTTTTTCGCCACTAGATGCAATGGGAAGCTGAATAGCTAAGGTCTACTTGAGAAAAAATCCAGGGTGTTGTTGTGCTTAGTTTTTTTTTTAAATTAGGTCCAAAGTTGGGGTCGGACATCCTACACCACCCTTACGGAAATGTTATAACAAAATGTTGTACGGCAATACTTTTTTCGCCACTAGGTGCAATAAGAAGTTGAATACCCAAGGTCTACTTGAGAAAAAATCCAGGGTGTGGTTCGGCTTAGTTTGTTTTTTTAATTTGGCCCAAAGTTGGGGTCGGGCACCCTATCCCACCTTTACGGAAATGTTAATAAAAAATGTTCTACGGCAATCCTTTTTTCGCCACTAGGTGCAATGGGAAGCTGAATAGCTAAGGTCCACTTGAGAAAAAATCCAGGGTGTTGTTCGGCTTAGTTTTTTTAAAATTAGGTACAAATTTGGGGTCGAACATCCTACACCACCATTACGGAAATGTTAATAAAAAATATTCCACCGCAATACTTTTTTCGCCACTAGGTGCAATGGGAAGCTGAATACCTAAGGTCTACATGAGAAAAAACCCACGGTGTGGTTCGGCTTAGTTTTTTTTATTTGGTCCAAATTTGGGGTCGGGCACCCTACCCACCCATACGGAAATGTTAATGAAAAATGTTCTACGGCAAGACTTTTTTCGCAACTAGGTGCGATGGGAAGCTGAATACCCAATGTCTACTTGACAAAAAATCCAGGGCGTGGTTCGGCTTTTTTTTTTTTTTTTTAATTTGGTCCAAAGTTTGGGTCGGGCACACTACCCCACCCTTACGGAAATGTTAATAAAAAATGTTCTACGGCAATACTTTTTTCGCCACTATATGCAATGGGAAGCTGAATACCCACGGTCTACCTGAGAAAAAATCCAGGGTGTGGTTCGGCTTACTTTTTTTTTTAATTTGGTTCAAAGTTGGGGTCGAGCACCCTACCCTATCCTTACGGAAATGTTAATAAAAAATGTTCTACGGCAAGACTTTTTTCGCCACTAGTTGCAATGGGAAGCTGAATACCCAAGGTTTACTTGAGAAAAAATCCAGGGTGTGGTTCGGCTTACTATTTTTAAAATTTGGTTCAAAGTTGGGGTCGGGCACCCTACCCTACCCTTACGGAAATGTTAATAAAAAATGTTCTACGGCAATACTTTTTTCGCCACTAGGTACAATGGGAAGCTGAATAGCTAAGGTTTACTTGAGAAAAAATCCAGGGTGTGGTTCGGCATACTTTTTTTTTAAATTAGGTCCAAAGTTCGGGGTCGGACATCCTACACCACCCTTACGGAAATGTTAATAAAAAATGTTCTACGGCAATCCTTTTTTCGCCACTAGTTGCAATGGGAAGCTGAATACCCAAGGTCTACTTGAGAAAATATCCATGGTGTGGTTCGGCTTACTTTTTTTTTAAATTTGGTTCAAAGTTGGGGTCGGGCACCCTACCCTATCCTTGCGGAAATGTTAATAAAAAATGTTCTACGGCAATACTTTTTTCGCCACTAGTTGCAATGGGAAGCTGAATACCCAAGGTCTACTTGAGAAAAAATCCAGGGTGTGGTTCGGCTTACTTTTTTTATAAATTTGGTTCAAAGTTAGGATCGGGCACCCTACCCTACCTTTACGGAAATGTTAATAAAAAATGTTCTACGGCAATACTTTTTTCGCCACTAGGTACAATGGGAAGCTGAATAGCTAAGGTTTACTTGAGAAAAAATCCAGGGTATTGTTCGGCTTATTTTTTTTTTAAATTAGGTCCAAAGTTCGGGGTCGGACATCCTACACCACCCTTACAGAAATGTTAATAAAAAATGTTCTACGGCAATACTTTTTTTGGCCACTAGTTGCAATGGGAAGCTGAATATCCAAGGTCTACTTGAGAAAATATCCATGGTGTGGTTCGGCTTACTTTTTTTTTGAAATTTGGTTCAAAGTTGGGGTCGGACATCCTACACCACCCTTACGGAAATTTAATAAAAGATGTTCTACGGCAATTCTTTTTTCGCCACTAGGTGCAATGGAAAGCTGAATAGATAAGGTCTACTTGAGAAAAAATCCAGGGTGTTGTTCGGCTTAGTTTTATTTTTAAATTAGGTCCAAAGTTCGGGGTCGGACATCCTACACCACCCTAACGGAAATGTTAATGAAAAATGTTCTACTGCAATACTTTTTTCGCCACTAGGCGCAATGGGAAGCTGAATACCCAAGGTCTACTTGAGAAAAAATCCAGGGTGTGGTTCGGCTTAGTTTTTTTTTAAATTTGGTCCAAAGTTGGGGTCGGGCACCCTACCCTACCCTTACGGAAATGTTAATAAACAATGTTCTACGGCAATACTTTTTTTCGCCACTAGATGCAATGGGAAGCTGAATAGCTAAGGTCTACTTAAGAAAAAATCCAGGGTGTTGTTCAGCTTAGTTTTTTTTTAAATTAGGTCCAAAGTTGGGGTCGGACATCCTACACCACTCTTACGGAAATGTTAATAAAAAATGTTCTACGGCAATACTTTTTTTCGCCACTAGGTGCACTGGGAAGCTGAATACCCAAAGTTTACTTGAGAAAAAATCCAGGGTGCAGTTCGGCTTAGTTTTTTTTAAAATTTGGTCCAAAGTTGGGGTCGGGATCCCAACCCCACCCTTACGGAAATGTTAATAAAAAATGTTTTACGGCAATACATTTTTCGCCACTAGATGCAATGGGAAGCTGAATAGCTAAGGTCTACTTGAGAAAAAATCCAGGGCGTGGTTCGGCTTATTTTTTTTTAAAATTTGGTCCAAAGTTGGGGTCGGGCACCCTACCCCACCCTTACGGAAATGTTAATAAAAATGTTCTACGGCAATACTTTTTTCGCCACAAGGTGCAATGGGAAGCTAAATAGCTAAGGTCTACTTAAGAAAAAAATCCAGGTGTTTTTCGGCTTAGTTTTTTTTTTTTTAAATTAGGTCCAAAGTTGGGGTCGGACATCCTACACAACCCTAACGGAAATGTGAATAAAAAATATTCAACGGCAATACTTTTTTCGCCAATAGATGCAATGGGAATCTGAATAGCTAAGGTCTACCTGAGAAAAAATCCACGGTGTGGTTCGGCTTAGTTTTTTTTTATATTTGTCCAAGGTTGGGGTCGGGCACCCTACCTCACCCTTACGGAAATGTTAATACAAAATGTTCTACGGCAATACTTATTTCGCCACTAGATGCAATGGGAAGCTGAATAGCTAAGGTCTACTTGAGAAAAAATCCAGGGTGTTGTTCGGTTCAGTTTTTTTTTAAATTAGGTCCAAAGTTGGGGTCGGACATCCTACACAACGCTAACGGAAATGTTAATAAAAAATGTTCTACGGCAATACTTTTTTCGCCACTAGGTGCAATGGGAAGCTAAATAGCTAAGGTCTACTTGAGAAAAAATCCAGGGTGTGGTTCGGCTTACTTTTTTTTTAAATTTGGTTCAAAGTTGGGATCGGGCACCCAACCCCATCCTTACGGAAATGTTAATAAAAAATGTTCTACGGCAATACTTTTTTCGCCACTAGGTACAATGGGAAGCTGAATAGCTAAAGTTTACTTGAGAAAAAATCCAGGGTATTGTTTGGCTTATTTTTCTTTTAAATTAGGTCCAAAGTTCGGGGTCGGACATCCTACACCACCCTTACAGAAATGTTAATAAAAAATGTTCTACGGCAATACTTTTTTTGGCCACTAGTTGCAATGGGAAGCTGAATATCCAAGGTCTACTTGAGAAAATATCCATGGTGTGGTTCGGCTTACTTTTTTTTGGAAATTTGGTTCAAAGTTGGGGTCGGACATCCTACACCACCCTTACGGAAATGTTAATAAAAGATGTTCTACGGCAATTCTTTTTTCGCCACTAGGTGCAATGGAAAGCTGCATAGCTAAGGTCTACTTGAGAAAAATCCAGGGTGTTGTTCGGCTTAGTTTTTTTTTAAATTAGGTCCAAAGTTCGGGGTCGGACATCCTACACCACCCTTACGGAAATGTTAATAAAAAATGTTCTACGGCAATACTTTTTTCGCCACTAGTTGCAATGGGAAGCTGAATACCCAAGGTCTACATGAGAAAATATCCATGGTGTGGTTTGGCTTACTTTTTTAAAAATTTGGTTCAAAGTTGGGGTCGGGCACCCTACCCTACCCTTACGGAAATGTTAATAATAAATGTTCTACAGCAATACTTTGCGCCACTAGATGAAATGGGAAGCTGAATAGCTAAGGTCTTCTTGTGTAAAAATCCAGGGTGTTGTTCGGCTTAGTTTTTTTTTTAAATTAGGTCCATAGTTGGGGTCGGACATCCTACCCAACCCTTAAGGAAATGTTCATTAAAAATGTTCTACGACAATACCTTTTTTCGCCACTAGTTGCAATGGGAAGCTGAATACCCAAGGTCTGCTTGAGAAAAAATCCAGGGTGTGGTTCGGCTTACTTTTTTTTAAATTTGGTTCAAAGTTGGGGTCGGGCACCCTACCCTACCCTTACGGAAATGTTAATAAAAAATGTTCTACGGCAATATTTTTTTGCCACTAGTTGCAATGGGAAGCTGAATACCCAAGGTCTACTTGAGAAAAAATCCAGGGTGTGGTTCGGCTTACTTTTTTAAAATTTGGTTCAAAGTTTGGGTCGGGCACCCTACCCTACCCTTACGGAAATGATAATAAAAAATGTTCTACGGCAAAACTTTTTTCGCCACTAGGTACAATGGGAAGCTGAATATCTAAGGTTTACTTGAGAAAAAATCCAGGGTGTTGTTCGGCTTAGTTTTTTTTTTAACTTAGGTCCAAAGTTCGGGGTCGGACATCCTACACCACCCTTACGGAAATGTTAATAAAAAATGTTCTACGGCAATACTTTTTTGGCCACTAGTTGCAATGGGAAGCTGAATACCCAAGGTCTACTTGAGAAAATATCCATGGTGTGGTTCGGCTTACTTTTTTTTTTAAATTTGGTTCAAAGTTGGGGTCGGACATCCTACACCACCCTTACGGAAATGTTAATAAAAAATGTTCTATGGCAATTCTTTTTTCGCCACTAGGTGCAATGGAAAGCTGAATAGCTAAGGTCTACTTGAGAAAAAATCCAGGGTGTGGTTCGGCTTACTTTTTTTTAAATTAGGTCCAAAGTTGGGGGCGGGCACCCTACCCCACCATTACGGAAATGTTAATAAAAAATGTTCTACTGCAACAATTTTTTCGCTACTAGGTACAATGGGAAGCTGAATAGCTAAGGTCTACTTGAGAAAAAATCCAGGGTGTAATTCGGCTTAGTTTTTTTTTTAAATTAGGTCCAAAGTTCGGGGACGGACATCCTACACCACCCTTACGGAAATGTTAATAAAAAATGTTCTAAGGCAATACTTTTTTCGCCACTAGTTGCAATTAGAAGCTGAATACCCAAGGTCTACTTGAGAAAAAATCCAGGGTGTGGTTCGGCTTACTTTTTTTTTAAATTTGGTTCAAAGTTGGGGTCGGGCACCCTACCCTACCCTTACGGAAATTTTAATAAAAAATGTTCTACGGCAATAATTTTTTCGCCACTAGATGCAAATGGAAGCTGAATAGCTAAGGTCTACTTGAGAAAAAATCCAGGGTGTTGTTCGGCTTAGTTTTTTTTTTAAATTAGGTCCATAGTTGGGGTCGGACATCCTACCCCACCCTTACGGAAATGTTAATAAAAAATGTTCTACGGCAATACTTTTTTCGCCACTAGTTGCAATGGGAAGCTGAATACCCAAGGTCTACTCAATAGTGTCATTATTTAACAACAATATCACTATTTTTTATATTAATATATTAGTATTGCAACCTTTATTTGTCCCTTTATTTTCAAAGTTTTAGATCATCATGCTTTATTTCAAAATTTCAAAGTGGCTTGGCATTTAAATGGCTTCATGGTGCCAAGAAAGATTGCTTTTGCATGATTAAAATTAAATAAATCTTTAGTTGTCAAATATAATGACACATTTCCTAAACTGTAATATAAATAAATGTGTGTTAAAAAGTAAATATTTCAAGATATTTCTCTTAAATATTTAAACAATTCACTGAATTGTCAACAGATTCCTTGTGACTTTTTGTCCTATAAAATTTGTGATTTTTTGTCTTGTAAATATCCGTCCGTTTACCTTCGATACGATCTCTGCCTTCATTAACGGTGCCATGGTCATCGATATATATATTCTCCAAGATTTTATTAAATCATGATGATGAAACTTCCTTACATTGTTATTTGCAACCGTGCATTGATTATCACCTTTTAAAACTGAAAATGTATTGCAATTGATAGTTATTTGTTTTTTATTTTAATTAAATTTAAACATGTTTTGTCAAAATTAAAGACATGGCATACAAGAACAACTTAAATAAGGTTTAATTATCATGGAGCAGGTGTGTTTTACATGCAAAAGCATATTTTTCCTAAACTCGTGTACATCTTATCTAGTGAATTTAAAAGGCCTTGTGTTTTAAAGTTTTACAGGATATTGTAATTTGGAGTGGATGTTATTTAAAATCTATTAATTCCTGACCAGGTGAAATCTTTTTAATAGGTGTGCTCGAAGCCTGCTGTAAAACTTTCTAGTTTACCTTTTAGCAGAATATTTGTTTTTATTAATTTCTTTACTTTCTTTCCCATTTTAAGTCACAAGACATAAAGTCACAATTTATTTTTGATTTTTTTCATTAAAATAGAAAAAAAAATTGATCTGAAAATAAAATGGTCGTTTTTTTGCTAGAACTTTTTTATGAGACCACTTTGACATTGTTATTAAAATTTATTCAATAATGATCAAATAATTGTTATGAAAACAAAATGTCAAAGTGGCTTGGTTCTTAAATGGCTTCATTTTGCATTTTTAATATTATAATCATGATAATAGTTTAGGTTTAGTTTGAATTTTTGAAGCTTTGTAGCAGGGGTATAATTTGTGCCCTATGGACACATTCCCAATTTTATTTTATCAATTTAGTAAAATTATAATTTGTATTGCAGATAAGTATACAGTTCATACAGATACAGTTTTTTGGTCCATCACTGAATTGACAGAATTAGGTGGTATAAGCAGTTTTCAGACACCAGCTTTCCTTATTGAGCAAGATGAGACCAATAATAATATTGAACATTATCATGATTATGTTGTCTACCAATACGATTCTTTCTCTATTAAAGAGAGCATAGCAATTTATCAGTTTGTTTGTTACTTATTTCATATTCAATAAAAAGTCTATTGGTTCGTCACAAATATAAAACGCTAATCCATCATTGCAAGAATTATAATTATATATTCCTGACTTGGTAAACGGCTCTTCGATGGTCCACTAAAGTGGACTTTATTTTTGTTATCAAGTACTCTGGTCAAGTCAAGGCACCAATCTATGTATATGTATGTCGACGTTCATTCGTTGTTTCATTTCATTCATACAAATAAGATTGAGCATTCGGATGCACACATATATTATATTATCAAGGGTATACATTAAAAAATGAGTTGTGTGATCTTGCTATATTAATTTTATAATGTATTGTTTAATGATTCATTACAGAGCAAGTCAATGTGCACTCTCATCCATGGATGTGTAAACACACGCACTCCATTGCTCGGATTTGATACACAATTAATACACCATACACATTTTGTTCAAATGCAATCACAAGTTAGCAATATGATTATGTATTGAGTTTACCATACTATTATTATCATATCTATTCTTTGCTTGAGATGTTGTTCGACGCCCTATTGCAGCCTTTTTTTTAAATAAGAAATAATCCAAGAAAAAGTCGCATCTTTTTTTTTCGTTCACTTTGCATATTGCGATGCACCAAAATTGTCTAAGTATAAATGCATCATGTCAAAAGAATGATGATTAAAATTTTAATAATTCGACAGGTTAACAAACATTTCGGAATTTTGTTTTCAAATGAAATATTCCTGCCATCGTCAGTGCAGGTGTTCAGCCACAACAATATTACGTATGTCGACAAGGAAATCGAGTAAAGGCTTAAGTTTGGTTTAGTGGAGCGTTCGTTCGCCCTGCGGGATCTTCATTTTCGCAGCCAAGTCCGGTCAGAACAGAGATATGAAAACCGATGAAACGTGTATAGAGAATACCATGATCTCTTTACGTCATGACCAGGCCGGTAAAAGGGATTACGTAAAGGGCATATTATAACGTATACATATTCATAACAACTTAACATATCACTTACAATGTACGACTTTTTGTACAGAATGAATAAAATAGATAACTGAGTTTATATTCAATATCATGTATATGCCTATTTGAATCGGAAAACCTGTAAAATAATAAAGTCGTCTAAATTGCATCATGTGCGAAAACAAACGTTAAAAAAATGCATTTATATGTTAGAATATACTTACATTTCTTAAAGATCTGATTCACCGTGCATGTACACTTCTCAAGAAATACAGTTCTTGGCTATGAGTTAGAAAATAAACAAAAACATATGAATATCAATATACGAGACAATTTTTAACCATTATAATATCTTAAAATAAATAGAACTATAATAATAATTTCCTGTCGTGTTCTATGTATACAGTATTTTATTTCAACATGCAAATATTATATATCAAAACAACAAGCTCTTAAACATAAGAAAGTATCAAGATATTTATTTTCTGTCTCGAGGCAAAACATTTTTTTAAGACTTAGTTTTCTTCAAAATATAAATATGACATACCAACAAAAACAAACAGTCCGTAGACATCTACAATGTATCGATATTTTATCTTCTATCTAAAGATTGCACCTGTCAATACAGCTGTTTTACAAAGCACGCCTCTTTTGGGGAGATATAATATATTTAAGGATATTTTGTTTTGTTAACGTACTGCTTCCAAGGTATGATCTGTATGTTTCATATCATAGAGTCGTTTATTAATGATAATTTGTACACCATCTACAATTTATTTGTCGCACAACGACAATCTCCAAATCAGCCATATAAGTATGTGCTGTGGGTACCATGCTAGTTTTGTCGTATCCGTCCATTGCATGAACTGTAAATATGTTTGTAAAACAAAACGTGAACACTTGAACATTTGAGTTCAATCAGAAACCATTTTTATATTTTTGTGAATGCTTTAACCATTGAAAAACAAATAGACGGCCCCGGCCCATTGCAAATAATTTTACAGTTGAACTTAATATCTTAGTATATTAACTATATGTCTTAAGACATGGCCATTGTTAATGGTGTATCTATAATCAACAATGTAGAAAAATGAATTTATATGAGGAACGAAAACGAAACGTCTTAAACATTTTCCATATCTCAGGACATTTTTCCATGTCCAAAGAAATTTTGCCATGTCTCAAGACATTTTGCCCTGTCTCAAGACATTTGTCATGTTTTAAGACATTTTTGCCATGTCTCAAGACATTTTGCCCTGGCTCAAGACATCTTTCCATGTCTCAAGACTAAAGCAATATTATAAAAGTTAAGCTGTAACGTAGGGATACTAATTTGTTCATACCCCCTAGGATGACATGGTAATAGATATCAATCACCACTGCTTTTCTCTCGATCGGCAGTAAAATCCTTGGTTTAGTATAGCGTCCATTCGCCGTGCAGGATTTTTATTTTCGCAGTCAAGTCCGGTCAGAACGGAGACATGAAAACCAATGAAAATGGATTACGTAAAGGGCATAATGTATACATATTGATAACAACTCAACATCACTTACAATGTACGACGTTTTGTACAGAATGAATAAAACAGATAACTGAGTTTATATTCAATATCATGTATACAATTTGGAAATTAGCATGGCGTTCATTATCACTGAACTAGTATATATTTGTTTAGGGGCCATCTGAAGGACGCCTCCGGTTGCGGGAATTTTCGCTACATTGAGTGACCTATTGGTGACCTTCTGCTGTTGTGTTTTTTTCTATGGCCGGGTTGTTTTCTCTTTGACACATTCCCCTTTTTCATTCTCAATTTTATTTATATGTTAAAATAGTTTTTGAATTCTAGTAAAATATTAGTAGCAAATAGTCAATAATTGTATATTTAAGAAATTTTACACAGTGATCACGAAATTAGTTACTTTTTTAGGTTCATATGTTTATCAAAATCAAACCATATAGCAGTGTGCCGTTATATAAGATAACATAAATGTACAGTTAAATATCTTGACCTTGATGAAATGCTGTTTTTCTAAAAGTCAGTCGAATATTCATGGCTGAAAAAGTCGCCGAAATTTTTGCGTCTTATCTTTTGAGAGTATTCTTAAAGTTTTGAAATTAATAATTACAAATCGTAAATAATTGTATATATTTATGAAGTAAGTTATCAATGTACAATAGAAAACCGTGCTTACTAAACTTTTTTGAGATCAATCATATGTTTAAAAAAATAATCAATATCCACGAATGCAGATACATGTGTTCGAATGCGTTTACGACTAATTATCTAAAATATTACGTTTCTAATTGTATGTTCATTTAAAGCATCTATTGATAGCAGTGCCTATTTATTTTTTAGCATAATTTGTCAACAGCTTTTGAAAACGTCATTTTATTCGCAATTTCTTATAAATAAGACTGTCTTACGTGGCTTAATGTCTGGGTCAATATGTTTATCAAAATGAAACCACATTACACTGGGCCGTTATATATGAGGACATAAATGTACAGTTAAATATTTTGATCCCGATGTTATGCTTTTTTTCTAACAGTCAGTCGAATATTCCTGTCTAAAAAAAGTCGCCGAAATGTTTGCAGTTAATGTTATGAGATTATTTGACAAGTTTTCAAATTCTAGTAAAGTAAATAGTAGCAAACAGTCAATAATTATATATTAAATTTACACAGTGATCACTAAATTTGTTAAAGTTCATCAAGTCTTTTTTTACAAAAATAATCAGTCATCTCAAATGTAAACATCTGTGTTCGAATGCTAGTACGAGTAAATGTCTGAAATACGACGTTACCAATGTTATGTTTATTATAAACATCTTTTTATAGAAATGCCTATTTGTGTTTTATTACATTATTGTTACTAGCTTCTTCTTTTTTAAAACTCTCCAAACAATGGAAAAACGTCATTTTATTCGTAATTTCTTATAAATAATACTGTTTTACGTGGCTACATTTTTAAGGTTAATATGTTTATCAAAATTAAACCATATAACAGTGTGCCGTTATATAAAATAACATAAATGTACAGTTGAATATCTTGATCTTGATGTAATGCTGTTTTTCTAACAGTCAGTCGAATATTCATGTCAGAAAAAGTCGTCCAAATTTTTGCGTCTTATCTTTTGACAGTATTCTTGAAGTTTTGAAATTCTAATGAAATTAATAATTACAAATCGTAAATAATTTTATATTAATGAAGTAAGTTATCAATGTACAAAAGAAAACAGCATATACTACATTTGTTTGAGATCACTCATATGTTTACAAAAATAATCAGTATCCACGAATGCAGATACATGTGTTCGAATGCGTTTACGGCTTATTGTCTAAAATATTACGCTACCAATTGTATGTTCATTTAAAGCATCTATTGATAGCAGTGCCTATTTTTTTTTTTTTTTGCATAATTTGTGACCAGCTTTGATGTGTTGAACACTTCCTTAAAGTTTGCAATTGAAAAACGTCATTTTATTAGCACTTTCATATAAATAAGACTGTCTTACGCGACTTAATGTCTGGGTCAATATGTTTATCAAAATGAAACCACATTACACTTGGCTGTTATATAAGATGGAATAAATGTACAGTTCAATATCTTGATCTTGATGTTATGCTTTTCTTCTAACAGTCAGTCGAACATTCCTGTCTAAAAAATTTGCAGAAATGTTTGCTGTTAATGTGAGGAGATTATTTGACAAGTTTTCAAATTCTAGTAAAACTAATAGTAGCAAATAGTCAATAATTGTATATTGAAGAAATATAACACAGTGATTCCTAAATTTGTTAAAGTTCATAAAGTCTTTTTTACAAAAAATAATCAGTCTGCTCAAATATAGACTTCTGTGTTCGAATGCGTGTACGAGTAATTGTCTGAAATACGACGTTACCAATGTTATGTTTATTATAAACATCTTTTTATAGACATGCTTATTTGTGTTTTATTGCATAACTGACACTAGCTTTTTCTTTTTTAAAAGTCTCCTAACAATAGAAAAACGTCATTTTATTCGTAATTTCTTATCAATAATACTGTCTTACGTGGCTTCTTTTTTGGGTCAATATGTTTATCAAATTTAAACCATATAACAGTGTGCCGTTATATAAGATAACATAAATGTACAGTTAAATATCATCATCTTGATGTATTGCTGTTTTTCTGACAGGTAGTCGAATATCCATGTCTGAAAAGTCACCGAACTGTTTGCGCCTTACTTTTTTAGAGTATTCCTCAAGTTTTGAAATTCTAGTGAAATTATTAATTACAAATCGTAAATAATTGTATATTAAGGAAGTAAGCTATCAATGTACAATAGAAAACCGTGTATACTAAATTTGTTTGAGATCACTCATATGTTTACAAAAATAATCAATATCCACGAATACAGATTCATGTGTTCGAACGCGTTTACGACTAATTGTCTAAAATAGTATGTTACCAATTGTATGTTCATTTAAAGCATCTATTGATAGCAGTGCCTATTTATTTTTTGGCATAATTTGTCTCCAACTTTGATTTGTTGAACACTTCCCTTGCAATTGAAAAACGTCATTTTACTAGCACTTTCTTATAAATAAGACTGTCTTACGTGGCTAAATGTCTTCGTCAATATGTTTATCAAAATAAAACCACCGAACTCTGGGCAGTTATATATGATGAAATAAATGTACAGTTAAATATCTTGATCATTATGTTATGCTTTTCCTCTAACAGTCAGTCGATTATTCCTGTCTAAAAAAGTCGCCGAAATGATTGCTGTTAATGTGGTGAGATTATTATACAAGTTTTCAAATTCTAGTAAAATTATTAGTAGCAGATAGTCAATAATTGTATATTAAAGAAATATAACACAGTGATCACTAAATTTAATAAAGTTCATAAAGTCTTTTTTCACATAAATAATCAGTAAGCTCAAATGTAGACATATGTGTTCGAATGCGTGTACGAGTAATTGTCGAGAAATACGACGTTACTAATGTTATGTTAATTATAAACATCTTTTATAGAAATGCTCATTTGTTTTTTATTGCACAATTGTCACTAGCTTTTTCTTTTTTAAAACTCTCAAAACAATAGAAAAACGTCATTTTATTCGTATTTTCTTATAAATAATACTATTGTACATGGCTACTTTTTAAGGTTAATATGTTTATCAAAATTAAACCATATAACAGTGTGCCGTTATATAAGATAACATAAATGTACAGTTAAATATCTTGATCTTGATGTAATGCTGTTTTTCTAACAGTCAGTCGAATATTCATGTCTGAAAAAGTCGCCGAAATTTTTGCGTCTTATCTTTTGAGAGTATTTTTCAAGTTTTGAAATTCTAGTGAAATTAATAATAACAAATCGTAAATAATTGTATATTAATGAAGTAAGTTATCAATGTACAATAGAAAACAGTGTATACTACATTTGTTTGAGATCAATCATACGTTTACAAAAATAATCAATATCCACGAATGCAAATACCAGTGTTCAAATGCGTTTACGACTTATTGTCTAGAATGTTACGTTACCAATTTTATGTTCATTTAAAGCATCTATTGATAGTAGTGACTATTTTTTTTTTGGCATAATTTTTCACCAGCTTTGATGTGTTGAAAACTTCCCGTGCAATTGAAAAAAAAACCATTTTATTCGCAATTTCTTATAAATAAGATTGTCTTACGTGGCTTAATGTCTGGGTCAATATGTTTTTCAAAATTAAAGCACATTACTCATGGTCATCGTCGTTATACATCACCTGCTCTGCATGATGTCTCTATTAATGACTTGCTGTAATTCATACAAAAACCGTTAGGTATTCATCACATTCGCACGAAACTATATTCATTACCCCTTTCAAAACTTCATTCTCTGTTCAATTTATGTTTGGAATCCACTGTTACAAACCTCATTCAAACCAATACAAATACAAATTTCACGCTATAATTTCGGATATTGCAAGTCACAGACTTTTCAAGCCAGTTCGCATTGGAAAAGATGAAAAAGAGAAAAGATCTTTTCTAAATCTTTCCTTTGCCAACAAAGGTCTCGATGGCGTCAACCTAGGCAATATTCTTCATCATAATTTAGTTCAATCGAAAATACCTCCTTATTTCAAAGACCAGTCTGTACCAATAATTTCTTATACCTATACCAAACCTATTGCAACTAAAATTTTCAATTACAAACGCGTTTTGCAGAATCTCGATATTGACGACTTCAAGTCTAAACCTCCTGATTGCACTTGTGCTAGTTCCCAATTCACATATAATCCTGCTGGCCACGTTATTACCGGTGACCTTAACATTGTTAATAACACTTCTCTACGAAATGTGTTATCGAAAGGTCTAATTGTCTGAAATACGACGTTACCAATGTTAAACGTCTTTTTATAGAAATGCTTTTTTGTGTTTTATTACACATCACATTTAAACCATATAACATTGTGTCGTTATATAAGATAACATAAATGTACAGTTAAATATCGTATTCTTGATGTAATGCTGTTTTTCTAACAGTCAGTCGAATATTTATGTCAGGAAAAGTCGCCGAAATTTTTGCGTCTTATCTTTTGAGAGCATTTACCAAGTTTTGAAATTCTAGTGAAATTAATAACTATAAATCGTCAATAATTGTATATTAATGCAGTAAGTTATTCATGTACAATAGAAAACCGTGTATACTAAATTTATTTGAGATCAATAAAATTTTTACAAAAATAATCAATATCCACTAATGCAGATACATGTGTTTGAATGCGTTTCAACTAATTGTCTGAAATATTACGCTACCAAATGTATGTTTCTTAAAAAACATCTATTTTAACCAATGCCTTTTTAGTTTTTGGCATAATTTGTCACTAGCGTTGATGTGTTGAAGACTTTCTTGCAAATGAAAAACTTCATATTATTTGCAATTACTTATAAAAAAAGCTGTCTTAAGTGAGTTTTTTTTTAGTAAATATTATTTATCAAATTAAACTACATAGAGCGGCGTTATAATAGGAAGAATAAATGTTCACTTGATTGTCTTGGTCGTTGTGTTTTGTATGTTTACTAACTGTTATTTGAATATACCTGTTTACAAAGAGTCGCCGAAATGCAGTTTCTGATTTGAAAAAACTATTCCAAAAAATCGGATAATCTCCTGAAAATATAAATAAAAAATAGTCCATACTTGTATATCTATGTAGTAAGTAATAATTGTACAAAAGAAACAGTGTACATTAACACAATTAAGTTCATTTTTTTGACGGAAATAATCAGTTACTTTGGGTGCAGATATATATTTTCGAATGTATCTACGAATGATTGTCTGAACTGTTAAGTTACCATTGTTATTTGTTTTGAAAACATTTTTTTATATAAGAGAGCTTATTTGTATTTAATTGCACTCTATGTCAATAACTTTTTCTTTTTTAAAACTCTCCTAACAATAGAAAAACGTCATTTTATTCGTAATTTCTTATAAATAATACTGTCTTACGTGGATACTTTTTTGGGTCAATATGTTTATCGAAATTAAATCACATTAAACGGTGCCATTATATAAGATAACATAGATGTACAGTTAAATATCTTGATCTTGATGTAAAGCTTTTTTCTAACAGTCAGTCGAATATTCCAGCCTAAAAAAAATCGCCTAAGTGTTTGCTGTTGATGTTGTGAGATTATTTCACAAGTTTTTAAATTCTGGTGACATAAATAGTAACAAATGGTCAATAGTTTTTTACAACAATTATCAGTAAGCGCTAACACATATATGCGTTCGAGTGCATTTACGACTAATTATTTGAAATACTATGTAATTAATGTAATGTTCATTAACAACATCTTTTTATAAAAGTGCTTATTTGTGCTTTTAATGCATATTTGTCACTAGTTTTGTCTTTTTGAAAACTCTCCTTACAATAGAAGTATGTCATTTTATTTGTAAATTTTATAAATAATACTGTCTTACGTGGCTACTTTTCGGTCAATATGTTTATCAAAAATAAACCTCTTTACGCGGTGCTGCGAAATAAGATAACATAATCACTGTGTCTAAACCACACCGGTAAAATTTGTTCGGACTCAATGGTATCTAACATCCGGAACAATGACGGAACATTAATAGACAGAAGAAAGATAGGTTTCTCCTTATTTTCTTATTTTTTAATGATATCGAAGAATATATATACATATACAACTATTTTCCATTGTGATATGCAATATTTTCTACAACCGTTCTATATTAACGGAGAAATAAGTAAAAATGCATGTCAAAATTACGAATTGAGTGAACCTTGCCTCGAAATTGTTTAATTTCTCGTTAACTTGTTCACATTGTACGGAAAGAATGGTACGAGAAGATAGATACTGACACGGAGATTGCAAAACTTGTTTTGATGAACATCACAATACTTGTATTTCTGAGTATGTCAAAATGGAACTGGCCGGTTTCGTCAATGTGTACCACCCGGTTTGGTCTTAGATTTCACAATGCATAACCCGGTTTGGTCAAATAAAAAAAAATCATAATCGCATTGCATTATAATTGATAATTTAACTTCAGTGTTAAAAAGGAGTTTTGTGACCGGGTAGTTGAAAAACAAGTTCTTTCACAGGACAACGGCTTATTATTTATATGATTAGTCTCAGATTCAAAAAAAAAAAAACAAACACTAGAATTTCTACTCTTATAGAACACAAATCATTTTAATTTTATTTTGCATTCAAAATTTTTTTAACAGCAGAATACATATAAATGAAGGTTAAAACACACATTGAGGTTAAAGTTCACAAAAATGCGTTTTCTATATGAATTATGGAAAATATGATAAGACAAATGTATATATTCATGCATAATCGACATGGAAAATGTTTATAGGAAGAACAGGATTACAACTACTATGCATCAAAGGTGGGATCGCGGGGAGGGGGATGCAAAACATACGTCTTCTAGATTCGCCACTTATATGATAAAGTGTATACCGAATTAAAATATTGTAAGAAATAAGAAAACAGGGACACCCACGAAATCGGATTATGTGAGTCTGATTATGTTTATTATAAACATTCTCATTGATATTTTTAAACAAGCGACACTAATTGATTTGCATTCATAGCGTTTTGAACTACATGTATTTGTATAAAGCTGCATATGTCAAAAGTAAGAAGGTTTGACTGTAACATATACAAGTATGAAACACAGATCTATTTGTCATATGTCCATTGCCCTTGCCCTTGACCTCATTTTTATATTATTTTTCCTTCGGCCACAGACCTTCACCATAAATTGAATTGCGACCATTTAAGCATTTGTGACATGTCAGTGCGTACACGTAAATATAAATAATATGTCTTATTTGTTTTATTGAGAAAAAAAAACGCCAGTGAAGCTATGTCCGATCCGGTTTGTGAAATTTGAAATTTTTAGTTGTTACACATTTTTTGTAAATTCAAGAACGGTGTAATTTTGTTTGGAATTCTTTCATTTAATATTTTTTCAATAATAAAATAATAGATAGAAATTATTATTTTCAAACATATATATAAAAGTCGTATAGCAAAAATGACTTAGGAAGTCAAGAAGATATACAAATAAATCGACTTGGTCGATATCCTAATAAAACTTTTGACCTTTAATCACTGGCGTCAACGTGATGATCGTAACTGCAGTTACGATCATCCCAATATGGCGGACACAAATATAGGGATATTTTAGAAGGCTGATTTCTCCACTTTAACAGCTTATTTTCAGATTTGTTTTATATCAAGAAACATCTTTATAAGCATTGCCGTTGAATGTGTTTTTCGTAAGTTACAGAAAAACAAACAGAAGAACGAAAATCGAGATTAAAAAAATCACGATGATGATCGTAACTTCGTCTACAGATGATCGTAACTTTGACTTGTTTTTATAAAAAGATGATCGTAACTCAAAATTTACGAATGTTTTTTTCCCACTAAATGAATACCCTATTTAGCAGTCACGATAACAAAACATCTTATTTTAAAAATCAAACAAAGAATAAATGAAAACCGCTATTCTAAAAAGAAATCACACAAGGGGAATTAGCAGACTTATATGCAAATGTCCCCAACATTATGAGTAATTGAGTTAACATTCAAAATGGATTTACGTGGATATGAAGTTGATATAAATATCATTCTCATAATACAGTTTAAGAATACAGACCAAAACTTTCACTGAATAAAGTAAAGGAGGGCATGAAGTTACATTTTTTGGTTGACTTTCTATCGGTTTTAAATTGTTGCCTGGTCTCGGTTTTTCTTAATCAAACTATGACTATTAAAAATTGGAAGACTACAGAGGTGGACTTCGAGGGAGGGTCAAGGTGCTCGCATCACCTTTTTGTGGGGGAAATTTGGTTGATTGTATAGGGAATCAATGAAGCATGACTGTAGCGGGCCTACTCTTAGGCAGCCAGTCCCCAATCCCTTTTTGGAAATCTCTGAATACGCAACCGAACTACTGTTGCCTATATTTACCATGGGTTGACTATCTATGTAAAGAAGAAAAAGTTAAAACAGATGGTATACACGTTCATATTAGATTTTTCAAGCTACAAATTATTACATTTATTATTGAAGTTGGTCGAAGAAGTTGTGTTGAGCCAAACGTATCAATAAAGGATCTATGATAAGAGGAGATGTTTGGAAAAAGGCAGGACAGGAGATTTGAGTAAAAAAAAGGCCGGACGAACATCTTGGCCAAACAAAAAGGCAGGATGACAATTTATGTAAAAAAAATCAGGATGAAAAAAGGAGGACCTAATAGAGTAAAAATAAAAACACAGGATAGAGAGTTCAACAAAAAAAATGCAGGACAAAATTATTCATCCTAGCCCCTCCCCCAAAATAAAAATCAAATAGTAGCTTCCTTTATTGACGGTTTCATTGGGTTTTTTTTATTCAACAGATATGATTTCACTTCTTAATGCTTTATTTTTCCAACCTCCCCCTTAAAAATCGTAAATCTGTTAAATAAAAGAAACTATAAAGTCTGAATTCCCCAAAAATACCAGATCCTCGAAAGGTACTATTGTCCCTTAAAGTGTAGGGAAAAAAATAAAATAAAAACTTTAATTTTAACAAACTGGTCATTAATATGAACTGTCCAATACCTTATTTATATAAAACATATGAGATCAATATAAAGTTGTGTTAACCCCCAATGCATTTTAATATTGAACTAGATAAATAAGAAATACCAAATATCGCGAAGTCATAACCATTTGTGCACTTATCAATAGGACGTTATCCTCCCCTCTATGATCGTTCGTCATTATTATCACAATATCAGCTGATAACGTACATTTTGTCGCATACTAGACAGCTTTATTTGTCCTTATTTATCAGAAAATGCTCCGTTGGAACAAACAGTTACGATCATCTTAAGTACAAGTTACGATCATCGTTTATAAAAATAAATAAAAGTTACGATCATCATTGTGATTTTTTGTATCTCGATTTTCATTCTTCTTGTTGCTTTTTCATCCAGTCCGAAAAAATATTTCATTGGCAATGCTTATAAAGATGTTTCTTGAAATAATACATATCTGGAAATAACCTGTTAAAGTGAAGTAATCAGCCTTATAACATTTCCTTATATTTGTGTCCACCATATTGGGATGATCGTAACTGCAGTTACGGTCATCACGTTGACGCCAGTGTTTAATGAAGAGGTTTTTTTTTTTTTTATTTCATTGCGTTTTTACACGCCCGTCAAAATTTTTACAGGACGTATTATTGTATACATCCGGCCGTCCGTCTGTTCTTCCTTCCATCCGTTCGTTCCTCCATCTATCCGTCATTCTGTCCGTCCGTCCGTCCGTCTATCTTTCCGTCCAGCGTAAACATGTCGCACCGTAACTTGAGAACAGCTTATCTAGTTTTCGTGAAACTTAACAAAGTTATTTCTTGAAATGGTCAAACGATCTATAAACCTTTTAGTGAAAATCAGATGAAATCTTATTGAGTTACAGAACTTTGTAAGTAAAACAGGAGTGTGTTTTTTTTAACATGTCGCGCCATATCTCAAAACGATTTATCATTATTGCATCAAACTTTACACACTTCTTAATAATATAAATCTTAACTTCTGCATACTTTTTGGTGATGTTTTAAATTTTGTTTATTAAGCGTTATTTAGGGTTTTTTTTGGTAAAAAAAGGGGGGTCACATATTGCGATGTATTTCAAAACCTATATAATAAATATCATAATGTTAATGTTAAAAAAATAATTAGATATCAGCTGAGACTAGTATAACACATGTTATAGTAATCTCAGATATCAGTGTTTGCTAATGAGTATTTATATTCCATTTAAAATTACTTTGAAGATCAGTGAAATAACTGATACGTCTTTCATTAGGAAAATGTGTAGTACTATAATTACCTAGGTAAATAAATGCAAACACGCCAAGTTTACTTTATAATAAATATATATCTAATTCTTTCGTAAGAAAATGTTCAGATCCGTGTTAACGTTGCTTTTCATAAATTGTTCGTTTTAAAAAAATGTAAAAAACTGGGTGATATATATAGTCGAAACCGGGTGATTGTTAGTAAACAACAATGACGAAACCGTGTATTTTAATTTGACATGACCTATTTCTTTCGTTCCATATACAGAAATACAAACATTGAGATGCTCATAATGAATAGTTTTGCAATCTCCGTGTCAGTATCTATCTTCCCGTATCTTTTTTTTCCGTACAATGTGAACAATTTAACGAGAAATTAAACAATTGCGAGGCAAGGTTCACTCAATTCGTAATTTTGACATGCATTTTTAATTATTTCTTCGTTAATATAGAACGGTTGCAGAAAATATTGCATATCACAATGGAAAATAGTTGTATATGTATATATATTCTTCGATATCATTAAAAAAAATAAGAAAATAAGGAGAAACCTATCTTTCTTCTGTGTATTGATGTTCCGTCATTGTGCCGGATGTTAAATACCATCGAGTCCGATCAAATTTTGCCGGTGTGGTTTAGACACAGTGATAATGTACAGTTAAATATCTTGATCTTGATGTTATGCTTTTTTTCTAACAGCTAGTCGAATGTTTCTGTCAAAAAAAGTCGTCGCAATTTTTCGGTCTTATCCTGTAAGAGTATTTATTAAGTTTTGAAATTCTAGTGAAACTAATAATTACAAATCGTCAATATTTGTATATTTATGAAATATTTAACAGTAATCACTAATCTTGTTTAAGTTCACAAAGCTTTTATCTACAAAAACAAATTAATAAGCTCAAATTCAGATATATGTGTCCGAAATGCGTTTACGACTAACTGTCTGAAATATGACATTACCAATATTATATTCATTAAAAGAATCTTTCTATAGAAGTGCTTATTAGTTTTTTATTGCAGATTATGTCACTAGCTTTGTCTTTTTTAAACTCTCCTAACAATAGAAAAAAGTCATTTTATTCGAAATGTCTTATAAATAATACTGTCTTACGTGGCTTAATGTCTGGGTCAATTTGTTTATCAAATCAAACCACATTACACTCTACCGTTATATAAGATAACATAAATTTAAAGTTAATTATCTGGATCTTGATGTTGTGCTTTTTTGATAATAATTATAAATAGTCAATAATTGAATATTAATGAAGTAAGTTATCAATGTACAATAGAAAACCGTGTCTTCTGAATTTGTTTGAGATCAATAATTGTTTTATAAAAATAATTAATATCCACGATTGCAGATACATGTGTTCGAATGCGATTACGACTTATTGTCTTAAATATTACGTAGCCAATTGTATGTTCATTTAGAGCATCTATTGATAGCAGTTTATTTTTTTCGGTATAATTTATCACCATCTTTGATGCGTTTAAGACTTCCCTTACAATTAAAAAAAACCGTCATATTATTTGCAATTACTTACAAATAAAGAGGTTTTACGTGAGTTTTGTTTAGTAAATATTTTTTACGAAACTAGACTACATACAAGAGCGCCGTTATAATAGGAAGAATAAATGTTCACTTGATTGTCTTGGCCGAGGTGTTTTGCATGTTTAACAGCACTTATTTAAATATACCTGTTTACAAAAGTTCGTCCAAAATGTATGCCTCTGATTGCAAGAAACTATTCCAAATAATCGGATAATCTCCTGAAAATATAAATAGAAAAATTCAATACTTGTATATTTATGTAGTAAGTAATAATTGTACAAAAGAAAACAGTGTACACTTAAAAAAAATAAGTTCATTTTTTTACAAAAATAATCAGTTACCTCGAGTGCAGATATATGTGTTTGAATGCGCTTACGACTGATTGTCTGAACTGTTAAGTTACCCTTATTATGTGTATTGAAAGCATCTTTTTGTAAAAGAGCTTATTTGTGTTTTATTGCACACTATGTCACTAGCTTTTTTTTTAAACTATCCTTACATTAGAAAAACGTCATTTTATTCGCAATTTCCTATAAATAATACTGTCTTAGGTGGCTCCGTTTCTGGTTCAATATGTTTATCAAAATTAAACCACATAACACTTTGTCGTTCAATAAGATAACATAACTGTACAGTAAAATATCTTGATCTTGATGTTATGCTTTTTTTGTAACAGTCAGTCGAATATTCCTGTCTGAAAAAGTCGCCGAAATGTTTGCTGTTAATGTTATGAAATTATTTGACAAGTTTTGAAATTCTGGTTAAATAAATAGTAGCAAATAGTCAATAATTGTATATTAATGAAATATTTAACAGTGACATAAAATTTTTCTGATATGTTTTTTTCAATAATTTATATGTAATACCACAGTGCATGACTCTATCGTAAGCCTTCTGAAAGTCCACAAAGCAAGCATAAATGTTCCCCCCTTTTTTGTTAATATTACTTATGTTATTTCTACTGATCGAGCGCAGCTTATGTTCTAATTTGCATAAGGACAGTTTATTTGAAGCTGTGTGTGATAAGGATGATTGACGTTATAATTATTATTTAATTCAATTCACCTATCAGTGTCATCAAACTCATATACGAAAGAACTGAAGCTATGGTACGGGACGAATAACTGGACACTATATTGATGATTTTATTCCAAAACCCTGTCTATAGATGAACTGATCATCTTAAATACGCGAACTTCTTAAACCCCGCCAGGTCAAGTGAAAAAATTCTAGAATAATATTTGTCTAATATGGTTTTTAAAACAAACATATGATCAGATGTTCTACTCTTTTCTGAAAAACCAACTTGACATAGATGAATGATATTATTTTTATCAAGATGAATGATAATAAAATTAAAAATGGAAATGGGGAATGTGTCAAAGAGACAACAACCCGACCATAGAACAGACAACAGCAGAAGGTCACCAACAGGTCTTAAATGCAGCGAGAAATTCCCGCACCCGGAGGTGTCCTTCAGCTGGTCCCTACACAAATATATACACTAGTTCAGTGATAATGAACGCCATACTAAACTCAAAATTGTACACAAGAAACTAAAATTAAAAATAATACAAGACTAATAAAGGGTAGAGGCTCCTGACTTGGGACAGGCGCAAACATGTGGCGGTGTTAAACATGTTTATGAGATCTCAACCCTTCCCCTATACCTCTAGCCAATGTAGAAAAGTAAACGCATAACAATACGCACATTAAAATTCAGTTCAAGAGAAATCCGAGTCTGATGTCAGAAGATGTAAACAAAGAAAATAAACAAAATGACAATAATACATAGATAACAACAGACTACTTGCAGTTAACTGACATGCCAGCTCCATAATTCAATTAAACTGATGGGTTTAGTATCATACCATCATAGCATATATGTGCAGAACATAACCCGTGTTATGCCAACAACTGGTTTTTAAATAAATGTGTGTAGTTGCAATGCAAAAACAAGTCTTTTATTAAGAATACCGATAAATAATTTTCCAATATATGAATTTATTGGCCATGCCTCTGTAATTTTCAGGTTTACTAGGACTCCCTTCTTTAGAAATTGGACATAAATAAGAGAATAACCATTTGCGAGTGTATGTTCCAGAGCAGCATATCAAATTAAAAACATTCTGCAAACAGGTGCAAAATCCCCCCCCTGCTTTTAATATCTCATTTGGAATACCACCCAAACCTGCAGTTTTATCTTTTTTTAGTTTATGTATAGCATTCAAAATGTTTTTTGTGGTTATTTTGTAATCCAGTTCACAAAAAGTTGGATTTTTTTTATATTTTTTTTACTTTCTTACTAATTTCCTCTAATCTGTCTTTAAATTTGCCAGAGTTGAAATTTAATGATTGAAAATATGAAAACCAGACATTACTATGAATAATTTTTTTTAGACTATCCGAAATGTCTTCTTTTACTTCTTTGATGAAATTCCAATAACTCTAGATTATCCAGACTGTCAAGAATGTTTTGTTTACACTTCCTTTCTTCATATCTACGTAGCGTATTATATATACTCTCTATAAAATTTATAGGAAGATCCTTTTATAATTGGGTCCCAAGGGAATTTTGATAATAGCTTACCTTTAGAATAAGACTTTTACGTTTTTGTACTAGGTCTTTGTCATACATTTTTTGGTTTTTGTGTTTGAGTAAACCTTTTAATTTTCCTTTACGGAATATCAAACATTTACTAACAATAATATCTGTTATATTAAAACATTCATTAGCCGCTTGTTCAATATAGTACTTAAGAAATTAACATTTTCTGTTCTAAAAAGTTTCAGTACTGTTTCTAATATTTGGCTGGCATAAAGTATCTTAACGATTTTGTGTAGAAGTTTCTTACCATATATACTTTCCTGGAAATACAATAGTAGTGTCTTGCTCCTTAGTTTTAGGTGAATAACTAGCTAACATGCCAAATGTTAGTTTACAGTGAAAGTCCGACAGAGTTGATAAAAAAATCAGCAACATGGAAAAATAAAGTGTCTTCAATCAAGTCTTCTAACACGATAACGTAGTCAACCACACTACTACCTACTGCTTTCATACAAGTCTATTTATCATAAAAATTGTCCTACATTATCCTATTTGAAAAAAACGTAATTTGGACGCAACACACAAGTCTAATAGCTGTTTACCTCTTGAATCTACTTTCATATCATCTACATCTTTGTTCTTTAGTAATATTACTATTATAATTATAATTATCATACATTGGTATATGTGTATCATTAACATGATTTATTATAAAATCTGGCCCTGATCCTGTCTTTTCATTTAGATCACAACACAATATAATAATATCTTGATGACTTAACTCAATAATATCTTTTTCTATGTTTTCTAGTGTGTCTTCTTCTGATTGTTCAGCATAAAATGAAGTTGCAGGTATGATATATGTCAGACTTAGGAATATATCTGTTTTTAGATTAAAATAATATGTTTATCACATTATAACCATTGAAAATCTTTACATGTATTTGTCAAAATATTGATGCCCTTGCGAACTTCATATTTTATCAAAACACCTAGGCCCCCATTGTATATAGAATAACCTGATTGTGGTCTACAAACAGGGTACTAGTTAAAACCCTTAATATCGACTGTAGTGTTATAACCTACATGGGACTCAGTTAATAGTACAACACCATAATTTCTTATCTATTGAAGAAAAAGTGGATCTGTTATTTTATCATGGTGCTTTGAAATAAACCTACCCATGTTCCAGACTCAAAATGTTATGTTGTGGAAAAACACATTCTCGTTTGACTGGGCATCATGGCTCTTTCAGTAAATGTTTTAAAATTCCTTCTGACCACTTAATTTGTTAGTTGTACAATAATCCATTATCATGATTGATAGGGTATTAGGCCTGATAATTCACAATGCCACTAATATATCACTATTCAACATGCCTCAGACACTTTATTACACAATGTCACCAATGGATTTATATGCAATATGCATCATGAAATCTCACACAAAATGTATAAACACGTTAGCACATGTATACAACATAAATCAACAATATCCTCCAATGTATAATATCACCTTGAGATGTTCAATTATCCACAATAACACAATGATGCGTGTTAAATGCTTCAATGTACAATGAATTTATATGAACACAGCTAAACGCACACGCTATCCCTTTGTTTGATATGTTCGAGCTCTTAATTTTGCCACTGTATTATGATTTATATATATAAATTGACTATGAGGGTCGGTTGGAAACAAAATTTTACGACAAAAGAGGTTGTTTCAGCTTCCCAATAGTGAAGCATTGGGGAGCTGATATCATCACTTCGTAATTTTAACGGACGCCATCACGAGTGGGTTGACCGTTATAAAATATTTGTTATATTAATGATATCGGATATGTTCCTTACATGTATGTCGTAACTACAATCCCGTTCTCTTTTCAGGAATGTGACCTTTCGAATTAGAGTTTTTACCTATAATGTCTGTTTGTTAAGTTCACAAATCATTATCAATATCATTAAATTTGATCCGACTGTCGTACAAGTGGGGGGGGGGGGGCTTATCGTTTTAAAAACAGGTTCAACCCACCATTTTCTACATTTGTAAATGCCAAGTAAGCAATATGATAGTTTTTGTCCATTTGTTTGATGTGTTTTAATTTTTGATTTTGTCATTTGATTAGGGACTTTCCGTTTTGAATTTTCTTAGGAGTTTAGTAGTTTTGTAATTTTACTTTACACTGATTACCACTATGAATCCGAACAAAATGAATATATTCTAAAGTGGTAAGATTAAACACAGTTTACTTTCACTTATACACTTCCACAATATAACGACTTGCAACACCAGCAAGTATACACCGTGTATTCTGACAAATACACATCTATGAAGTATTCATATTTCCCCAGTAGTACAACTTGCAACAGCAGGATGTATACACCTTGTTGTATCACTAATATACTACCACACTAGCAAAACTTGCAATACCAGCAAGTATTACTTGATTTCTGTTACTTGACTGGGCAGAGTTTTAGCGGTTCGCTCATCAAAGACTATTTCATCTATATATAGGTGTTTTTGGATAAACTCATCAATGAACTGTCCACATCATACACTCATTTTTTTGGAAATTCGTTTGGTGACACGATAGGTGATTAGAAATCAATAATAATTGAAACGGCAATCATCCTTATCACACACATCTTCAAATAGACTGTCCTTATGCAAATCAAAACGTAAGCTCCATCCAATCAGTTGAATTAACATTGGTAATATACACCTTGTATTCTCATTAATACAATAACTTAATATATAAGTTTAACTTTTTATCACAATCACTTTTGCAATATTCACATATAAATCCACACACTATATATATCATTTGGAATCACTCTACTTACCAGTTGGAAAATAATACCTGATGTTATCACTTCAACGGTCCACATAAAACTTTCTCTGTCTTAAGCTGGTTTGCATAAAATCATCTGGATCAGTCTTTTATACTTAAAAGGGTGAAAATCAAAACTATACTACAAACCAGTAACAGTATAAAAATGCCCTATATTCGTACTCGACTGTACTGATTTTTACTCGACTAGTCTGAATTGATCTGAATTTCACTAAACAATACTCGACCACAGTCTTTACCGTACTCGACTGTGCTGATTTGTACCTGACCCTTATCTTTGACATTGACAATAGTCTGAATTATTACTCGCCCAGTCTGAAAAGTCTTAACCCGTTCTCAACCTGTACTCGACCTATAATTTTTAGTCTCAACCATACTCAACAAGGGTCTGATCAACACTTTACCTGTCTGAACCATACTTGACCAAAAAAACTCTCCTTTTTTTAATTTTAATTTTCAAAATAACTTTCTTTTTTTTAACTGACATGACAACCGCCCCAATAAAATAAAGATATAATATAAAATCAAATTTTTACATCCTTACATGATTTTCAGATTGATCAAATAGAGAAGGTAAAATCAGAGTATCGTATAAAATCATTTTATTTTACTAATCTTAAAGTTTTAGAGTTTAGAAAAATAAAAGATTGTCTTTTACCTAAAACTACACTTATACTGAAGATTAAAAAAATAATACTGTCTTACGTGTCTACTTTTCTTGGTCAATATGTTTAGCAAAATTAAACCACTTAAAAATGTGCCGTTATATAAGATAACATAAATGTACAGTTAAATATCTTGATCTTGATGTTATGCTTTTTTTCTAACAGTCAATGAAATATTCCCGTCTGAAAAAGTTGCCGAAATTTTTGTGTCTTATCCTGTAAGAGTATTCCTAAATGTTTGAATTTCTAGTGAAATTACTTATTGAAAATCGTCAATAGTTGTATATTAATGAAATATTTAACAGTGATCACTAATTTTGTTTAACGTCTATAAAGTTATTTTCTACAAAAAAATGATAGGCTAAAATGCAGATATATGTGTCCGAATGCGTTTACGACTAACTGTCTGAAATATGACGCTACAATATAATATTCATTAAAAGCATCTTGCTATAAAAGTGCTTATTAGTTTTTTATTGCAGATTATGTCACTAGCTTTGTCATTTTTCAACTCTCCAAACAATAGAAAAATTACTTCTTTTTCGCAATTGATAAAAAATAAGGCTGTCTTACGTGGCTTCTTTTCTTGGTCAATATGTTTATCAAAATTAAACCACATTACACAGGTCGAGAACTCTAGATTTTCTGACGTCAGAATATATTTGCATAGTAATTTCCAAAACACAAGGCCAATATGGCCTTGAAAAACTGACCAATCGACTCAATGAACTACAATGCATTGTGGGCTATTACGAGTAAACTACTACTTAATCACGTGGAATTAGTGGGAAAACAGTCAATTAATATATTGTCTGGGACTCTCATTACCAAAGTTTTTATTCTGCAAATATATTTAATGTAAAATATATAACGTAATCTTCAATTTGCATGCTCAGATTAAAAAAATATTGTATATTGGCTTCACGATTCGACTTTCTTTTTCGCCTTGCAAAAGTAGTTGAACCGGTTTTGTGCATTGTTATAAATTGAACCTGCATTAATTTCACGACATGACACAGTGAAATATCCAATGAAATGACCACTGTCCAGTAAGAAAATCATTTGAGCTCTTTTAAACCTGTATAATGTCATTGCAAAATCATTTCTGCCTAGAAAAACACGAAACTTTCATTGAAACACTTCTTTCTGTACTGAATGTGTATTTTTTTTATCAGGGCCTGAACTCATAGTAAGAACATCATAATATTCAGTATGCTAAAAAGAAGTGTTATGAAAGCGGCAGGGGCGGGTCCAGCTACTTTAAAAAGGGGGATCCTAACCCTGGACAAAAGGGGAGGGGTTCCAACTACATGTCCCCATCCAAATGCACTGATCCTCCAAAAAAAGGGTGTCCATCCCCCGGAACCCCCGCCCCCTGGATCCGCCACTGAGCGGGTACGGTATATAGCTCAATACATTTTTTATAGTTTAAATTCATCCATCGATAATATCCGTTTGTTGCTAATTTTATCACAAAATATACCTCAGAGGTTTTTTTTTATCGTTTGGCTGCTGTCCTGTTGACATATGTAAAATATCTCCAATATTAAAAGTCTCTGGATCATAGTGGGTGCCATATTACCTGTTTTTCTTTCTTTCTAAAACGTGCTTTGTATATAGAAATAAGAAGATGAGGTATGAGTGCCAAATGAGACATCTTTCCAACAAAGAAAGAATTTAGTAAAGTAAGCAGTCATAGGTCCAATGCTGAAAAGTAAGCTATTAATGACCCAAAAATTACTTGTGTAAAACAATCCAAACAAAAAAAAAACAACAAAAAAAAACCGGCCCAATTAAATATATAAAAGGACAAGAAATCTATCCCATCAAAAAAAAAATATATTGTATAGGAGCCTGTATTTCAGTGGTTGTCGTTTGTTTATGTGTTACATATTTGTTTTTCGTTCATTTTTTTTTTGTATAATTAAGGCCGTTAGTTTACTCGTTTGAATTTTTTTGTTTTACATTGTCATATCGGGGACTTTTATAGCTGACTATGCAGTATGGGCTTTGCTCATTGTTGAAGGCCGTACGGTGATCTATAAATGTTAATTTCTGTGTCATTTTGGTCTCTTGTAGACAGCTGTCTCATTGGCAATCATACCACATCTTCTTTTTTTATTATAGATCCAACGCTGCAATTTTCAAAAAACATATCAAATTTTCCACCTTGTCGCACATATATATTGATAAAATCATTACAGCTTATTTCTTATGCATGTGGAGCAAAACTTTGGTTAGATTGCTTGCTTGTTTGTATATTGTACAAAATATAAAATATACAAGTTAAACTATGCCTATATATATATATTGTTTAAAGATGTCAATCTTATTTTCAAAGCTTGTATAAACAACTATACAAACAAAACAAGCAAGCCAACCAAAGTTTTACTTTGCAGGTTTAAGAAATCAGCTGTAATGATTTTATTCAGTTTGGCAAATGTCCGAGCCCGTTAAAAAACGAACAAACAGTTGCTGACTTTACTACCTTAAAAAAAAGGGAACCGTTTGGAAGTCCCATATACTGAAATGTGACCAACAAAAATACTTAAAATTTTTGTTAACACTGCCATGTATGTAAATATTTCTTCGACTTTTTTACGAACGCAAAATGCAAGGATCCCACATTTGCCTTTAATTATCTATACGAACATTGCTGTACTCTTGAATATCAGCACCGGCTGTTATCTACGGCTTACTTTACACCAGTAAGTTTGTCTCATGGGTAATTGTGTTTTTTCGCTGTTGTTTCGTTGCTTCTGGTGGACAAATACATGAAACCTCTGTGCCATCATCAAACATGTTAATGGCTATATATCGGGTAATTGAAACCCTTTTTTCTTCACATAGAAACAACTCTTCGTTAATCTGAGCATGGAAGTAATACTTTATATCACGAACTATAAATGAGGATACACAAAATGAAAAACTAAGCTAAATTGTGAATCCCGCATTGCACGAAAAAATGTGTTGTATTTCAGTAAATAACACGTGTTCTTGGTTGATTGTAAACACGTAGTAGTCCATCATGCATTGTGACTCATTTAGTGGATTGGTCAAAAACCTAGGTAAAAATAAATTGCGTCACATGTAAATAAACAATTATATGTGCGAGAACATAAGTATGCTAATTTATGCATTTCCATATAAGGTAGTGGTCCCGACCTGTTACACTCTGCCGTTATAAAGATAACATAAATGAACAGTTAAAAAGCTTGATCTTGATGTCATGCTGTTTTTCTAACAGTCAGTCGACTATTCCAGTCTAAACAAGTCGCCAGAAATTCTGCGTCTTATCTTGTAAGAGTATTCCACAAGTTTTGAAATTCTAGTGATATTAATGATTACAAATCGTAAATAATTGTATATTAATGAAGTACGTTATCAATGTACAATAGAAACAGTGTATACTAAATTTGTTTGAGATAAATCATATGTTTTACTAAATTTATGTAAGTTCAATCAATTTTTTACAAAAAAAATCAATATCCAAGAATGCAGATACATGTGTTCGAATGCGTTTACGACTAATTGTCTAAAATATTAAGCTACCAATTGTATGTTCATTTAAATCATCTATTGATAGCAGTGCCTATTTATTTTTTGGCATAATTTGTCACAAGCTTTGATGTGTTGAAAACTTCCCATGCAATTAAAAAACGTCATTTTATTCGCAATTTCTTATAAATAAGACTGTCTTACGTGGCTTAACGACTGGGTCAATACGTTTATCAAAATTAAACCACATTACACTGGGCCGTTATATATGATGACATAAATGTACAGTTAAACATCTTGATCTCGATGTTATGCTTTTTTTTCTAACAGTCAATCGAATATTCCTGTCTAAAAAAGTCGCCAAAATGTTTGCTGTTATTGTAATGAGATTATTTGACAAGTTTTCAAATTCTAGTAAAATTAATAGTAGCAAATAGACAATAATTGTATATGAAAGAAATATTACACAGTGATCACTTAATTTGCTAAGGTTCATAAAGTCTTTTTTTACGAAAATAATCAGTCAGCTCAAATGTAGACATATGTGCTCGAATGCGTGTACGAGTAATTGTCTGAAATACGACGTTATTATAAACATCTTTTATAAGAAATTCCTATTTGTGTTTTATTGCACAATTGTCACTAGCTTTTTCTTTTTTACAACTCTCCAAACAATAGAAAAACGTCATTTTTGTCGTAATTTCTTATAAATAATACTGTTTTACGTTGCTACCATTTTAGGTTCATATGTTTATCAAAATTAAACCATATAACAGTGTGCCGTTATATAAGTACATAAATGTACAGTTAAATATCTTCATCTTGATGTAATGCTGTTTTTCTAACAGTCAGTCGAATATTCGTGTCTGAAAAAGTCGCCGAAATTTTTGCGTCTTATCTTATGAAAGTATTCTTCAAGTTTTGAAATTCTAGTAAAATTAATAATTAAAAATCGTAAATAATTGCATATCAATGAAGTAAGTTATCAATGTACAATAGAAAACAGTGTATACTAAATGTGTTTGAGATCAATCATATGTTTACAAAAATAATCAATATCCACGAATGCAGATCAATGTGCTCGAATGCGTTTACGACTAATTGTCTGAAATATTACGTTGCCAATTGTATGTTCATTTAAAGCATCTATTGATAGCAGTGCCTATTTATTGTTTGGTATAATTTGTCACCAGCTTTGATGTGTTGAAAACTTCCCATGCAATTGGAAAAGTTCATATTATTCGCAATTTCTTATTAATAAGACTGTCTTACGTGGCTTTATGTCTGGTTCAATATGTTTATCAAAATTAAACCACATTACACTGGGCCGTTATATAAATAACATAAATGTACAGTTATATATCTTGATCTTGATGTAATGCTGTTTTTCTAACAGTCAGTCGAATATTCATGTCTGAAAAAGTCGATGAAATTTTTGCGACTTATCCTTTAAGAGTATTCTTCAAGTTTTGAAATTCTAGTAAAATTAATAATTAAAAATCGTAAATAATTGTATATTAATGAATTAAGTTATCAATTTACAATAGAAAACAGTGTGTACCAAATTTGTTTGAGATCAATCATATGTTTACAAAAATAATCAATATCCACGAATGCAGATACATGTGTTCGAATGCGTTTACGACTAATTTTCAAAAATATTACACTTCCAATTATATGTTCATTCAACGCATCTATTGGTAGCAGTGCCGAGTTATTTTTCGGGATAATTTGTCACCAGCTTTGATGTGTTGAAAACTTCCCATGCAATTGAAAAACGTCATTTTATTCGCAATTTCTTATAAATAACACTGTTTTACGTGGCTTAATGTCTGGGTCAATACGTTTATCAAAATTTAACCATATAACAGAGTGCCGTTATATAAGACAACATAAATGTACAGTTAAATATCTTCATCTTGATGTAATGCTGTTTTTCTAACAGTCAGTCGAATATTCGTGTCTGAAAAAGTCGCCGAAATTTTTGCGTTTCATCTTATGAAAGTATTCTTCAAATTTGAAATTCTAGTGAAATTATTAATTACAAATCGTAAATAATTATTTATTAATGAAGTAAGTTATCAATGTACAATAGAAACAGTGTATACTAAATTTGTTTGAGATCAATCATATGTTTACAAAAATTATCAATATCCACGAATGCAGATACATCTGTTCGAATGCGTTTCAACTAATTGTCTAAAATATTACGTTACCAATTGTATGTTCATTTAAAGCATCTATTGATAGCAGTGCCTATTTATTGTTTGGTATAATTTGTCACCAGCTTTGATGTGTTGAAAACTTCCCATGCAATTGGAAAACTTCATATTATTCGCAATTTCTTATAAATAAGACTGTCTTACGTGGCTTTATGTCTGGTTCAATATGTTTATCAAAATTAAACCACATTACACTGGGCCGTTCTATAAAATTACATAAATGTACAGTTATATATCTTCATCTTGATGTAATGCTGTTTTTCTAACAGTCAGTCGAATATTCATGTCTGAAAAAGTCGATGAAATTTTTGCGTCTTATCCTTTGAGAGTATTCTTCAAGTTTTGCAATTCTAGTAAAATTAATAATTAAAAATCGTAAATAATTGTATATTAATGAATTAAGTTATCAATTTACAATAGAAAACAGTGTGTACCAAATTTGTTTGAGATCAATCATATGTTTACAAAAATAATCAATATCCACGAATGCAGATACGTGAGTTCGAATGCGTTTACGACTAATTTTCAAAAATATTACACTTCCAATTATATGTTCATTCAACGCATCTATTGGTAGCAGTGCCGAGTTATTTTTCGGGATAATTTGTCACCAGCTTTGATGTGTTGAAAACTTCCCATGCAATTGAAAAACGTCATTTTATTCGCAATTTCTTATAAATAACACTGTTTTACGTGGCTTAATGTCTGGGTCAATACGTTTATCAAAATTTAACCATATAACAGAGTGCCGTTATATAAGATAACATAAATGTACAGTTAAATATCTTCATCTTGATGTAATGCTGTTTTTCTAACAGTCAGTCGAATATTCGTGTCTGAAAAAGTCGCCGAAATTTTTGCGTCTCATCTTATGAAAGTATTCTTCAAATTTGAAATTCTAGTGAAATTATTAATTACAAATCGTAAATAATTATTTATTAATGAAGTAAGTTATCAATGTACAATAGAAACAGTGTATACTAAATTTGTTTGAGATCAATCATATGTTTACAAAAATTATCAATATCCACGAATGCAGATACATCTGTTCGAATGCGTTTCAACTAATTGTCTAAAATATTACGTTACCAATTGTATGTTCATTTAAAGCATCTATTGATAGCAGTGCCTATTTATTGTTTGGTATAATTTGTCACCAGCTTTGATGTGTTGAAAACTTCCCATGCAATTGGAAAACTTCATCTTATTCGCAATTTCTTATAAATAAGACTGTCTTACGTGGCTTTATGTCTGGTTCAATATGTTTATCAAAATTAAACCACATTACACTGGGCCGTTCTATAAAATTACATAAATGTACAGTTATATATCTTCATCTTGATGTAATGCTGTTTTTCTAACAGTCAGTCGAATATTCATGTCTGAAAAAGTCGATGAAATTTTTGCGTCTTATCCTTTGAGAGTATTCTTCAAGTTTTGCAATTCTAGTAAAATTAATAATTAAAAATCGTAAATAATTGTATATTAATGAATTAAGTTATCAATTTACAATAGAAAACAGTGTGTACCAAATTTGTTTGAGATCAATCATATGTTTACAAAAATAATCAATATCCACGAATGCAGATACGTGAGTTCGAATGCGTTTACGACTAATTTTCAAAAATATTACACTTCCAATTATATGTTCATTCAACGCATCTATTGATAGCAGTGCCTAGTTATTTTTTGGCATAATTTGTCACCAGCTTTGATGTGTTGAAAACTGCCCATGCAATTGAAAAACGTCATTTTATTCGCAATTTCTTATAAATAATTCGATTTAAAGGGCTTGACCGTTAAATCGCGTTATCAGAGGAAGGCAAGACTTGCGACAGTTCATGCACAGGTCAATGTAGCGCGCATGTCTTAATTCGATTACACGGCATATCAACTTTAACAGCTAAAGCACTCCTCACAATATTTTGAATGCACGGTCTGCTAGGAAGTAACTGAATTTATCTAAGGTCAGATTGTTGAGTTTATTGTACGCATAATTAATGTAAATACTTATGTTATTAATTTTTCAATTTCAACATATTATTTGATTAATTAATTTAAAATGGGTCCCATTCAACTTGATAATTTATACATTAGTGGACAATTTACTAAAGCAATGATTTATATATAGTATACGAATCTTTGACTAAAGTTATTATTATACGAACGAATTTATTTTAATTTATGCTGGATTGTATAATAAATGTTTGATTCACATAGTTTTTAATTCCAGTTACATTAATATTTTTGTATCTTTTTATCGAGGTATTAAAATTGAAAACTAGATTCCAGGTATTTCTATTCAATTTACATTTCGTAATGCAGATTAAAATGGTATTGTTCCTTTATCAGGTATGTTAACTATTATTTAATAATGGGGTTGCCTTGTGAGACATTAACACCATCAAATGCAATTAATTAATTCATGGTACCATTTATTGTTCTTTAGCGTGTTTAGGACAGCAGTAAATCGTAATATATTTCAAAGTTGAGCCTCCGTTAAAAGAAATTAGTTGATAAAATTTTTGATATGGCAGCTACAGTGATGTCTTTATAACCGATTATTTTTAGGTCAACCAAATTGCGTTGCATGTATACAGAGACATATAATACAATATGTCTCTGATATATATTATAATATTTATTTTCAAATAATATTCATTCATATTTTGAAGCAATGTCTTTATAACCGATTGTTTTTTCGGTTATCCAAATTGCATTGCACACATTTTGATATTTATTTAGTGTATAAAATATATATTATTTTAATTATATTTGTTCATAATGACATTTATTGGAAGGTTTATGATGTCTAAGTAGAAAAGTCGTTGAAAGAGGTGTTATAATTGGGGTAAAGAAAACTGCTTTAGCCACATGTGATGTCAAAATAGCTACGCATCTGAAACAGAAACTGAAAATTTGTTATGCAGGATTATTTCATTCATCAGCAGGACCATCTATATGTATGTTAGTCAGAGAAGTGGCAGTATGCCTTATCTAAATACAGTAATAAAACAGGTACATCTTTTATTCTTTAATTTTAATGTAGCTAATTCAGTACATGACATTTTTAGCTTTAACAATGATTTCAGTAGTAGCATTTCGAGCATAATAAGGAAAATGATTTAAAATGGCGAATACTATATTGATCCGGATTGCTTTTACTATGAAAGAACATACCACGAATAAGAATAAGAATAAGATTGATTTATTTATAATTGGTTTCTTATCTATTTATCTCATCCCGATTAGAAAACTTTTCAACACTGATTTATTTTATAATTACACTGCGAAGGTATAGTCCCGCAAGTAATTTTATATTCAGAGCATTTTTAGTATGTGTACATATCACGAAGGAATTTTTACAGTTATTCTAATTATATCATTCTCACCACAAGTTTACCTAAATTTGATTTATTTTCATGTGTCATCTTTATAAAAGAGAGAACCATTTCAGTAATTTTAGAAACTATTTCTGCACTATTTGTGCGAAGGATATATACATGTATATAATATAAAAAAAAAAAATGGTATCTCACAGCTATATAAAAATTCATCAACGGTAAATATCGATGATATCAGTCAGTAAACTGATGCATTTTTATATTAGATATTTATTTAACAACCAATTTGAAGTAGGCAAGAGAGCTCATCCAGTATATGAGCAAATAAGACTTGGAGCTAGCACGGTTCAGGTCATAAGTTGGAAACGAGCTGTTTCGGTTAAAGAAAGCAATTTCACAGTCTTGTAATTAGGGACCAGTTGATTTAGATCTATGGCTATTATTCATGTTCCATGTTCATTCATACCCTGTCTGTATTATGTATAAATAATGTGATCAAACTAAGGTCTTGCACTAGGATAAATCGTCATTACTCACACAGTTCTTTTGCGCACGTTTTAATCGTGCCCCCAAAAAAAATGCTACATGTACTGGACAAGATAATCAAATTTTGATTTTCAAGATTGCTATAACTATCAAATATTTACATAAACTGAAAATATTATTGCCATCTGTTTGCCGTTCAAGTAACGAATCTTTATTTTTCTGGGTTTGTTTAAACTAGCTTTATTGGATTTTTCATATGAGTGGAACTAGTAGCTATCAATCCACTTGCGTATTCAAATGATCATTGTTTTACAGATAACAATGTTTCCATTAGTCCCAAATTTTAGAAAATTGATCAGAAAGGCAAGATAGTTTTACTACTATACTTGGAAAAAGGCATCGTTGGTTTATGTCTGTCATATTTGTTTTTCGTAAACTGTTTTGTTATAAATTAGGCCGTTAGTGTTCTCAATTGAATTGTTTTATATATTTCATGTCGGGGCCTCTAATAGCAGACTATACGTTATGGGTTTTTCTCATTGTTGAAAGCCGTACGGTTGCATATATTTGCTTACATTTACTTCATCTGTACTTTAGTGGATAGTTGTCTCACTGGCAATTATAATCTTTTAATTACCATTAATAACGAATAGAGAAGAAATAGTATACACTTCTGCAAGTTACGTTTACAAAATTTATTACCAGATGTGTAGATCTTTGATAAAATTATCGTCTGAAAATTGCTGATATAAATTTACATCTTAAGCGAGTTATTGTCTGGGTTAATGGTTTTCTTAAATCTTATTTATATCATTACAGAGGTCAAGAAAAGTTCAAATAAGTTAGGCGATTAATTAATGTTATTGCTTTTGTGGTTTAGATTTAATAGTAGCATATATCTCAGACTATAAAACTGCTAATTGGTACGATTTTGTTATCTGAAAGAGAAACAACGCAATTGGGTTAAATACTGTGAACAGTTATACATGGAATTTTATGTATATACGTATATTAGAGAATATTAGTTTTTTGAAGCAAAAACAAAATTAAACAAACACAAAAAAATGTTACACGATACCAGTTTTAATGCCGTATTGACGAGCGCCCTTAAGACGGCAAATATTTCATCGGCTATTTTTAGAGTCAAATTTTGGGGGGTCTTAACTGCACCTCAGTTTAAAAAGTTTTTGTCTGGGAAACACGATTCATTTACTAGTTTCAATTGGCTTTGAACAAGCTTTCAGTAACTGCGAGTACTCTTAGGTGGGTACTTGATGTCTTTAGTCTATTCGTTAGTTGTGTCTTGTGTTTTGTGTCGATCTGATGAGTCAAACCTACCTCAACTTTGTTTTATTTTGTGTTGTTAACCACTGTCCCCGGTTACGGGAGGGCTTAGTTCTCACAAACTTGTTGTTTGTCGCAGTCTATTATACTTGTTTTACGTTTAAATTGATTTATACTTAAATATGACCTTGTTTTCTTGTTTGAATTGTTGCTGGGGCCTTGTATTGCTATTATACTGTATGGACTATGTTCAATGCTGAAGGCTGTACGGTGGCTTATAGCTGTTTACGCCCACGCTATTAAATTTTAGGCAAATATTGCCTCATTGACATTCATGTCAGATCTTTTAGTTTTTATATTTTCTGATGGTAAAAATAGAATTCAGTCATTGGTAATATAAAAAGTATTAACCATATATCTGATTACAAACATAACAGTTGGCAAGTCAAATATCTCCATCTGTTATCATATCAAATTTAATTATTTTTCTATATTGCATATTACCAATCTGGAGCTGATTTTGATTGATAGTCAATTTAAGATATTTCATGTTTCCAAAAGCGTGCTTGTATAGTGGGTTTTTCAATCACCAAATGACTTCGTTCGTGCTCGGAAGATTGTAGTAACTTATGGTTGTGTTCTCTTATACATTTTCGTATCACAATTTTTTAGCAAGGTCAAAGTTTTATGAGGCACTTTAAGTAAAGAGATAAACTAATCGTATGCTCATTCTCGAAGGGCCCCGCAATATTAAGTAATCCACTAAAATGGACATGACATCGGACAAAGCGCTCAATACGATAGGACTTAACTTATAAGCGATATTGATTTTCTCCAAGATTTGTTACCTTAGTCAAATTTGCTTGGTTCCAATGTTACCACGATTGCAATACAAGAACAAGATTCCAAATAAGTGATTTAACCAAACTACAGTGAGAAGGAATATTTTATTTGTAAAACTTAAAATTAAGTTATCTAATTTTATACAAGTTACAATTTCAGTTATGCTGTATCTATTTTTATCTATTTATTATCCAGTTATGCTATTATCAATTTGCATCCATTTATTTACCATCAAACGGCGAAGTAGGTCATTGGCTTCGGGAATCTGTTAGCTAGTAGTTACTGCGGTCAGATTCTTGTTATTACACAATATTACAATCAGAGTTATCTGTTATATCGACTCTCAATGTATGGTACTGGTTGGCGGTAACAAGTTCCAAAACATTCTTTATGAAATGAATGTTTTTGAACTTGTTTAGTGGCGGACTTTATAGGCTGCACCAGTACCGATGAACTTGATTTATCACTGTATTATTATTTAATTTAGAACATTAATCCATGTAATCTTCATTTCCACCTCAAACGTAGTTTCTCATGTTGATTTTGGACATCTGTTGCCAGGGTTCAAGTCAGCACCCTATTATTTCAAAATTTTATTTCATTTTAGTTTTTATTTGAATTTTGAATTTTATTTATCTATTTTATTTGCATCTAATTTACGGTTGCCCAAAGACCCTTTGTTTGTGGGTTGGTAACCGACAGAAGCCATGATCTTACTTCGCCAATAAAATATATTTTGATTTTAATAACGTCTTCTCTCTTATAACACTGTTTTACGTGGCTTTATGTCTGGGTCAATACGTTTATCAAAATTAAACCACATTACACTGGGCCGTTATATATGATGACATAAATGTACAGTTTAATATCTTGATCTCGATGTTATGCTTTTTTTCTAACAGTCAGTCGAATATTCCTGTCTAAAAAAGTCGCCGAAATGTTTGCTGTTATTGTTATGAGATTATTTGACAAATTTTCAAATTCTAGTAAAATTAATAGTAGCTAATATACACTTATTGTATATGAAAGAAATATTACAGTGATCACTTAATTTGCTAAGGTTCATAAAGTCTTTTTTTACGAAAATAATCAGTCAGCTCAAATGTAGACATATGTGCTCGAATGCGTGTACGAGTAATTGTCTGAAATACGACGTTACCAATGTTATGTTTATTATAAACATCTTTTTATAGAAATTCCTATTTGTGTTTTATTGCACAATTGTCACTAGCTTTTTCTTTTTAACAACTCTCCAAACAATAGAAAAACGTCATTTTAGTCGTAATTTCTTATAAATAATACTGTTTTACGTGGCTACCATTTTAGGTTCATATGTTTATCAAAATTAAACCATATAACAGTGTGCCGTTATATAAGATAACATAAATGTACAGTTAAATATCTTCATCTTGATGTAATGCTGTTTTTCTAACAGTCAGTCGAATATTCGTGTCTGAAAAAGTCGCCGGAATTTTTGCGTCTTATCTTATGAAAGTATTCTTCAAATTTTGAAATTCTAGTGAAATTAATAATTACAAATCGTAAATAATTATTTATTAATGAAGTAAGTTGTCAATGTACAATAGAAACAGTGTATACTAAATTTGTTTGAGATCAATCATATGTTTACAAAAATTATCAATATCCACGAATGCAGATACATGTGTTCGAATGCGTTAACAACTAATTGTCTAAAATATTACGTTACCAATTGTATGTTCATTTAAAGCATCTATTGATAGCAGTGCCTATTTATTGTTTGATATAATTTGTCACCAGCTTTGATGTGTTTAAAACTTCCCATGCAATTGGAAAACTTCATATTATTCGCAATTTCTTATAAATAAGACTGTCTTACGTGGCTTTATGTCTGGTTCAATATGTTTATCAAAATTAAACCACATTACACTGGGCCGTTATATAAAATAACATAAATGTACAGTTATATATCTTGATCTTGATGTAATGCTGTTTTTCTAACAGTCAGTCGAATATTCATGTCTGAAAAATTCGATGAAATTTTTGCGTCTTATCCTTTGAGAGTATTCTTCAAGTTTTGCAATTCTAGTAAAATTAATAATTAAAAATCGTAAATAATTGTATATCAATGAATTAAGTTATCAATTTACAATAGAAAACAGTGTGTACCAAATTTGTTTGAGATCAATCATATGTTTACAAAAATAATCAATATCCACGAATGCAGATACATGTGTTCGAATGCGTTTACGACTAATTTTCAAAAATATTACACTTCCAATTATATGTTCATTCAACGCATCTATTGATAGCAGTGCCTAGTTATTTTTTGGCATAATTTGTCACCAGCTTTGATGTGTTGAAAACTGCCCATGCAATTTAAAAACGTCATTTTATTCGCAATTTCTTATAAATAACACTGCTTTACGTGGCTTAATGTCTGGGTCAATACGTTTATCAAAATTAAACCACATTACACTTGGCCGTTATATATGATGAATAAATGTACAGTTAAATATCTTGATCTCGATAATATGCTTTTTTCTAACAGTAAGTCGAATATGCCTGTCTAAAAAAGTCGCCGAAATGTTTGCTGTTATTGTTATGAGATTATTTGACAAGTTTTCAAATTCTAGTAAAATTAATAGCAGCAAATAGACATTAATTGTATATGAAAGATATATTACACAGTGATCACTTAATTTGCTAAGGTTCATAAAGTCTTTTTTTACGAAAATAATCAGTCAGCTCAAATGTAGACATATGTGCTCGAATGCGTGTACGAGTAATTGTCTGAAATACGACGTTCCTTATGTTATGTTTATTATAAACATCTTTTTATAGAAATTCCTATTTGTGTTTTATTGCACAATTGTCACTAGCTTTTTCTTTTTTACAACTCTCCAAACAACAGAAAAACGTCATTTTAGTCGTAATTTCTTATAAATAATACTGTTTGACGTGGCTTCCTTTTTAGGTTCATATGTTTATCAAAATTAAACCATATAACAGTGTGCCGTTATATAAGATAACATAAATGTACAGTTAAATATCTTCATCTTGATGTAATGCTGTTTTTCTAACAGTCAGTCGAATATTCGTGTCTGAAAAAGTCGCCGAAATTTTTGCGTCTTATCTTATGAAAGTATTCTTCAAATTTTGAAATTCTAGTGAAATTAATAATTACAAATCGTAAATAATTATTTATTAATGAAGTAAGTTATCAATGTAAAATAGAAACAGTGTATACTAAATTTGTTTGAGATCAATCATATGTATACAAAAATTATCAATATCCACGAATGCAGATACATCTGTTCGAATGCGTTTACGACTAATTGTCTAAAATATTACGTTACCAATTGTATGGTCATTTAAAGCATCTATAGATAGCAGTGCCTATTTATTGTTTGGTATAATTTGTCACCAGCTTTGATGTGTTGAAAACTTCCCATGCAATTTGAAAAGTTCATATTATTCGCAATTTCTTATAAATAAGACTGTCTTACGTGGCTTTATGTCTGGTTCAATATGTTAATCAAAATTAAACCACATTACACTGGGCCGTTATATAAAATAACATAAATGTACAGTTATATATCTTGATCTTGATGTAATGCTGTTTTTCTAACAGTCAGTCGAATATTCATGTCTGAAAAAGTCACTGAAATGTTTGCGTCTTATCCTTTGAGAGTATTCTTCAAGTTTTGAAATTCTAGTAAAATTAATAATTAAAAATCGTAAATAATTGTATATTAATGTATTAAGTTATCAATTTACAATAGAAAACAGTGTGTACCAAATTTGTTTGAGATCAGTCATATGTTTACAAAAATAATCAATATCCACGAATGCAGATACATGTGTTTGAATCCGTTTACGACTAATTTTCAAAAATATTACACTTCCAATTATATGTTCATTCAACGCATCTATTGAAAGCAGTGCCTAGTTATTTTTTGGCATAATTTGTCACCAGCTTTGATGTGTGGAAAACTTCCCATGCAATTGAAAAACGTCATTTTATTCGCAATTTCTTATAAATAACACTGTTTTACGTGGCTTAATGTCTGGGTCAATACGTTTATCAAAATTAAACCATATAACAGTGTGCCGTTATATAAGATAACATAAATGTACAGTTTAATATCTTCATCTTGATGTAATGCTGTTTTTCTAACAGTCAGTCGAATATTCGTGTCTGAAAAAGTCGCCGAAATATTTTGCGTCTTATCTTATGGAAGTATTCTTCAAATTTTGAAATTCTAGTGAAATTAATAATTACAAATCGTAAATAACTATTTATTAATGAAGTAAGTTAACAATGTACAATAGAAACAGTGTATACTAAATTTTTTTTGAGATCAATCACATGTTTACAAAAATTATCAATATCCACGAATGCAGATACATGTGTTCGAATGCGTTTACACTAATTGTCTAAAATATTACGTTACCAATTGTATGTTCATTTAAAGCATCTATTGATAGCAGTGCCTATTTATTGTTTGATATAATTTGTCACCAGCTTTGATGTGTTTAAAACTTCCCATGCAATTGGAAAACTTCATATTATTCGCAATTTCTTATAAATAAGACTGTCTTACGTGGCTTTATGTCTGGTTCAATATGTTTATCAAAATTAAACCACATTACACTGGGCCGTTATATAAAATAACATAAATGTACAGTTATATATCTTGATCTTGATGTAATGCTGTTTTTCTAACAGTCAGTCGAATATTCATGTCTGAAAAAGTCGATGAAATTTTTGCGTCTTATCCTTTGAGAGTATTCTTCAAGTTTTGCAATTCTAGTAAAATTAATAATTAAAAATCGTAAATAATTGTATATCAATGAATTAAGTTATCAATTTACAATAGAAAACAGTGTGTACCAAATTTGTTTGAGATCAATCATATGTTTACAAAAATAATCAATATCCACGAATGCAGATACATGTGTTCGAATGCGTTTACGACTAATTTTCAAAAATATTACACTTCCAATTATTGTTCATTCAACGCATCTATTGATAGCAGTGCCTAGTTATTTTTTGGCATAATTTGTCACCAGCTTTGATGTGTTGAAAACTGCCCATGCAATTTAAAAACGTCATTTTATTCGCAATTTCTTATAAATAACACTGCTTTACGTGGCTTAATGTCTGGGTCAATACGTTTATCAAAATTAAACCACATTACACTGGGCCGTTATATATGATGAATAAATGTACAGTTAAATATCTTGATCTCGAAAATATGCTTTTTTCTAACAGTCAGTCGAATATTCCTGTCTAAAAAAGTCGCCGAAATGTTTGCTGTTATTGTTATGAGATTATTTGACAAGTTTTCAAATTCTAGTAAAATTAATAGTAGCAAATAGACATTAATTGTATATGAAAGAAATATTACACAGTGATCACTTAATTTGCTAAGGTTCATAAAGTCTTTTTTTACGAAAATAATCAGTCAGCTCAAATTTAGACATATGTGCTCGAATGCGTGTACGAGTAATTGTCTGAAATACGACGTTCCTTATGTTATGTTTATTATAAACATCTTTTTATAGAAATTCCTATTTGTGTTTTATTGCACAATTGTCACTAGCTTTTTCTTTTTTACAGCTCTCCAAACAACAGAAAAACGTCATTTTAGTCGTAATTTCTTATAAATAATACTGTTTGACGTGGCTTCCTTTTTAGGTTCATATGTTTATCAAAATTAAACCATATAACTGTGTGCCGTTATATAAGATAACATAAATGTACAGTTAAATATCTTCATCTTGATGTAATGCTGTTTTTCTAACAGTCAGTCGAATATTCGTGTCTGAAAAAGTCGCCGAAATTTTTGCGTCTTATCTTATGAAAGTATTCTTCAAATTTTGAAATTCTAGTGAAATTATTAATAACAAATCGTAAATAATTATTTATTAATGAAGTAAGTTATCAATGTAAAATAGAAACAGTGTATACTAATTTTTTTGAGATCAATCACATGTTTACAAAAATTATCAATATCCACGAATGCAGATACATCTGTTCGAATGCGTTTACGACTAATTGTCTAAAATATTACGTTACCAATTGTATGTTCATTTAAAGCATCTATTGATAGCAGTGCCTATTTATTGTTTGGTATAATTTGTCACCAGCTTTGATGTGTTGAAAACTTCCCATGCAATTTGAAAAGTTCATATTATTCGCAATTTCTTATAAAAAGACTGTCTTACGTGGCTTTATGTCTGGTTCAATATGTTTATCAAAATTAAACCACATTGCACTGGGCCGTTATATAAAATAACATAAATGTACAGTTATATATCTTGATCTTGATGTAATGCTGTTTTTCTAACAGTCAGTCGAATATTCATGTCTGAAAAAGTCGCTGAAATTTTTGCGTCTTATCCTTTGAAAGTATTCTTCAAGTTTTGAAATTCTAGTAAAATTAATAATTAAAAATCGTAAATAATTGTATATTAATGAATTAAGTTATCAATTTACAATAGAAAACAGTGTGTACCAAATTTGTTTGAGATCAATCATATATTTACAAAAATAATCAATATCCACGAATGCAGATACATGTGTTTGAATGCGTTTACGACAAATTTTCAAAATATTACACGTTCCAAGTATATGCTCATTCAACGCATCTATTGAAGCAGTGCCTATTTTTTTTGGCATAATTTGTCACCAGCTTTGATGTGTTGAAAACTTCCCATGCAATTGAAAAACGTCATTTTATTCGCAATTTCTTATAAATAACACTGTTTTACGTGGCTTAATGTCTGGGTCAATACGTTTATCAAAATTAAACCATATAACAGTGTGCCGTTATATAAGATAACATAAATGTACAGTTAAATATCTTCATCTTGATGTAATGCTGTTTTTCTAACAGTCAGTCGAATATTCGTGTCTGAAAAAGTCGCCGAAATTTTTGCGTCTTATCTTATGAAAGTATTCTTCAAATTTTGAAATTCTAGTGAAATTAATAATTACAAATCGTAAATAATTATTTATTAATGAATAAGTTATCAATGTACAATAGAAACAGTGTATACTAAATTTTTTGAGATCAATCACATTGTTTACAAAAATTATCAATATCCACGAATGCAGATACATGTGTTCGAATGCGTTTACGACTAATTGTCTAAAATATTTCGTTACCAATTGTATGTTCATTTAAAGCATCTATTGATAGCAGTGCCTATTTATTGTTTGGTATAATTTGTCACCAGCTTTGATGTGTTGAAAACTTCCCATGCAATTTGAAAAGTTCATATTATTCGCAATTTCTTATAAATAAGACTGTCTTACGGGCTTTATGTCTGGTTCAATATGTTTATCAAAATTAAACCACATTACACTGGCCGTTATATAAAATAACATAAATGTACAGTTAATATCTTGATCTTGATGTAATGCTGTTTTTCTAACAGTCAGTCGAATATTCATGTCTGAAAAAGTCGCTGAAATTTTTGCGTCTTATCCTTTGAGAGTATTCTTCAAGTTTTGAAATTCTAGAAAAATTAATAATTAAAAATCGAAATAATTGTATATTAATGAATTAAGTTATCAATTTACAATAGAAAACAGTGTGTACCAAATTTGTTTGAGATCAATCATATTTTACAAAAATAATCAATATCCACGAATGCAGATACATGTGTTCGAATGCGTTTACGACTAATTTTCAAAAATATTACACTTCCAATTATATGTTCATTCAACGCATCTATCGATAGCAGTGCCTAGTTATTTTTTGGCATAATTTGTCACCAGCTTTGATGTGTTGACAACTTCCCATGCAATTGAAAAACGTCATTTTATTCGCAATTTCCTATAAATAACACTGTTTTACGTGGCTTAATGTCTGGGTCAATACGTTTATCAAAATTAAACCACATTACACTGGGCCGTTATATATGATGACATACATTTATAGTTAAATATCTTGATCTCGATGTTATGCTTTTTTTCTAACAGTCAGTCGAATATTCGTTTCTAAAAAAGTCGCCGAAATGTTTGCTGTTATTGTTATGAGATTATTTGACAAGTTTTCAAATTCTAGTAAAATTAATAGTAGCAAATAGACAATAAATGTATATGAAAGAAATATTTCACAGTGATCACTTATTTTGCTAAGGTTCATAAAGTCTTTTTTTACGAAAATAATCAGTCAGCTCAAATGTAGACATATGTGCTCGAATGCGTGTACGAGTAATTGTCTGAAAAACGACGTTACTAATGTTATGTTAATTATAAACATCTTTTTATAGAAATTCCTATTTGTGTTTTATTGCACAATTGTCACTAGCTTTTTCTTTTTTACAACTCTCCAAACAATAGAAAAACGTCATTTTAGTCGTAATTTCTTATAAATAATATTGTTTTACGTGGCTACCATTTTAGGTTCATATGTTTATCAAAATTAAACCATATAACAGTGTGCCGTTATATAAGATAACATAAATGTACAGTTAAATATCTTCATCTTGATGTAATGCTGTTTTTCTAACAGTCAGTCGAATATTCGTGTCTGAAAAAGTGACCGAAATTTTTGCGTCTTATCTTATGAAAGTATTCTTCAAATTTTGAAATTCTAGTGAAATTAATAATTACAAATGGTAAATAATTATTTATTAATGAAGTAAGTTATCAATGTACAATAGAAACAGTGTATACTAAATTTGTTTGAGATCAATCATATGTTTACAAAAATTATCAATATCCACGAATGCAGATACATGTGTTCGAATGCGTTTACGACTAATTGTCTAAAATATTACGTTACCAATTGTATGTTCATTTAAAGCATCTATTGATAGCAGTGCCTATTTATTGTTTGGTATAATTTGTCACCAGCTTTGATGTGTTGAAAACTTCCCATGCAATTGGAAAAGTTCATATTATTCGCAATTTCTTATAAATAAGACTGTCTTACGTGGCTTTATGTCTGGTTCAATATGTTTATCAAAATTAAACCACATTACACTGGGCCGTTATATAAAATAACATAAATGTACAGTTATATATCTTGATCTTGATGTAATGCTGTTTTTCTAACAGTCAGTCGAATATTCGTGTCTGAAAAAGTCGCCGAAATTTTTGCGTCTTATCTTATGAAAGTATTCTTCAAATTTTGAAATTCTAGTGAAATTAATAATTACAAATGGTAAATAATTATTTATTAATGAAGTAAGTTGTCAATGTACAATAGAAACAGTGTATACTAAATTTGTTTGAGATCAATCATATGTTTACAAAAATTATCAATATCCACGAATGCAGATACATGTGTTCGAATGCGTTTACGACTAATTGTCTAAAATATTACGTTACCAATTGTATGTTCATTTAAAGCATCTATTGATAGCAGTGCCTATTTATTGTTTGGTATAATTTGTCACCAGCTTTGATGTGTTGAAACTTCCCATGCAATTGGAAAAGTTCATATTATTCGCAATTTCTTATAAATAAGACTGTCTTACGTGGCTTTATGTCTGGTGCAATGTGTTTATTAAAATTAAACCACATTACACTGGGCCGTTATATAAAATAACATAAATGTACAGTTATATATCTTGATCTTGATGTAATGCTGTTTTTCTAACAGTCAGTCGAATATTCATGTCTGAAAAAGTCGTTGAAATTTTTGCGTCTTATCCCTTGAGAGTATTCTTCAAGTTTTGAAATTCTAGTAAAATTAATAATAAAAAATCGTAAATAATTGTATATTAATGAATTAAGTTATCAATTTACAATAGAAAACAGTGTGTACCAAATTTGTTTGAGATCAATCATATGTTTACAAAAATAATCAATATCCACGAATGCAGATACATGTGTTCGAATGCGTTTACGACTAATTTTCAAAAATATTACACTTCCAATTATATGTTCATTCAACGCATCTATTGATAGCAGTGCCTAGTTATTTTTTGGCATAATTTGTCACCAGCTTTGATGTGTTGAAAACTTCCCATGCAATTGATAAACGTCATTTTATTCGCAATTTCTTATAAATAAACACTGTTTTACGTGGCTTAATGTCTGGGTCAATACGTTTATCAAAATTAACCACATTACACTGGGCCGTTATATATGATGACATAAATGTACAGTTAAATATCTTGATCTCGATGTTATGCTTTTTTTCTAACAGTCAGTCGAATATTCCTGTCTAAAAAAGTCGTCGAAATGTTTGCTGTTATTGTTATGAGATTATTTGACAAGTTTTCAAATTCTAGTAAAATTAATAGTAGCAAATAGACAATAATTGTATATGAAAGAAATATTACACAGTGATCACTTAATTTGCTAAGGTTCATAAATAGTTATCAAAAGTACCAGGATTATAATTTTATACGCCATAAAGTCTTTTTTTACGAAAATAATCAGTCAGCTCAAATGTAGACATATGTGCTCGAATGCGTGTACGAGTAATTGTCTGAAATCACGACGTTACCAATGTTATGTTTATTATAAACATCTTTTTATAGAAATTCCTATTTGTGTTTTATTGCACAATTGTCACTAGCTTTTTCTTTTTTACAACTCTCCAAACAATAGAAAAACGTCATTTTAGTCGTAATTTCTTATAAATAATACTGTTTTACGTGGCTACCATTTTAGGTTCATATGTTTATCAAAATTAAACCATATAACAGTGTGCCGTTATATAAGATAACATAAATGTACAGTTAAATATCTTCATCTTGATGTAATGCTGTTTTTCTAACAGTCAGTCGAATATTCGTGTCTGAAAAAGTGACCGAAATTTTTGCGTCTTATCTTATGAAAGTATTCTTCAAATTTTGAAATTCTAGTGAAATTAATAATTACAAATGTAAATAATTATTTATTAATGAAGTAAGTTATCAATGTACAATAGAAACAGTGTATACTAAATTTGTTTGAGATCAATCATATGTTTACAAAAATAATCAATATCCACGAATGCAGATACATGTGTTCGAATGCGTTTACGACTAATTGTCTAAAATATTACGTTACCAATTGTATGTTCTTTAAAGCATCTATTGATAGCAGTGCCTATTTATTTTTGGCATAATTTGTCACCAGCTTTGATGTGTTGAAAACTTCCCATGCAATTGAAAAAGTTCATATTTATTCGCAATTTTCTTATAAATAAGACTGTCTTACGTGGCTTTATGTCTGGGTTCAATATGTTTATCAGAATTAAACCACATTACACTGGGCTGTTATATAAATAACATAAATGTACAGTTATATATCTTGATCTTGATGTAATGCTGTTTTTTCTAACAGTCAGTCGAATATTCATGTCTGAAAAAGTCGCTGAATTTTTTGCGTCTTATCTTTGGAGTATTCTTCAAGTTTTGAAATTCTAGTAATATTAATATAAAAATCGTAAATAATTGTATATTAATGAATTATTATCAATTACAATAGAAAAAAGTGTTGTACCAAATTTGTTTGAGATCAATCATTGTTTACAAAAATAATCATATCAGAATGCAGATACATGTGTTCGAATGCGTTACGACTAATTTTAAAAAATTACATTTAATTTATGTTCATCAACATTTTTGATAGCAGTGCCTATGTTTTTTATTGGCAAATTTGTCACCAGCTTTGATGTGTTTAAAACTCTCCATACAATTGAAAAACGTCATTTTATTCGTAATTTCTTATAAATAACACTGTTTTACGTGGCTTAATGTCTGGGTTCAATAGTTTATCAAAATTAAACCATTAACATGGGCCGTTATATATGATGACATAAATGTACAGTTAAATATCTTGATCTCGATGTTATGCTTTTTTTCTAACAGTCAGTCGAATATTCCTGTCTGAAAAAGTCGCCGAAATGTTTGCTGTTATTGTTATGAGATTATTTGACAAGTTTTCAAATTCTAGTAAAATTAATAGTAGCAAATAGACAATAATTGTATATGAAAGAAATATTACATAGTGATCACTTAATTTGCTAAGGTTCATAAATAGTTATCAAAAGTACCAGGATTATAATTTTATTCGCCATAAAGTCTTTTTTTACGAAAATAATCAGTCAGCTCAAATGTAGACATATGTGCTCGAATGCGTGTACGAGTAATTGTCTGAAATACGACGTTACCAATGTTATGTTTATTATAAACATCTTTTTATAGAAATTCCTATTTGTGTTTTATTGCACAATTGTCACTAGCTTTTTCTTTTTAAACTCTCCAAACAATAGAAAAACGTCATTTTAGTCGTAATTTCTTATAAATAATACTGTTTTACGTGGCTACCATTTTAGGTTCATATGTTTATCAAAATTAAACCATATAACAGTGTGCCGTTATATAAGATAACATAAATGTACAGTTAAATATCTTCATCTTGATGTAATGCTGTTTTCTAACAGTCAGTCGAATATTCGTGTCTGTAAAAGTCGCCGAAATTTTTGCGTCTTATCTTATGAAAGTATTCTTCAAATTTTGAAATTCTAGTGAAATTAATAATTACAAATCGTAAATAATTATTTATTAATGAAGTAAGTTATCAATGTACAATAGAAACAGTGTATACTAAATTTGTTTGAGATCAATCATATGTTTACAAAAATTATCAATATCCACGAATGCAGATACATGTGTCGAATGCGTTTACGACTAATTGTCTAAAATATTACGTTACCAATTGTATGTTCATTAAAGCATCTATTGATAGCAGTGCCTATTTATTGTTTGGTATAATTTGTCACCAGCTTTGATGTGTTGAAAACTTCCCATGCAATTGGAAAAGTTCATATTATTCGCAATTTCTTATAAATAAGACTGTCTTACGTGGCTTTATGTCTGGTTCAATATGTTTATCAGAATTAAACCACATTACACTGGGCCGTTATATAAAATAACATAAATGTACAGTTATATATCTTGATCTTGATGTAATGCTGTTTTTCTAACAGTCAGTCGAATATTCATGTCTGAAAAAGTCGCTGAATTTTTTGCGTCTTATCCTTTGGGAGTATTCTTCAAGTTTTGAAATTCTAGTAATATTAATAATAAAAAATCGTAAATAATTGTATATTAATGAATTAAGTTATCAATTTACAATAGAAAACAGTGTGTACCAAATTTGTTTGAGATCAATCATATGTTTACAAAAATAATCAATATCCACGAATGCAGATACATGTGTTCGAATGCGTTTACGACTAATTTTCAAAAATATTACACTTTCAATTATATGTTCATTCAACGCATCTATTGATAGCAGTGCCTAGTTATTTTTTGGCATAATTTGTCACCAGCTTTGATGTGTTGAAAACTTCCCATGCAATTGAAAAACGTCATTTTATTCGCAATTTCTTATAAATAACACTGTTTTACGTGGCTTAATGTCTGGGTCAATACGTTTATCAAAATTAAACCACATTACACTGGGCCGTTATATATGATGACATAAATGTACAGCTAAATATCTTGATCTCGATAATATGCTTATTTTTCTAACAGTCAGTCGAATATTCCTGTCTAAAAAAGTCGCCGAAGTGTTTGCTGTTATTGTTATGAGATTATTTGACAAGTTTTCAAATTCTAGTCAAATTAATAGTAGCAAATAGACAATAATTGTATATGAAAGAATATTACACAGTGATCACTTAATTTTCTGAGGTTCATAAAGTCTTCTTTTACGAAAATAATCAGTCAGCTCAAATGTAGACATATGTGCTCGAATGCGTGTACGAGTAATTGTCTGAAATACGACGTTACCAATGTTATGTTTATTATAAACATCTTTTATAAGAAATTCCTATTTGTGTTTTATTGCACAATTGTCACTAGCTTTTTCTTTTTTACAACATTCCAAACAATAGAAAAACGTCATTTTAGTCGTAATTTCTTATAAATAATACTGTTTTACGTGGCTACCATTTTAGGTTCATATGTTTATCAAAATTAAACCATATAACAGTGTGCCGTTATATAAAATAACATAAATGTACAGTTAAATATCTTCATCTTGATGTAATGCTGTTTTTCTAACAGTCAGTCGAATATTCGTGTCTGAAAAAGTCGCCGAAATTTTTGCGTCTTATCCTTTGAGAGTATTCTTCAAGTTTTGCAATTCTAGTAAAATTAATAATTAAAAATCGTAAATAATTGTATATTAATGAATTAAGTTATCAATTTACAATAGAAAACAGTGTGTACCAAATTTGTCTGAGATCAATCATATGTTTACAAAAATAATCAATATCCACGAATGCAGAATACATGTGTTCGAATGCGTTTACGACTAATTTTCAAAAATATTACACTTCCAATTATATGTTCATTCAACGCATCTATTGATAGCAGTGCCTAGTTAGTTTTTGGCATAATTTGTCACCAGCTTTGATGTGTTGAAAACTGCCCATGCAATTAAAAAACGTCATTTTATTCGCAATTTCTTATAAATAACACTGTTTTACGTGGCGTAATGTCTGGGTCAATACGTTTATCAAAATTAAACCACATTACACTGGGCCGTTATATATGATGAATAAATGTACAGTTAAATATCTTGATCTCGATAATATGCTTTTTTTCTAACAGTCTGTCGAATATTCCTGTCTAAAAAAGTCGCCGAAATGTTTGCTGTTATTGTTATGAGATTATTTGACAAGTTTTCAAATTCTAGTAAAATTAATAGTAGCAAATAGACAATAATTGTATATGAAAGAAATATTACACAGTGATCACTTAATTTGCTAAGGTTCATAAAGTCTTTTTTTACGAAAATAATCAGTCAGCTCAAATGTAGACATATGTGCTCGAATGCGTGTACGAGTAATTGTCTGAAATACGACGTTACCAATGTTATGTTTATTATAAACATCTTTTTATAGAAATTCCTATTTGTGTTTTATTGCACAATTGTCACTAGCTTTTTCTTTTTTACAACTCTCAAAACAACAGAAAAACGTCATTTTAGTCGTAATTTCTTATAAATAATACTGTTTTACGTGGCTTCTTTTTTATGTTCATGTGTTTATTAAAATTAAACCATATAACAGTGTGCCGTTATATAAGATAACATAAATGTACAGTTAAATATCTTCATCTCGATGTAATGCTGTTTTTCTAACAGTCAGTCGAATATTCGTGTCTGAAAAAGTCGCCGAAATTTTTGCGTCTTATCCTTTGAGAGTATTCTTCAAGTTTTGCAATTCTAGTAAAATTAATAATTAAAAATCGTAAATAATTGTATATTAATGAATTAAGTTATCAATTTACAATAGAAAACAGTGTGTACCAAAATTGTTTGAGATCAATCATATGTTTACAAAAATAATCAATATCCACGAATGCAGATACATGTGTTCGAATGCGTTTACGACTAATTGTCTAAAATATTACGTTACCAATTGTTTGTTCATTTAAAGCATGTATTTATAGCAGTGCCTATTTATTTTTTGGCATAATTTGTCACCAGCTTTGATGTGTTGAAAACTTCCCATGCAATAGAAAAACGTCATTTTATTCGCCATTTCTTATAAATAAGAATGTCTTACGTGGCTTAATGTCTGGGTCAATATATTTATCAAAATTAAACCACATTACACTGGGCCGTTATATATGATGACATAAATGCACAGTTAAATATCTTGATCTCGATGTTATGCTTTTTTCTAGCAAGCAGTCGAATATTCCTGTCTAAAAAAGTCGCCGAAATGTTTGCTGTTAATGTTATGAGATTTTTTAACAAGAAAACATAAATGTAAAGTTAAATATCGTATTCTTGATGTAATGCTGTTTTTCTAACAGTCAGTCGAATATTTATGTCAGAAAAAGTTGCCGAAATTTTTGCGTCTTATCTTTTGAGAGTATTTACCAAGTTTTTGAAATTCTAGTGAAATTAATAATTACAAATCGTCAATAATTGTATATTCCAGCCAAAAAAAAATCGCCTAAGTGTTTGCTGTTTATGTTGTGAGATTATTTCACAAGTTTTGAAATTCTGGTGACATACATAGTAACAAATGGTCAATAGTTGTATATTATTAAAAATTAAACAGGGATCATTAAATTTGTTAAATTTGTTAATTTTGTTTTTTTCAAAAATTATCAGTAAGCGCTTACACACATATATGCGTTCGAGTGCATTTACGACTAATTATCTGAAATATTATGTAATTGATGTAATGCTATTAAAAACATCTTTTTATAAAAGTGCTTATTTGTGTTTTAAATGCATATTTGTCACTAGTTTTGTCTTTTTGAAAACTCTCCTTACAATAGAAGTATGTCATTTTATTTGTAAATTCTTATAAATAATACTGTCTTACGTGGCTACTTTTCGGCCAATATGTTTATCAAAAATCAACCTCTTTACACGGTGCCGCGAAATAAGATAACATAAATGTACAGTTAAATGTCTTGATCTTGATGTTATACTTTTTTCTAACAGTCAGTCGAATTTTCCTGTTAAAAAAGTCGCCGCAATTTTTGCGTCTTATCTTGTAAGACTATTTATTAAGTTTTGAAATTCTAGTGAAACTTATAATTACAAATCGTTAATAATTGTATATTAATGAAATATTTAACAGTGATAACTAATCTTGTTTAAGTTCATAAAGTTATTTTCTACCAAAACAAATTAATAAGCTCAAATTCAGATATATGTGTCCGAATGCGTTTACGACTAACTGTCTGAAATATGACATTACCAATTTCATATTCATTAAAAGCATCTTTCTATAAAAGTGCTTATTATTTTTTTTTTTGCAGATTATGTCACTAGCTTTGTCTTTTTTAAACTCTTCTAACAATAGAAAAACGTCATTTTATTCAAAATTTCTTATAAATAATACTGTCTTACGTGGCTTAATGTCTGGGTCAATATGTTTATCAAAATCAAACCACATTACACTCTGCCGTTATATAAGATAACATAAATTGACAGTTAATTATCTGGATCTTGATGTTGTGCTTTTTTGCTAATAATCATAAATAGTCAATAATTGAATATTAATGAAGTAAGTTATCAATGTACACTAGAAAACCGTGTCTTCTAAATTTGTTTGAGATCAATAATTTTTTAATAAAAATAATCAATATCCACGAATGGAGATACATGTGTTCGAATGCGTTTACGAATAATTGTCTGAAATATTACGTTACCAATTGTATGTTCATTTAAAGCATCTATTGATAGCAGTGCCTATTTATTTTTCGGCATAATTTGTCCCCATCTTTGATGCGTTTAAGACTTCCCTTATAATTAAAAAAACGTCATATTATTTGCAATTACTTACAATTAAAGCTGTTTTACGTGCGTTTTGTTTTAGTAAATATTTTTTACGAAACTAAACTACATACAAGAGCGCCGTCATAATAGGAAGAATAAATGTTCACTTGATTGTCTTGGTCGTGGTGTTTTGCATGTTTACTAACAGTTATTTGACTATACCTGTTTACAAAAACTCGTCCAAAATGTATGCCTCTGATAGCAAGAAACTATTCCAAAAAATCGGATAATCTCCTGAAAATATGAATAGAAAATAGGCAATACTTGTATATCTTTGTAGTAAGTAATAATGGTACAAAAGAAAACAGTGTACACTGAGAAAAAAAATAAGTTAATTTTTTTTACAGAAATAATCAGTTACCTCGAGTGCAGATATATGTCTTTGAATGCGCTTACGACTGATTGTCTGAACTGTTAAGTTACAATTGTTATGTGTTTTGAAAGCATCTTTTTATAAAAGAGCTTATTTGTGTTTTATTGCACAATTGTCACTAGCTTCGTCTTTTTAAAAACTCTTCTAACATAAGAAAAACGTTATTTTATCAGCTATTTCTTATAAATAAGACAGTCTTACACGGCTAAATGTCTGGGTCTATATGTTTATCAAAATTAAACCACATTACACAGGGCCGTTATATATGATGATGACATAAATACATTGTTGATTATCTTGATCTTCATGTTTTGCTTTTTTTCTAACAGTCAGTCGAATATTCCTGTCTAAAAAAGTCGCCGAAATGTTTGCTGATAATGTTATGAGATTATTTGTCAAATTTTGAAATTCTGGTAAAATTAATAGTAGCAAATAGTCAATAATTGTAGATTAATGAAATATTTAACAGTGATCACTAAATTTGTTAAAGTTTATAAAGTCTTTTTTTTACAAAAATAATCAGTAAGCTCAAATGTAGATATATGAGTTTGAAAGCGTTTTAGACTAAATGTATGAAATATTACATTACCAATGTAATGTTCATTTAAAGCATCTTTATATAAAAGTGCTTATTTGTGTTTCTTTTGCACACTATGTTACTAGGTTTGTCTTTTTAAAAACACTCCTTACAATAGAAAAAACGTCATTTTATTCGCAATTTCCTATAAATAATACTGTCTTACGTGGCTACTTTTTTGGGTCAATATGTTTATCAAAATTAAATCATATAACATTGTGCCGTTATATAAGATAACATAAATGTACAGTTAAATATTTTGATCTTGATGTAATGCTTTTGTCTAACAGTCAGTCAGTCGAATATTCCTTTCTGAAAAAGTCGCCGAAATGTTTGCTGTTAATTTTTGAAATTTAATGATTGAAAATATGAAACCAGACATTACTATGAATATAATTTTTTTGAACATCCGAAATGTTTTCTTTTACACCTTTGATGAGATTCCAATAACTCTAGATTATCTAGACTGGCAAGTATGTTTTGTTTACACTTTCTTTCCTTGTATCTACTCTCTATAACATTTATAGTAAGACCCTTTTATGATTGGGTCCCAAGGGAATTTTGATAATAGCTTACCTTTAAAATAAGACTTTTACGTTTTTTTACTAGGTCTTTGTCATACAATTTTTTGTTTTTATGTTTAAGTAAACCTTTTAATTTTCTTTTACGGAATATCAAACATTTTTACTAGCAGTAGTATCTGTTATATTAAAACATTCATTAACCGCTTGTTTAATATAGTACTCTAAAAAATTAAAATGTTCTGTCCAAAAAAGTTTTAATACGTTTTCTAATATTTGGCTGGCATAAAGTATCATGAAGACTTTGTGTAGAAGTTTTTTACCATATATACTTTCCTGGAAATAAAAAAGTAATGTCTTGCTCCTTTGTTTTAGGTGAGTAACTAGCTAACATGCCAAATGTTAGTTTACAGTGACAGTCTGACAGAGTTGATAAAAAAATCAGCAACCTGAAAAAATAAAGTATCTTCAATCAAGTCTTCTACACGATAACGGAGTCATCCACACTACTACCTACTGCTTTCATACAAGTCTATTTATCATAAGAATCGCCCTACATTATCCTATTTACAAACGTAATTTGGACGCAAGGCACAAGTCTAGAAGCTGTTTACCTCTTGAGTCTACTTTCATATTATCTACATTTGTTTTTTGAATAATATTACTGTTATAATATTATATCTAAAATTATCATACATTGGTATAAGTGAATCATTAACATCATTTATAATCAAATCTGCCTCTGATCCTGTCTTTGCATTTAGATCACCACACAATATAATACTATCTTGATGACTAAACTCAATAATATTTTTTTCTATGTTTTCTAGTGTGTCATCTTCTGATTGTTCAACATAAATGAAGTTGCAGGTATGACATATGTCAGACTTAGGAATATATCCTGTTTTAGGTTAAAATAATATATTCATCACATTATAACCATTGAAAATCTTTACATGTATTTGTCAAAATATTGATGCCCTTGCGTACTTCATATTTTATCAAAATACCTAGGCCCCCATTGTATATAGAATTATCTGATTGTGGTCTTGTAGGATAATAGTTAAAACCCTTAATATCGACTGTAGTGTTATAACCTACATGGGACTCAGTTAATAGTACAACATCATAATTTCTTATCTATTGAAAAAAAGTTGATCTGTTATTTTATCATGGTTCTTTGAAATAAACCCACCTATGTTTCAGACACAAAATGTTATGTTGTGTGAAAACACATTCTCTGTTGACTGGTCATAATGGCTCTTTCAGTAAATCTGTTAAAATTCCTTCTGACCACTTAGTTGTACAACAATCCATTATCATGATTGATAGGGTATTAGGCTTGATTATTCACAATGTCACTTATATTTCACTATTCAACATACCTACGACACTTTATTACACAATGTCACCAATGGATTGCTATGCAATATGCATCATGAAATATCACACAAAATGTATGAACACGTTAGCACATATATACAACATATATTTACAATATCCACCAATTTATAATATCACCTTGAGATGTTCAATTATCCACAATAACGATTACACAATGATGCGTGTACAATGCTTCAATGCACAATGAATTTATATGAACACAGCTAAACGCACACACTATCCCTTCGTTTGATAGGTTTGAGCTCTTGATTTTACCACTCTTTGTGGATTTATATATAGAAATTGACAATGAGGGTCGGTTGGAAACAAAATTTTACGACAAAAGAGTTGGTTTCAGCTTCCCAATAGTGAAGCATTTGGAAGCTGTAATCATCACTTCGTAATTTTAACGGACGTCATCACGAGTTGGTTGACCGTTATGAAATATTTGTTATATTAATGATATCGGATATGTTCCTTACATGTATGTCGTAACTACGATCCCGTTCTCTTTTCAGGAATGCGACCTTTCGCTGATTACAACAACAACAAACAAAATACATATTTCGTGGATTTCTTTTTGATTTAGGAGATCATATAACCTCCTTGGTTTGATCAATAATAAAACAAAACAAAAAAGAAGGAATTCATTGAAAAAGTTTTGAGTTGTCAAAATCATCGCTTGGTCATTCAAGGTTAAAGTGTTCATTGATAACTTCGATAAAAATAATGGACAGAGACATCTAATTATTTGTTTGTTTTACAATTTATAAATTCTTGTCTGAATTCTATAAGGCATTCAAAACTTTATGATTGAAAGCTCATTTCCCTTATCACGATATAATAAACAGTGATATAAGTATAAGGTGTGAAAATAAATGTTCCTGTCATAAACAATATTACCTACGGGCAATATCCGCGTACTTAATCCTATTGATTTTTAATCACTGGTAAACCAAACTATGACACGGTAATTAACAACTTGCAGTTATTTTTCATGAACAGTTTTAATCAATTTTAAAAAGTAAATTATCACTGATATTCGATATATTTATTATAGATTTAATCAAAATACTTGTATCTTCTTTCAATAAAAAAACACGTGTTATGTTACAATGTTTATCGCTAGTCAACACTATACTAGAACTGCATAACATAACCGGAAATAAACATCCGATTCCATACACATTTCTCTGGATTATTCTTCGTTGAATTCTTAAATTCGTGGTTCGCTGTGACCCACGAAACCCACGAAAATTGGTATACCACGAATAAAAATGAATCCACAGTATTTATCCATCCAAGAAACTAGACCAAGTCCGTGCAACATTGGAGATGACGCCGAAAGAACTTTACCCAAATATATTCTGTATTCTGCAAATACCTCTCACCATGCTACCCTCAACCGCTACTGCTGAACTGTCTTTAAGCGCTCTGAAACGCAAAAAAACGTATCTGAGATCGACTACGAGACAAGAAAGACTTTCTTCACTTGCACTGCTGCACGTTCATTCTGATTTTGACATTGATACTAAAGAAGTTGTTGACAAGCTTAACAATGCTAGACAAAAGTAAATGTTACTCTCCTTAAGGATCTAAGATGTTTACTTCAGTCTTACATACGAACGTCACATTCATATACTGTAAATTCAGAAATTATTGCGAGGTTTTTATTATTGCGAAATATGCGACTGAGTTGTAAACGCAATAATTTAAACTCGCACTTTGAAATGTTTTATATGAATTAAACATGATTTTTCTCAAAATCGTAATAATTAAAATCGCATTTTAGTCTGAAATGACAAAATCGCAATAATAAATGCACGCAATAATTTCTGAATTTACAGTATCACCAAATAAAACATTGATTGTTTGAATTGCTTTGTTTTCGTATGTTAACTTATATATGTCATTGGATGACCCAGTTCTCTAGTCCGTTCTTTCTCTTAAGCATGATAAATTGGGGAGCATTGCAAAGTTTTTAGAATATTTATTCAGTTTTAGGTCTTTGATTTGATATATAGCAAAACACTCAACTATGCATACTTCACTTCAAAATTAACCATTTTACATCGAAAAATATACATTTTCTGCAAAAAAAGGTCCATAATCTGTTTTGCCTCGCTCCGCTCAGCATCTTCTGCATGCAACTCATCATAAGTCTAGGTACGCCATCTGGTTTCAAAAGGGGTACATTTATTATTGGCTAACGAAAGGCTGAATTATTCCACAAATGCGGCTTAAAATAATTGTCTTTTATCACAACACATAAGGGAGATACAACCACAAACGGTTACTAAAAATCACACAGGCTATATCAGAACAGATGTATAAGTTTTAGTTTGAGTTAGATACAGGACACTATTGATTAGCGTATTTACAATTAATTAGGGTAATGTTTTTTTTGCCGATTTTACCTAGCCTTTGAATCATTGGAATTGGATTTTATGTGAATCATCTTGAAATTGTGTGTATTTATAAAATGGGTACAAACACGAACATTTTGTTTCAAATTTGTGTTAATAATGCTACTAGATAGATTTTGAAACTCAAGAGGACTAAGGTTATGGTAGTCCTTAACAGCGCTAGTTCTTATTTTATCTGCGGAAATCACGGCTTATTACTTTAAGGACAAAACAAAGATATCAAGGGGTAGTTGTTAAATTAGGTAAACGAAATCATAATTTGAATTTTCAAATAAGCTGATTTTACGGCTTTTATTTTTTCAGTCATAGGAAAGAATTAAAAGTTGCAATGAACCAAATATATTTTGTTAATTTCGAATAAAACAAAAGAGGAGGTATTTTGATAGGAAATCTAAATTATAGATGTCGCAGGTTATAAATTGCAATGGCGAAACTATGTCTTGGGGAATGAATGTATATCAATCAAAGTTGTGCAAAAGACTGGCTTCAGATGATGAAGTCTGAAAGTTCGAGGAAGATTATTTCAAATATTCATAGATATAAATTGTTTGGAAGACTAAATACATTGAGACTTCCAATTTTTAACATACCCCTCAATCAATATGTAAAGTTACAACTGAACCCTGAATTGGTGTAAGCTGAGGGATACATATTTTACAAATTAATGGAAACTTAAGTGTAAGTTACTAAGATAACAATCCTTTTAAAAGACAACTCAAAGATACTTTCAAATACAAAACTGTATATATTGAAAATGACCTTCCACGACAATAACGAACGGGCAACTACAATAACAGAACACTTCTTAAAGCCCTAGGTAGGGAATAAGATTTTAAAACAATTGGAGGACGAATACAAATATTTTGAAGCTATAAGACAAGTGTTTTTTTATTCAATAAAAGTGAAATCCCAGGTATACTCAACCCACAACACATACCTGATCCTTCCATGTTATGCTGGGAATAAGAAACTATTTGTTTCTCATATAGTGAAAATAAAGCTTCTTAATGTAGTGTCAATAGTAAAATTCAAAATCAGAAAAGGTCAGTATCATCTAATGTGAAAAATATTCCAAATAATTGGGTGTCTGATAAATGAATGTGTACACAATATAGAATGCTCGAATGGTTTACAAAAAGATGTTGATGATTTATATAACAGTTGTGTTGATATAATGCATGAAGAAATGAACAATAAACCTAAACCAAGAGTAAAAGTTTGGAATGGTACCAACAATAAAAGACGGCGATTTAAAAAAAACTGGTGGAATAACGAACTGACTGAAAAATGGAACAATGTATGTGAAGCTGCAAAAAAAGGGCATACGATACAGTTACAGGGCATGTAATGACGTTGTTAACGTTAAATATAATGATTGCGACGTCAAACTATGACCTATCGTGAAAAGATGCATTTTTCGACTGAATTTTATCATTCAAAGTGATTTAATTTGAAAACGAGTTCATGGACCACTCTTTTCTAAAATGATATCTGTTTTGATTACTTATGAAGAAATTAGTTGTACCAATATGCAAGACGTGTCAATAATGCAATTGTTTTAAATTTGATAAATATTTAGCATAATATGACGTGTTTTTCTACATTTATGAACATTTGATAAATATGAGTTATTTGTGAAAATAAAATGCATAAATTTAAAGGACATCATTATTTACTTTTATAAATTGTAATCTGTATGGAGAGGTTTTCTCATTGGCACTCATACCACATCTTGATATATCTAAAAGTAAAAAAAAAACATACAAGACTAACAAAAGCCAGAGGCTCCTGACCTGAAATGTTGCGGTGTTTATCATGCTTTGTGATGTCTCAAACATTCCCCAAATACCTCTAGAAAATGTAGAATAAACACACACACAACAATATCAGAGTAAACTCAGTTTATAAGAAGTACGTATCAGAATAGGTAACTAAAGAAACTAGGCAAAATGACAATGATACATAAATTAACTTTGAACTACTGACAATAACTCCCATGCCAGCTTCAGACCTCAACTAAACTAATTCAAAGATTATGTCTTCACCATATGAAAATCAAGCACAGCCTCAGTTGATCACGGTAAACTATTATGTGAACCTGAACATTTCTTAGATGAGCTTAGATAATACATAAAGTGTAGCCTAAGATTCCTTGATATATTTTTCTTTGACAAATTTTTACGATACTGTAGATACTTTACTTTTTATTCAACCAAATGAATCGCAGTCTTGTTCTTGCGCGTAGGAATCATGTGTCCTCATCATATAAAAATCAGATTTCTAAGTAATAATCTAGTGTTTACTAAAAGGATGACAATAATATTTGTTTTTTGGAATAAGGAAGAGGGAGGTCACGGTGAGAGTTGTTAAGCTTGGAATAGTTTTGAAATCCTAAAATTTGATGCAGATGATCCAGAACGATGTCATTACTGCAGATGATCATTTTACCATACACACCTTTCCTAAGAGAGGAAGGAAGGTTCCAGTAAGATTTAAAAGTATGACTGGAAAAGTAAAATGTATCCATTAACTATTCAGCAATCAATTGTTCTACATTTAAGCCTCTGAACAACTTCACATAAATCACCAGCACCGTATCAGGACCCACCCGCACAGAATTAACACATGTCTAAACTGAGAAAATGCACAATTTTAAAAAATTGCACTGGTTTGATGACCAAAAAAAAAAATCGTGTTCATTTGGTTAAAAAAAGCAGGCTGCAGGAGTATTTTTGTTTTATTTTTACAGTTCCTGTTTTTTTAAAAGTGAGCACTTTTTTAGTTACGCTTACTGAAACAGTTTAAAGAGTCAAATTTTTAATTTCATATGAATACATTAGAAACAAAATTAAAACATTTGAACTGTTTCCTTCCTTTTGTTATACTATAAAAGGTCAACAATCATCTTTGTTTTCATATTTGCAATGATCACCAGCACCAGTCAGGACCGAATCATCAGCACTGAACGTTTTACTAGCAGGATAACCTTACCCACCGTGAGCTACATACTTGTACCTATGAAGAGTTTTTTTACATATGCTTAATGTCTTGATCAGTCTTCAGCTTGTTCAGATAGGTTAAAAAAAACTTAATTTTGGAGTTGAATTTTGCACTTGTAGCCTTTTTTAGCTTAATTTAAATGTAAATTATTAAAAATTATTCAGTATAAATGATGCAATTTTTCATCATGTCATTTTCATTCTTCATACACTTCTTCAGATGTATGTATGATTTAACTAGATAACAGCAATCAAGCAGATCATCAAATTACCTCCGATTCTTACATTATGGAGTTAGTTTTAAAAATTCAATTCGCACGGAACAAAAAAACCAAACATATATAAGTCATTTACATAAAATCGTAAAAAGGAAAGTTCAGGATGTACTGTACACGGAAGATACATACAAACGAAATTTTGTTTTCTTCATTTAGGTGCAACTATATCGAGACATACACAGTGACGAAACAACACCATACATATATATAGGTTCTACCACTGCATCGAGTGTCATACGATATTTATCCACTCGAGACAGTTAAATTTTCAAATTTAAAACGTTAGGCTCGCCGAGCGTTTTAAAAATTTAAAATTTAACTGTCGAGAGTGGATAAATATCGTATTACACGATATTTGGTGGTAGAATCTGTTTCTCTAATGAAATTCAAACAATATGCATACAAACGTATTTCTTCTTTTCAAATGATCTGCAAAAAGATGTCTTTTGTTTATGTGACGTCATCAGGCATGATCGCCTTTTTTCATGCCATTACAGTCGACAATTTAGAAGAAAAGCAAGAAAATTCGACTTCATAATCGGATGTTAACGAATGAAGAACTGAGATCAAACACACGTTGATTAAATTTTGTTATACAATGGGTGCAGAAAGGGATAAATTGGCAAAGAATTAGAGAACCAGTTTTATTAGTTCTTAGCACCATAAAGATACCTCATTTATAAGAATTATCTTAGTATGCAGCAGAAAGATATGTCTTATCCACTAAACACCAAAAGGTGTTCAAGCAACAATTATAAGTGCAAAGAATATATTGTAAAAGCTCAAATGACGAATGCAGACACTTCGTTTTTATATCAATTTTACAGTCACGAAAATAAAAGAGTGACGAAAGATACCAAAGGGACAGTCAAACTCATAAATCTAAAACAAACTGACAACGCCATGGCTAAAAATGAAAAAGACAAACAGAAAAACAATAGTACACATGACACAACATTGAAAACTAAAGAATAAACAACACGAACCCACCAAAAACTAGGGGTGATCTCAGGTGTTCCGGAAGGGTAAGCAGATCCTGCTCCCCATGTGGCACCCGTCGTGTTGCTTATGTGATTACAAATCCGGTAAATAGTCTAATTCGGTAGGTTACATTCATGAAAGGGAAGGGGATTGTAGTTACGACGTAAGGAACATATCCGATATCATTTGTGAAACGGTTATTCCATAACGGTCAACCAACTCGTGATGGCGTCCGTAAAATTTACGAAGGGATGATTTCAACTTCACCATTTGGAACTCTTTGTTTAATAGCTTTCTTGTGAGCAGTAACCCTCTATCAAGAAAATCATGATAGGCAATGCAAGCACGGGAATATCGTATCAATTGGGATATATATACCCCGTATGCAGGTGCTGCTGGAATGTTGCTACTTAGAAATGGAAAGTTCACAATTGGAAAGCTGAAATCATCTCTTTTGTCGTAAAGTTTTGTTTTCAACCGACCCTCATTGTCAATTTCTGGATGTAAGTCAAGATATGAAGCCGACTTAACTGTATCTGTAGTATCCTTTATCTCCAATTCGATGGGATAGATGCGTTCCACATAGTCACCAAATTTTAAATTGTTTAGTGAAAGAACGTCATCTATATAGCGGAAAGTAGAGTTAAAGGATATTGCTAACTTCTTATCTTTCTTCATAAATGACTAGTGAACTAACCGAGGAAAACAACACTTATTGATAAAAGTGATACAAAACATGTTTCTTAATACTATTAGGTAATTATAAAATACAGTAAAGAAATAAGTAATAAGTTTATCAGTGGTACTTTACACTTGTAATTTAATCGAGAACGGAAATGGGAAATGTATCAAAGAGACAATAACCCGACCACAAGACAGAGAGCAGCCGAAAGCCCTCAATGGGTCTTCAACACAGTGAGAACATGACGTACTCTTAGGAGGCTTCAGTGCAAATATATATGTCATACTTAACTCCAAAACATAAATAAACTAAAATCAAAAACATCCTACAAGACTGAGAAAGGACAGGGGCTCCTCACTTGAGACAGACACACACACATACGGAGTGGGACAAACGTGTTTTGTAAGATCTCATCCCTTCCCCTATATATCTAGCCAATGCAAAAAACACACAGCAATACGCAAACCAAAACTCAATTCAGAAAGAGTCCGAATTCAATGTTAGAAATGTAACAAAATGACAATGATACATAAATCAACAAAGGACAACTAGCAGTTATTGACATGCCTGCTTCAGACCTCATTTAAACTGATTTAAGATTATGTCTTCATCATATGATAATCAAGTACAATCCCTCTTGATAGGGAGTATAGTATCATACCATCATAAAATAGATGATAAGAATATAACGCGTATCATTCCGACAACTGATTTTATTTCTTATGCAACGACCGTATTACTGAATCTATACCATCCCTCTAAGCAAGTATCTAAGCATGTATTTAACCATACTGGTTTAAAATGATCTGTATGAAATAGTGTATTTATGTTACTAAGTAGGGTACAAATATGTCGTACCTCATGCTCTGTAATTGCTCTTATTAACTCGTCTCCATCTTGAACACCATTTTGGCTTATTATAGCTTTGTTCTTTCCATAATCTAGTATTTCTTCGTTTTTCCTATCTGAACCAACCCATTGGATTTGCTTCCCCAAAAAAAGGAAAAAATAGTAACAATTTTAAAACACATTTGAATAAATATCACGAATATCAATTTCAGTTACAATTGGTTTGGTATAATATAAGAATGATTGGTACAGACGATTCATCAAAATAAATATGTATTTTCGGTTGAACTAATTTATGATGAAGGCTATTACCAGAGTTAACGGCATCGAGACCTTTGTTGGCAAATGCAAGTTTAAGAAACTATCTGTTCTCTCTCTTTCATCTTTTCCAATGCGAACTGGTTTAAAAAGTCTGTGACAAGCAATATCCGAAATGATAGCTGTAAGTTTGTATTGGTTTGAATAAGGGTTTGTAACAGTGGTTTCCAAACCGAGTTGTTCAGAGAATGTTGTTTTCTAAGGGGTAATGAAAATAGCTTTATGCAAAAGTTATGAATGCCTAATGGTTTTTGTATAATAGAAAATATGCCTTAAATAGAGATATCATGGAATACAGTTGATAATGTTCATTACATTTATTGAGCTTTATAGGAAGAAAAAGATACCGTAACCATTATTTTTGTCATTGCAATCATATGATGTAGCAATTTCCAATTGCCAATTCAAATGGTCTTCTTTGTGTCTACGGAGAGGCGTTGCAAGAAGGGGATTGTTAGTCCTGTGGTATATTTTCATACACTTCACGACTGTTACATTCTACATTCTTTATATGGAAATAAAATTGAAGGCAGTTGACTTACTGTGTCAGTTTTACTCTTTCTGAATGAATAAGTATAGACATAAGGAGATGAGGTGTGATAACAACGATATAACTTTCCACAGAAATTCAAATAATGTGGATATAAGCAATTAGAGTACGTCCTTCAACAGCTAACAAACAAAAACTGCATAGTCGGCTGTAAAAAACTCCGACATGAAAAATATGATCAAATTGAATTTAGAAACCTCTAACGAAGAGCAAAACAGCTCACAATTGCTTGCTCCTGCATTTATACTGGATCATAACGAATGTGACAGGGTTTAACATGTTTTTGGCACTCTATCATCCCCTTAACCTGGTGTAGTTAAGAACACACTATGATCAATGAGAACAGCACATGTTACAAAATGTGTATCTGGAACTTTAACATTTTCTCCAGACTTAACGTTCCGCAAAACAAATCAACTAATAAATTAATCATCTAAATAGTTTGGGCTGGAAAAGAAAACGTCTAGTGTTAAAATAAATACACCTTACTTTAAATACATACCTTATTAACTACAAATTTATGATCCTATTATTCTAATTAAGTCATTAGAAAACGGAAATTATGCAATTTACTTATTCACGGAGGGAACACACATAGATTGCCAGTCTAACATATTTTTATAAGGATTATTACAGGACAATGGTTAACCGCCATGTTTATTGATTATTCATCTCCAATAAAAATCACAGACGTATGGAATAGTTGTTGAACAACAACAATTCTTATGTGCGGCTCCGAAAGTATCTTCTTCCAATTCAAATAAAAACAGTAGTTTACCGCTGTTCAAAACTCATAAATCCATGGGAAAAAAAACAAAATCGGGGTAACAACTAAAACCGAGGGAAACGCATTTAATATAAGAGGAGAACAACGACACAACACTAAAATGTAACACACACAGAAACGGACCAAGCATCAGACGAAATCCTACGAGAATAACAAATATAGCATCAAAACCAAATACATGAATTTGGGATAGACAAGTACCGTGACACGTTTTATCGCAATGTGAAATAACACTTTAAAATAAGAGAAAACAAAAGACGCAACGTTAAAATGTAACACACACAGAAACGAACAATAATATAACAATGGCCATATTCCTGACTTGGTTCAGGACATTTTTAAAGGAAAAAATGGTGGGTTGAACCTGGTTTTGTGGCATGCAAAACCTCGCACTTTAATGGCAATATTAAATATAACATTGAAATGACAACATAATATTACAGGACTACAATATAAATAAATAGGAGAACGTATTAGACAAAGAAACACATGCTCAAACATTGACCAAATACAAAGACTCATTAATCATGAAACATTAGACCATAAGAAATTATATTCAAAAACACATCAATGATTCATTTCTGAAAATCAAACTACCCTACTACTCAGGTTTTTTATTTATTTTAAAAGTAAGGTCTGTTGATTAAAAATTAACAAATACTTTTCATCTTTTGTGACATAATGGACATGATGAGATCTGCTGATTTAAAACAATGTACACTTTTGTGAGACATTTTTACCATTATATCGTTTTAAAGTCAAAATATGTGTAAAGTGGACTACTTTTCTACTTATTATAAATATCATGATACAGAATCCTACCTGTACAATTTCTTTTGTGTGTACTTGAGTCTTTTCATGATGATTTTCATCCCTACAATGTTAAATGTTTTACTTTGAAAACATATGTTTGTAGCATACTCAATATTTCTTAAAAGTGTTTTAACATCTAAACACACGTGAATAAATATATAATAAAATTGATCATGTTAATTGTGAATGTGTTAAAGAGAAAACAATCCGGCAATAGGATGTGAAACAGCCGATGACCACGAATGAGTCTTCCCGTACTTTGAGGTTCAAATCAAATACATTGCCACATACTCGAGCGAATGCTGTACACTAAGTTTAATTGTTTTAAAACAGCAATATGTACAATAAAGAATAAAAAAAAAGTGATAAAAAAACAAAAGTGCACATGCTGAAATATCTTGCCTTCTTTACTAATCACTGATATTATGCTGATAGTCTTAAATATAAAACTTTATTACAACTGTCACACAAAGTTATCATTAACCAAGAAAACAAAACATTGGCCAATGAACAATGAAAATGACGTCTGGATCAGATGAACTATGCCAAGCAAACATGTACAGCTAACAATTCTTCCATACACGAAATAAAGTTGACCTATTGTTTATAGTTTAAGAAAAAACAGATCAAAACACAAAAACCTAACACTGAGCATTGAACTGTGAAAATAAAGTCAAGGTCAAATAAAACCTGCACAACTGACATATAGATCATCAAATATTTCCATACACCAAATATAGTTGACCTATTGCATAAAACATCAGAAACAAAGACCAGCTAAACATGTACACCCTACAATCATTCCATACACCAAATATAGTAGACCTATTGGATACAGTATAAGAAAAACAGACCAAAACATAAAACTTAAGTATAACCAATGAACCATAAAAATAATGTCAAGGTCAGATGACATTTGCCAGTTGAACAAATACACCTTACAATCACTTACAAAGCACTATCCCTATGTCGAGCTTTCTGCGACAAAAGTCGCAGGCTAGACAAAATTTATTAAGTTTAGATGACAAAACTACGAAAGCCTATTAGGGTCACAATTTTTTTTAATTTATCTTTTAATTACGAGATATATATATCGTAAATACGAGATAAATATCTCGTAATTACGATATAATAACTCGTAATTACGAGAAAACCATCGCGTAATTAAGAGATAATTATCGCTTTATTACGAGAAAACTATCGCGTAAAAATCCTTTTTAACTCGTAATTACGACAAAATCCTCAAGTAATTACGAGAAAACTATCGCCTAATTAAGATTTAAGATTTTTCCTATCTCGCAATTATGACAGAATTATCTCGTAATTACCAGAAAACTATCACGTAATAACGAGATAATTATCTCGTAATTATGAGAAAACTATCGCGTAATTACCAGTTAAGATTTTTTTAATTTATACTTTGGCAAAGACCCCACCTAGAGAAGAAACTGTCATTATCTCGTTCTCTTTCATAACCCCATTGATCGACAGCCCATCATGACTCATGGTCGACAGATCTATATATCGAGAGGACTTCTTTCTCCAGAATTCAAAGAGGCAACGAGTAAACCTTTCATGTACCATCTTGTTGACCTATAAGCTAAAACGCCAGAAGCATCCAGATTGCACACAAAGCTTATGCAGATCGGTCAAAGAGAGACACATCACGAAAAAAGGGAGGACGACCGTCTCTCTGATACTTTTGATGACAATAGTTCGGTTTCGTCAGACGAAAACATTGCCCGCGAGACAACTAATAGTTCGTCGAAAGATTCTGAGTGACAAGAAGATCTCATCGCCTGTCGGGATTATTTTGTTGTTGAATGATGTTTGCTCACCTTCATGGATAAGAATCTCATAGTCAGCAAGGGTGTGGGAAGAAAAACGGCATTGCTCTCCCAATGACCGGAAAAGATGTAGAGGATGCTTTTAGTGGATTGCCCTCGACTGTGTGTTGTGCAGAATACTTGCTTAGCTATGTGAGCGACAGGCCTAGAACGTGTGTGGTAAATACGGACAACTGTGACCAAAAGGGGTCATTGGGTTGCTTTTCATTTATCCGCATCGGGTCAACCCGAATTTTTCGACTCCTTATGACGATTATTGGAAACGTACCGACGCTATTTAAGAAATGTTCTCATCGTGAATGGACCGAACTATGTGGTTGGCATTCAAATTTAACCCGATGATTCAAATACCTGTGGCCTGTATTGCATTTATTACGCTAAATTGAGATATCGGGGACTTGAGATGAAGGACATTATCAACAACTTTTCATCCACTGACTTGATTCAGAATAATAGCCAACTCGTAACCATATTTGGTAAAAAAAAAATAATGAAACAAATAAAAAGAAAAAAAAAGAAGAGAAAAAAAACATCTTAAACCACCTACATGGATGTGTAGCAGGTCTCTAGTCCTGAACCAGATCTTCTATCTTGTACTATCAGAGAGATTTATTCGAAAACCACATTCTAGGGTCACTAATAGTGTCCACATTGGAGGATGGCCTGGTTCAAGGTTTAAGCCCTAATATGGCGTCGGCGTCCGAGTCACATTGTCCAACTCCAAGATCGCGTCCCGATTTCAAGGTCTTATATGGCGTTGGCGTCCGTGCCTAGGCCCAAATATGGTGTTGGCGTCCAGCGTCTGAGATGTAAGGGTCGTAGTGTCAGACAAACCCTACTGACATTGAAACTCTTAAGTCGTAAAATAAACTGAACATGCCAAAGACAAAGACCAACAGACAATTAATTATGATTATAGCACAGCATGGAAAACTAAAAACTAAGCAACATGAACCCTTACAAAACCTTGGGTTGTTCTCAGGTGCTCTGGAAGTGTAAGCAGATCTTTCAATTTGCATCAGTGACACCTTTCAATATAAATTAAAATGTTATATACGTATCGTACTTTTATGTGTACGAAGAATTCATAGTTTAAGGCAGAAATGACATTGTGTAGTCAACTTTAATGTATTTCAATGGCTTAATTTCCTACAAACCTTAGGTATTCATTGCCTTTATCTTCATCATTAGAATTGAAACTAGGTCGTTGAGTATAAACAATGTTATCTGAATTTAGGAACGCCGACTTCATGTGCTGTAGATGTATAAGTCGTTTGGAAGTTGATAAAGTATCTTCTAAATTAGGAATTTTTCTTGTAAAACTGGCGTTATGTCTTCTAGATTTTTCCCATTCTAGTCTGACAGGACATGACACATCACAATTCATTACATTGAAATACTGGCCGTTTGAATTATTCATCTGATTGGTATTGACTCCTTTCAAATCCAATTCACTTGCAGGATTTTCGTCGTCAGAAGAACTATTCACATTTTGTGCTAAGATGTATTTCATGTAACTCGATTTGTTTTCAACGGGCTCTTCCACACTTTCATAATCTGTATCGACCATGTCATTGGTTTTCTCCAAATATTCGCCTTCTTCGCTACTTGTTAAACTGTTTTCATCCTCTGAACTGTCTGTAAATTCGGAATCGGATTATATTTCAGTTTCCATTTCTATTAATTTTTTTCTACAAATGTTTTCGTCTTTTTCAACAAACTTGTTGGTGATAAAACCTGAATGCTTACATCTCATATGATATCCTAATTGACTATGATGCACAAATGTTGACGCACACAAACCACAGAAAACTCGTGGTTGTTTTGAATGAAGTTTTAGATGAGCGATTAATCTCAATTCATTGTTAACAGGGATAAAACAAAATGAACACCAATGTTTTCGTTCCATGTTGAAATTCGAATCGTTGATATGTTTGTTTCTTATAATACCTGAAACAGAAAATTATATTATTGTAATGTACTGTAAATTTCTGATATAAAGTAATATAAAGGGCCTATATAATTCACTGGTTATTTTTATAATCTTTAAATATAAAAAATACGTGATCTTCAACTTATATAATTAATAATAAAAATATCAATTCCTGATTCTTTAACACTTTTGAATAATCATTGATGATACATAATCGAATTAGACTCACGTCGGTATACTGTTGTTCATAGTTAAGATACTAACCACACTCAATTTCACAAAAAGATAAATGTTAGCTATTCCTAACATTATTTTTTTTTACTTAAGAGGAGACAAAAATGTATAATTTTTTTTTTCTGCCAAAAACAGGTATATGTGTATAAATGATCATTAATATTCTTTGCCCATCACAACAAACAAAAAATAACCAGACAAATGTTCGAGCTCACAAGACATATTAATAGAATATAGTACACGTTTCTGGGAGCATTCGATTTGCGAGCAATTGGGGATTATTTCTTATTACGCTTGCACCGCATCCGTTGCCTACAATTGCAGATATTTCATAGTAAATAGTATTCTGTTTGAATGGAAATTTAATGAATAATTTAATGCAGTTTGTAAAAGTGCACCAATAATGTGTCAGCCATAAAAATGGGAATGGGGTTGGGATTTGTTGATTTGTGTACGCTGGATTTAATATCCGTATGGTTAAAAAAAACTTGATGAATATTTCATAGAGATGCATCGTAAATAATTGCAAAGTTATTCCGCGAGACTCCGATTTTCCAGTAAGTTTTTGGGCATCCAACTGAATCCAAGCGTTCTACGTGGGTTTTTTTTAGTACGCTACAACTTATGAAGTAAGTACTTTATTATGTTTTGCATTTTCTTTCTGTATATATTAAGAGCTATCACGAATTGTTTTTATATCGAAACTCTTTTTGCAGTTCACTGTCAAACATTGTCTCAGAAAAGGAAAATGAATTCAGGCAAAACCTCTTCAAACGAAAGAACCTATCAAAGCCGATATGATTGTTAAACAATTTAACATGTATCATGATAACACATATATACATGTCCAACTAGAGTTTACTTAGTATGTTATTATGGATTATGCTTGATGTTTTTATATACAAAGAACTCTCGCGTATAAGAATGAGTGATATCAGTTTTCACAAAACACACGTTGAATAATATATAGTTCACAATATCTAGACCGATACTTACAGACAATGTAGTATAGTTACATGTATGATAGCAAATACGGACATGCCGTCTTGTCCTGATATTTTTTTAAAACATTATTGTAACTTGACAAGGCTTAAGATTAAATTAACTGAATACATTTTTGTTCTTTAGAGTCCAAAAGAATGACTATGGGATTGAGTTGATCAAAAAGACCTTTTTTATTTCGGCCAGAGAACATCTTCTATGAGCTATAAACGCAATAGATTTAGACAGATAGCAATTTTGTTTGCATAGTTTACGATTCGGAGGCGATACTCTTGCCGCAAATTACTATCATATAGCCTTTTCAAAATTCATGTTCGTTGGCGATCCGAAAATGCTAGCGACGGATATGTGAAAGACAGTATTGCGAAAAGACTATCAGTTTCTTAACACCCTGGCATCTGAGATGTCTCGACTGAATTCGGCAAACCTACATCCCATAGAAATTGTTTTTGTCATTGAGCCTTGTGTAGAAAAGATGTGATTTATGTTCGGTGGAACCCGTGACAAAAACATCAATATATTTCTTTACAAGGCATAACGAGTACTGTTATGCGTAGTTATGTTGTGCAAATGTGAAATCAACCGTGACACTAAGCTAATTTGATTGCTGCTGAGGTGTTGTTGAATTTTATTTGTTTGAAAAACAATTTTGATTTAAATGAACTGTCTTTCACACGATTGCAACGATTTTAATTGAATTATGCAATTCAATAGATGCGCATCGACTGTAAGTTTACCGCATGAATTTTACTTTCTTTTTCATTTATATAGTTGTGTATTATTTCTAATATTTTGCAATTGTATTTTGTAGAGTGAGCAGGCTGTTGATTCCGCTCCTAGTGAAGATAATGTGACTATTTTTTGGGCGTTACACTTGCCTTTTCATGTTGCTGTTATGTTTAGATTGTACTCTTAAATGAATCAATGCTGCAAACCTACATGCCATATACTATTTGTGTTTTGTGTCGTTGGGCCTTGTATATATTACCGGCATTATCTTAATTTAGGCAGTTTCGAAAATGACTGCAAGATTCAGTTATTATATATAACTTACAAATTGCCGGAAATTACTTTAAAGAATGCAATGTTAAAAAAACTCTGAAAGCTTTGAACACCGGAACGGTTTTATTCATAATCAAGAATGAATTTGACTAACTTATTTTAAATTCACACAAGCACATAACTCGACATTTATTACCTTTGTCTCAAAATGTTTTGATTACAGAACTGTTACACAATAATTGCCCTGACTTTTTATCAAATGCATTGTTTGGCGTAAAATCTTGTTTTAACACTTCGACCACTTTGGAGAAACATGGATTATCATACATTTAGCTCTTTTATTACAGTTGCTGATAACACTTAACATTCGGCAACTGTGGGTGTCACAAAACCAGGTGATCAACACAGGCTCTTGAGAGACTCTTGTTCAAGATCTTAATAACATTCAACTAATGTATCATTTATCCAGTGAAAATTAAGATACTAATATTGTTTGCATCACAAAAAACACGGCCTTGTATGTCGACACACATGCTACAGAGCGTAAATTGATTGGATGTGGAGATTTTCATTCTCATTATTGCTGAATGGGAACTTTAATTACATTGCCTTATGTAAGTAAAGTGCAACACTTTATGTGCGTTAACACCTTTATGTCAATTGCTAGTGGCAGTCCGAATGTATGCCCTTTATCCAGATCTATCCACTGCAAAAACAACGTAAACCATACGAGTTTTTTTAACCACATTTTTCACATCTGAAAAATGCAAAAACTCCATTCTCAATGACATGTTCGCGACAGAATTCAAACAAACAACAAACAGTCAATTAAAAACAAACTTAATTTTCACTGCTTAACATGTTCCATTTTCTGTTGTGATATTTTCTAAAAATTCGAATTTAAATTTTGTTCGTATGAGAAACCAATTTACCTTCTGCCATTTTGACAAAATAATCATAAATTCGCTTCCGGTATCTGAAAAACAGAGTATTTACGTACGTATCCGTTGTTTCTCTAAAAAGAACTTATAATATGTCATATCAAAAGAGGGACGAAAGATACCAAAGGGACAGTCAAACTCATAAATCTAAAATAAACTGGCAACGCCATGGCTAAAAATGAAAAGACAAACAGAAAAACAATAGCACACATGACACAACATAGAAAACTAAAGAATAAACAACACGAACCCCACCAAAAACTAGGGGTGATCTCAGGTGCTCCGGAAGGGTAAGCAGATCCTGCTCCCCATGTGGCACCCGTCGTGTTGCTTATGTGATTACAAATCCGGTAAATAGTCTAATTCGGTAGGTCACATTCATGAAAGGGAAAGTGATTGTAGTTACGACGTAAGGAACATATCCGATATCATTTGTGAAACGGTTATTCCATAACGGTCAACCAACTCGTGATGGCGTCCGTAAAATTTACGAAGGGATGATTTCAACCTTCCATGTTGGTTTGACGGAATCATTAATTTGCTATTATGACATAAGGATTTCGTTATTACGACAAAATCTATGTCATTAGCAATTAAAGTCATAATTCTTTTAATGACTCATAGGCTTCCGAATTATTACTCAAAAGTACCGCAATGAGTAATGTAAGTAAAACAACGACATGTTACTGGTTCTGAGTGCACGTGCGGGAAACATTTCTTCTGGTCAATATAATTTCAATGATGTAGATATTAGTGTCCATTTCACTAACTCATTTGATTGAAACAGACCAATTTCTATTCGTTCTCATGTCGTTAACATACAAAACATGCATGTACCTAAAATGTTTGCCAAAGCCTGTCATTTATGTATCATCCAGACTTGATTATACATTAAGGTTTTTAAACTTCCTACTTGTATGATAATGTATATCAACTTTCTACTTTATTTGGCCTTTAAACATTGTTTGATTTGAGCGTCACAGATGAGTCTTTTGTAGACGAAACGCGCGTCTGGTGTAAATATACATTTATAATCCTGGTATCTATGATGAGTTTATTCTTTACACATAAAATATTTAAACTATAAGACAGTTCCGGCGTTCTATACATATTGTTGGTCTCCTTCGATGAATTTTAAAACTCTTTGACTCGATATTTATCCTTAACATGTTTTGCCAGCATGACCCTTTTCTCAGCTCAATAGCTAACACTACTTGTTTGGATATTATATATGACATTAGCGGATGACTTTTAACTGTATGTTGAATCATCTAATATCTTTCTACAACTGATTCAACCCTCAGTTTGTACAAGTTTGATAAGTTGATACTGTATTTGTTGATCCAGATACATTAACGACGAAGGGTACACAAAAGAGCAACCTAAATTTCGGAATTCTAATACTTCCGCGCCAACTTTAAACAGACATCACAAACTAGAAACCAGTCAAGACACATATGATGTATAAACGTCTTTCTATGAAACATATAACAATAATTAATTAAACGTTTTCACTTATTTCAATTCCAAAATATTAAAAAAATACCCTCAGCTGGCAGATTTCACTTTTTCCTGTTTTGACACTATTCCTGTAGGGGTGCCACCTATATTTATACTATATCTTTATAATAGTTATCTTAATATTGGATAATCAGATATATCCTGGCCATCCATGTTGATGTGAAATCGTGACAGAACCAATATTTCAGTTTATTAACGTCGGCATGTGGGCAGTATTGAAGTACTGACATCAACAAATAACAAGTTAATTGTTTGATAGATAAAGGCAACAGTAGTATACCGCTGTTCCAGCTCATAAATCCATAGACAAAAAACAAAATCGGGGTAGCAAACTAAAACTGAGGGAAACGCATTGATAAAATTTTTATAGGAATATATCTTCCACATGTCTAGTTATAATTCCTTGTACGCAACTGGCTATACTATGATTCTTTATACTTTGATTCGCTCTTCAACATTTGTTTTATATTTTGATATTAAAATATGTTGGCCTTAATCATCACTGAAGAGTCACTATTTTTAGAAATGTGCATCGGATGGATTAAAAATGGTAGGGTTTATGCTATTTCGATTAGAAATTTTCATCCGATCTAACTGAATAATTAAAGTAGTTAAATAGAAGGGGATAATTAAAGCCTTAATCGTCTTGTTCGTGTCAACTATACATTCATTGGTGCAAAATAATCAAAACTGATATTAATAACAGTGTGTGGGTAACGTAGAAAGATATCTAATTTCCCTTCATATATTTGTTTAAATGATAGTGTACTTTTGCAAGGGATAATCAACGTTTTATATTTACTTTAATTATTATTTATGGTTAGATAGAATACTACTAAAATATGACCTGCAGATGTCGAACGAAGTAACACTACTCAAGCTTGATTTTTCAACATTTAATGAACTGTTTTCTCCTTCTTGCTGTTTGTTTACCTTCTTTCTGATAATAATTAGTAGGAAGTACACATAATTATAACCAAAAGACCACCTTAACAAACTCACCTCTGTCGATCAGTGCAGAAACACCCTTGTAATAATTTACTTTCAGGCTGAACTAGTACAGAATTGATAATGAGCATCTTAATGAGGGTCTTAAAAACCAGGAGTGTAAGAAAACAGAGGATCCATTTTCCTAAATAAAATAGATCTACAAGTTGGTTTTTTTTTTAGAAACTCACATTGGATATAAGTTCAATATTCATTCAATAGGTTCTCGTAATTATTACAATGTTTGTCGACGGAAACATATTAAAAAAAGATTTGTTGGTAGGTTAGCAGTCTTGGTTATTGAATATCAAATCTTATGTAAAAAAAAACTGATATACATGTAATGACCCAGTAGTGAAAGGCTACTAAAAAAAGCGTAACAAGCAGTACTCAAAACTAAGAAAATTTAAATTTAAAGAATACAAAAAATCAAAATTTGTTATAGATTGTCCTCCATTTACATGTAATTATAGATAGCTCGACATACGTGAATCAGTCATCATGAAATATGCATGGACGTACAGTCTATAGTTCAATATATTAGAATAATAACCATGCTGGGGTTTAATAAATGTTTACTTGATTAGTACTAAATTAGATGAAGTGAGCATATTTTAGCTTTGACTACAAATAGAATATATAAAAAAAGAAGATGTGGTATGATTGCCAATGAGACAACTATCCACAAAAGACCAAAATGACACAGACATTAACAACTATAGGTCACCGTACGGCCTTCAACAATGAGCAAAACCCATACCGCATAGTCAGCTATATGCTCATTTCAAATAACTATCTACAATGTTTCACGACAATCAATATGGCTAAACTTGAAGTGGGAATAAAAGAAGGAAAATATGTTTTATGTTCAAAGGAATGATAGTTGAAATGAGTTTAACTACTGTGTAATTGTATCGAAAACAACCCTTTCACATCGGTACAAGTAAGATGTAAACATTTAATTAAAGATCTTTATCACCTTTGCGAAACAGGCTGCTAGATCATGAAAAAAGGTATCCAAGTCGATTGATAAAAAGAGTGAGCGCAAATGTGCTGTTAATATCTTAAATTACAAGCTGAGTACGCTTTATATGATTTGTTAAATGATAGTTTAGTTTTGGACAAGATAATCCTATCATTTGTATTATTGTTACTTATAAACTAATTCAGAATGTTGATAAATAGTCATGTACATCTCGCTACAAAATACAGGTTCATACAATGAATGAAGCACAAGTATCATTCCTGTGAGCTTAAAAAATTATATCGCCGTTAAAAAAGCACTAACTGTCAAATTTATACAGATTAATCTCACTTCCAAAATCAATCTCTTCGTGTGAAATTTCTATGAAAATACACAAAGGAGAGAAAAGTGATCGTGTTGTCTTTTTATAAATTATGGTGCGAGTTATAAAAACGTGTAATGATAAGGTCTTAAATGGACATTGGTATCAAAATTAACATTGATATCAGTAATAGAGAGACGAGGCGGGTCAGTTTAAATTATATTTAAGGCCATTCTTAAACAATGAATACAAAAAAAAAGAAAGAAAAGTTATTTCAGGTTCAAAGGGTTGACAGAAATTGACAACATTGGTATCGAAAAATATCAGTACGTATTTGACGATGTTCTTATCTTAAATATATTACCAAATTTGTAAGTCAATATGATCCTGATGATACGTCTAATTATGTTGATCTATTCCTGGTTACAAAAAAACTCGTGTTCATTACAAGTTGTAAATAAAAGACAGTGTTTAAGTTTTTTTTTTCATTTTATACAATACACGTTAAGGAGTCTCGCGGATACAAAAATTTCAGCAAAAAGTTAAACATATTTTTTTCTTCACCAATTGTATTTATTATTAGTTATAACTTTATGATATGGTACAAAATCAACCCTATAAAACCGATTTGGTTTGACCCCATAAACTTTTAAAATGTTGTTTTCATGAATTCATTTATGAGAAAAAATAGCAAAATCCTACATAGAAAAAAGATTTCTACCCGCGAGTCCCTTAAACAGTGTTTGGTCCATATAAACTACCGTTGCGATATGTTAAGGATTACTGAAGGAATCATTAAAACATAATCAGTCAATTACTCAATAGGGAGAAGGACACAATCTTTAAATTTAGAGTCAAGACGATTAGTACGAAAACATTAGACCTCAAAATAAGATGTTGCTAGAGGGATCCTTTGCATACAGTTCTTATTTCACGACCATTTTATAATAGCAAAAAGAGACCTCCCTGATATATACTTGATAAAAAGTTTTAACTGATATATTGAGTCAATATATCAGTTAAAACTGTTTATCAAGTATATATCAGGGTGTAGACTTGACTCTAACTATAAAGATTGTGTCCTTCTCCCTATTGAGTAATTGACTGATGATGTTTTAATGATTTCTTCAGTAATCCTTAACATATCGTCTCAATCATTTAGAAGATAGTACTTAACCCTTAAAACAAGTGGTAACAAAGTCCAATGTTTGACCAAGGTCTCCATGTTTACTTATATATTGGATAGAACAAATGTATTTTCGAATAAAAACTTTGAATTGTGTGTACGAGGTTTGATAATTTATTAGATATCTTAATAAATTTATATTGTCAAATTGATATTTTTTATTAATATAAGAAATGAAATTGTTATTTCATTTAACTGAGAAATTATTGTTTACTTAAAATTGATCTAAGAAATAACTCAAATCAATTTCGCATTTATATAATTGTGGAATCAATTTAGGGATGCTGTACATAATATGACATAAGTGTGTTCAAACAATGCTATCATATAAACCACTTCCTATTATGAATCATAACAGTACAAAATTTGCACCGAGTACACAAACATGCTGGTGTAATCATTGGAAAAAGGAAACAGACGGAATGTAGCCATGCGACTTCCACTCATACTGTTCTTTTAAGAATGTGCATAAAAATATGCTACAAGCATTATTTTTTTTACAGAAATGAATAGTAAGCATGAATTGATGTCAAATTGGTTTTATTTTAAATATTTGATGGAATAAGACATTTGTCCGACTATCAGTGATGTGAATTAAAGTATAGAATTTTTGGGTACTCCTCGTGACAGAATCGTGGATCGTTTTGGGGTCGGTTCAAACTTATTTTTCTATGATTTAGAATGAATTCAAAATTAAACTGATGTAAAGTTATAGTACAATATAAATTAAGGATGTATCTTCAAAATGAACATAAATTTGATACTTATGTTTGGGTAATACGTAAACGTAGGTAAAATAAAACTTTTGATTAAGTGCAATTTGTGTATCCTCGTGTTATGTTCTTTTTCTCAAGAATTGTCTATCAGATATTACAGATTGATACATCCATTGTACTTTTTAATGTTTTCCCACAGTATGTTTATTGGTGTAGCTTGACTTACAGGTAAACTTACAAAAAGCCTCTGTATTTCAAAAAAATCAAAGTTTTGTTAACAGTAAATTTATGTGTACTATAAAGAAAATGATAAATATATTGTGTATATACATAATTCAAATTATGGAGGACATTGTTTGACATCCAATATCAAAGTTTAAATGTATTGTTTGTTGATGTAAAAATCATCAGATGTTCCTATAAAAATATTGTCTAATATCAATCCACATTTAACTTGAAAAATAAAATATAGCATTTTCCGTATTGGTTAAAATATAGTTATTTGTATCAATAAACATAGATGCTTTCGTGTACTCGCGAATGTAACTGGTCTGATAATCAATCGTGTAATACAAAGTCATATATCATAACTTAAACTATTATACTTCACTTTAAAATGCCATATTTTAATTCGTTAATACGAGGGCGTTAATTTATTTATCACATGGCTGAGGGGGCGAATGTTTTTTAATGTCACTCTCTCGTCCAGACCAATCAAAATCAATTATTAAAAGAAATTTGAATGAATTGAATTTATATAAAGTAATTAAACACAATGCTAAGGCTTTACGTTTTGGCTCAGAGTTTATCATGTGACTGTCAAAATAAAAAAAAATTAAAACATCTTGCTTCACTTCTGTATATTTTACTTATACCTGTAAAGTTGTTATGTATGCGTGACGTCATAGAAAATATTGTGAAAAAATTTAATCTGTGAAGGACAATAATGATAGGACATTCAGTATAACAAATTTAAAACACATAGCTCAGAGGTGATAGAGCAGATTGGTACTTCTCGAAAAAGCATTGTCAACCTTGGCACTCAACGGTTGACAATGTTTTCTCAGGGTAACAATCTACTCTATCACTAACTCAGCTATGTCAGTATGTGCTATTTAAATAATGATAACAAAAACAATAAAATTGTTAGAACATGTTTTTTTTTATTGATAACCATTATGTGCAGCACAATTAATACAGACGCTTGCAGAAAGAACGCTCTTTTTTTTTGGTACATACAAATATGTTGCAATTTTCAGATATTTTCTTCTCGCATATACATAAGACAGAGAACATTCAATATTTTATAAAACCTTCTTCATACAACTGCAGTATTTGTGACTAACTCATTATATTGTATCAATATTTATTTATTATAATTTTATCTATTACCAGAGTAAATGAAAATTGGTATTATGGAAGATGTCCCTCACAAGACAGCAAAGACCAAACTAACAACGATTTAAAACATTTCTTAACATAAACAGACAGTTTGTCACTTTTCTATATACGTGTTAATGTAAGATAAATTTGTGCATTTGCTTGTACTTTGAATGTATGTGTATACATGCTTGTACTTTGGATATCATTCAAATCATATCTTCTGGGTTTTGATCGAGTTATTCAAAAGAAACAGAACACACATGTATATATAGCAAACCACTTGTATTTGACACATTATAACTTCATTGATTCATATATTCTTTTGGCTCAAATAATATCTACCCTGGTTTTCCAAGAATTGTTATAATATTGACAAGTCACATCATCAAACTCCTAGGATTATGTTTAAGAAGCTGTTACAAGTTAACACAATATGTATTATTGTCATCCAATATGAACGAAAACGTATCAATCCTCCAATAACGCATATTTCGGGAAAATTATAAAACCACTTAACAAGAGACTCTAAAGACTCTGTATGCATATCAAACAAAGGACATTCTCCAAAATTGTAGACGATAATATAAGTCATGACCAAAATCTCTTTTAAGTTGATCTTCTATTACTGATCTGTTAGTCTGTTTGGTTTCTCTGGCGTAGTGAAAATTAAGATACTAATATCTTTTGCAGCACACAAAACACGGCCTAGTATGGCGAAACACATGATATAGAGCGTATCTTGCTTAGATGTGGATGTATTTATTCTCATTATTCCTGAATGGGAACATATATACATATATAGCCTTATGAAAGTAGAGTGCAGCATTCTGTATGTTAAGAGGTATGTACCAGTCCAAAACAACTTCATTTCAATTGCTAGTGGCAGTCTGGATGTCTTCTATCCAGGTCAATCCACTGCAGAAACAACGGTAAACCCATTCGATTGTTTTAATCAAATAATCATAAACTCGCTACCGGTATCTGAAAAACAGAGTGTGTACGTACGTTTCATTGTTTCTCTAAACTTATAATATGTCATATTAACCTTCCATGTTGGTTTGAGGGAATGATTCAATTCTACCGAACCATAAATTGTTTGTTCATTCGTGTCTTATGCATCTCAATGATATTCAGACAATTTGTTGATTTTTGTTTCAAAATTTAGGCATTTTACAAAAGGCCGTGACTGTTGTACAATTGAGAGGATTAGCGCTATAAAGCCAGGTTCAATACACGATTTTCTACATTTGAAAATGCCTGTACAATGCAGGAATATGACAGTTGTTGTCCATCACTACTTTGTCATTTCACAAGTTTCGATTATACTGCCTTGTACTTGTTGCCAAATCAGGACGTCAATTTACTCGTGCCAAAGTCGTAACTCGCACGCGATAACAAATTTAAAAACTATCTCGTAATTTTAAATGTGTCGAAAAGACAAATATATATATATTGTTATTACAACATAAGGATTTCGTTATAACGACAAAAGTGATGTCGTTATTGGGATGTACCCATTTAAGACATAGTTCTTTTAATGACTCATAAAGGATTCCGAAGTATTACTCAATAGTACCGCAATGAATCATTTAAGTAAAACAACGACATGTTACTGATTCTGAGTGTACGTGCGGCAAATATTTCTTCTTGTCAATATTATTTAAATGATGTAGATATTAGTGTCCATTTCACTAATTCATTAAATTAAAACAGACCAATTTCTATTCGTTTTCATGTCGTTAAGCCACGGTCACACCTTAACGGATGCCTAACGGATAACTTTTTTTCAATCCGTTCATGTCCGTTAGACGTCCGTTCTTATCCGTTAGACGTCCGTCCATATCCGTTGCATGTCCGTTTAGCGTACGTTTTATCCGTCGACGTCCGTTCTGTCCAGTGGAAATTTTTGAGCATGTTCAAAACTTTGAACGGACGTCCAACGGATGAAATGTCCGTTGAACGTCCGGTAGGCGTCCGTTTTGTACGGTACTCGTCCGTTTCGTTTCCGTTTTGTATCCGTTACGTGTCCGTTATACATCTGTTGGAGGTCTGGAAGATAAATTCACCAACGGACTTCTACATTTAATGGATAAAACGGATGTTGAACGAATGAGAAACGGACTTCTATCGGACATATAACGGATGAAACGGATGCTAAACGGATCTGAAACGGATAAATTTCAATAGAAAATTTCGCGTCAGTAATGCCAATTATTGGTATGTCAGATTTCTTAAGGTTCATGAATTCTTATTATTCATAATCGATCTTAGAGTAAGGGCACGTCTACAAAATCAAGCAGGTCTTATTCAGGCCAGACACTGCCCTTTGGCGGCATTTTGTAGAACAAACCAAAACCAGTTACACAGAAACATTTTGAATATTTATGCGATTTACTTGTATTATTATTGTCGCCTTTAATTTTCCGTATATCTTGTTCAATCGTTTTATCCGTTAGGTCTCCGTTTTATGCGGTACTCGTCCGCTAGATGTACGTTCGACATCCGTTCTGTCCGGTACGTTTCCGTTTCATACGTTGCATATCCGGTGTGTGTCCGTGATGCATTCGTTACACGTCCGTTTTATTCGGTCAGTACATCAACGGACTCCCAACGGATAACAATTTTGTCAACGGACAACTTTTATTTTCATCCGTTAGGCGTCCGTTTGTGCTATCCGGTAATGTGTATCCGAGGCTTAATTAACATACAGAGCAAGCATGTGCCTAAAATGTTTGTCAAAGACTGCAATTAATGTATCATTCAGACATGATTATACATAAAGATTTGTTAAACATTTCCTAAATCTATATATGTTGTTCCTGTTGTATATCTAATGTATATCCTCACACATTAAATATTTACTCTATAAGACAGTTCTGGCGTTCCATGTATAGTGGTGGTCTCATCCAGACTTGATTATACATAAAGGTTTGTCAAACTTTTCCCATATCTATGTTCTTCCTACTTGTATAGGAAGCAAATGTATATCCTCACACATTAAATATTTACACTATAAGACAGTTCAGGCGTTCCATTTATATTGTAGGTCTCCTTCGATGAAACGCAAAACACTTTGACTCGATATATGTCCTTAACATGTTTGGCCCGCATGACCCTTTTCTCAACTCATTAGCTAACACTGCTTATTTGGATATCATATATGACATTAGCGGATGACTTTTAACTGTATGTTAAATCATTTAATATTTTTCTACACCTGTTTCTACCCTCAGTTTGGACAAGTATGATAATATAATACTGTTTTGTTGCTCCAGATACATTGACGACTTAGTAGGATACACAAAAGAGAAACCTAATTCTCTGAATTCTAATACTTCCGCGCCACCTTAACACAGACATCACAAACTAGAAACCAATCTAGACACCTATGATGCATTCACGTCTTTCTATGAAACAGATTACAATAATGAATACAAGTTTCCACTTATTCAAACCAAAAATAGAAAAGATTATACCCAGCTGTCAGATTTCACTTTTTCCTGTTTTGGCACTTTTCCTGAAGGGGTGAAAAAAAAACGAAAACATAAGTTTTTTAAATCATCAAAGAAGTTAATCATGGTAAATCAAGAGTGACTATGGGAAAAGCAACTCTGTTTCTACTTTATCTGACTGAAATTAACAATATAGGTACCAAATTATGAACATAAGAACAACTACAAAATCAGTTGAAAAAGTCTTAACTCATCAGTAAAGTCCATTCCTCATTTTAAAGCATGCCTTCCATTCCATTAAGCATTAACAGATTATGTAGACAACGTTACAATATACCTTATTAAAAAGAAGATGTGGTATGATTGCCAATGCGACAACCGTCCACAAGAGACCAAAATGAAACAGAAATTAACAACTATAGGTCACTTAGGTGGCAGTTAACAATTATTCCAAAATCTTTCAAAGAATACATATGCTAGAATATATCTATAAGTTGACTGTGTGTCTCTTTCTCGTGTATGCATTAGGTTGATTTATGTCCCCTTACTTTTTTGTGCTTTTCAGTGTAAAAAAAACATTTTAAGAAATTTGCATGGAAAAGGAATATACTATTTATTCTATCTGACATACAATCATAATTACATTCTTACCCTAGAAAATTGTTAGTCAATGAAAGGACAATCATAATACTATCTCTATGCCAGCTTAAATACGAGGGCTTATTTAGTTAATGTTAAAAGGTTAGGATCGTTTAACCACTTATTGGTTCCAAAAATACACATATGTTGGTGTCATGTTACCACAGAACTACAAATTAAACCTGAAGAAAACTAGTAAAGCTTTGCTTGTGTGAAAAAAAAAAAATTATTATATATTTCTGTTAAAATTATAAGACGTACAGGCAACTTAATTATGCCTCAAATTCCAATTGTTGCATATGTGTCATACAATTGGAAAAGTTAATGCAAGCATTGATTATAATAAAAATTACTGAAAATTACGTAATAATTATAACGTTCTACTTTCTATGTAAATTTCAACATTATTACCTATAGATCAACCAATATTTGCTGAATCAGCAAGTTTCACTCTCAGAAGAAAAATGTAAGGGCTGGGGTTTTTTTTCTAGTTGCTCTAAGTACACTTTTCAATTAATAGGTAAAACAAAACGTTTGTTAATTTAGTGTAATTAAATATATATGTATAGATTCATATCCCAGTTAAGGTGGCACGGCAGTATTTCCTGGTCCGTATGAATAATGAAAGGCTTTGTACAATTTTCATCTTTTTCTAACACTGCCAAAAATTCTACATCAACATTTAACTGAAGTATTTTATTATAATGATCAGAAATGAAATTGTATATGTATCACGAACTGTTTACTTATTATTTGTTTTGCTATCTTTCAAAAACTAAGGACCTTTTAGGTCTTTTATCATGCAGTGAATACAATTTTTTAATTAAAAAATTTCAAAAGTTAATTTTCACCTGTATGTTAAATCATAACATATTTTTCTACACCTTATTCATCCCTCAGTTTGCAAAAGTATGTTCAGCTGATATGTATTTTTTGTCCAACCACACTGTCCTGAAGTAAAGTACACAAGAGAGCAACATAAACAGCTGAATCCAAATACTACCGTGCCACCTATATCTAAACTATATGTTAATAATAGTTATCTAAATATTGGATAATCAGATATATCGTGGTCATCAATGTTGATGTTTTGATAACAAAACAAATGTTTTCGATTATTACAGGCAACTAAAGTATGTGGCGCTTCGAATTCCAATCGTTGCACATGTGTCATACAATTGGAAAAGTTAGAGTGGGTATTTATCATAATATAAATTATGGCAAATTACCTAATAATTATAAAGTTCTTGTTTATATGCAAATTTTAACATTATTACCTACAGATCAACCAATATTTGCTGAATCAGCAACTTTCACTCCCACAAGTTAAATGTGAGGGCTGTTTTTATTCTAGTTGCTGTAAATAAACTTTTCATGTAATAGGTAAAATAATACTTTTATTAATTTAGTTTAATTATATATACATATGTTACAGTGAATTTGTATAATCAGGGATTATGTAGAATCCCCGATTTTTCAGGGAATATATAAAGTCACTAAATTCATTAGTTATTATATATAATCCCTGAAAATGACCAGTGATTTTACATAATCACGGAACATTTTAATAGTTAATCTAAAAAAATAAAAATCCAATATGATTTAAGGGATTTCCAATAATTTAAGGATGCTTTGTTTGATAAAAACAAATTATCATACACAAATTATCATTTTTTTTCTTTCTTATTCCTTGCCAGATGAAATAATTTTACTTTTAAACACAAAGTATGATCTTAAAGATATAATCAACACAGGGTTTAGAGATAATGTTGAAGACTTCAAAATTATTAATATCAACATTACCTCTATGCAGCGATAACTTTACATGTATTGTTTACTTATTAAAAGCCAGCGTCAAATGGATATTAATGTTTTATTTGTAAATCCACAGAGCATGTTATTTGTGGTACGTGTAAAATAAATACTGAAGAAGTTAATGGAACATCTGTTTAGTGTCTTTGTGGTTTTTGTTTGTTTATCTTTTTTGTTCAAATGAAAAAGAAATCCAAGCTGAAAGAACTTATTCATTTAAATGTATAAAAAAAACAGTCAGAACTAAGGATTGACAAATAGAACAAAAATTTAGAAGTAGCTGACATTTGTTGTAATTTTTTATAGCAAATAGCAATTCGACAGTATAAAAAAGGAAAAGGGAACCCAAAACAACATTATGGCAATTGTTCACCAAAAGTCTGAAAAGGATATCACCTGGCCACAAAACATGGTTTCAAACTCAAACCAGTTCGAGCTGGATAATTCCCTTTTTTGGAGGTACCCTCAGATGTTTTCTACTATACTCTATATTTCTCTAAGGCGTGGTGTAAAATCTGTTCCGATATGTGAAGGAAAAGATTTTTTATAAATGTGGATTTTGTGGTAAAAATAGATGTTAAGCATATTATTTTAATAAATTGTGCCTAAAATTTAAAAAAAAAATGGGGTTATCATTTTGATATATTGTGCTTAACATTTCACAATTTATGTTGATAATGATGTTTTAATATGATTTATTTCTTTATAAATAAAACTCTTTCTTCATTTCAGTTATTACGTATAATTCCTGACGATATTTCTAGTAATAAACATAATCCCTGAACATCTCGGGGATTCTTCATAATCACTGATTATACAAATTCACTGTAACATATATATATGAAGCCCATGTGGTCGTGTGGTCTAGGGGTTCGGTTACAGTGCAAGCGATTTGGTGTCACGATATCTCAGTAGCATTGGGTCGAATACCATATATGTTCAAAGGAATGATAGTTCAACTGAGTCTAACTACTGTGTAATTGTATTGAAAACACCCTTTCAACTCGGTACAAGTAAGATGTTAAAAGATATTTAATCTAAGTTAGTTATCACCTTGGCGAATCAGGCTTCTAGATCATGACGACAGGTATCCAATTCGATTGATAAAAAGAGTGTAACTTAGCGCAAATATACTATTAAGATCTTAAATTACAAGTTGCGGACACTTTATATAATTTGTTAAATGATAGTTCAGTTTTGGACAGGATAATCCTTTAATTATTTGTTGTATCGTTACCTATAAATTATCTTCAATTAATAGTCATGTGCATCTCGCTACAGTCAGGATTCTACTTCGTCAAAATCATCTCCCCATTACGCCAGTTCATTTTCACAATCGTAGATTGGAAGCCATTGTAGGGATGACGCGCTGCCAAGTTAGCAAATTTATCAACATTGCACCATTACGATCCTAATATGTCAGTTGTATTTTAAAAGACAAATGTATCAACTAGCTAATGAACATCAGTTAATGAACTTGTCTGCATTGATTCAACTTAAAACTATTGTCTGATCGGTTGTCAGGTGGAATTTTCAAAAATTTATAAATATTTAAAAAAAAATCTAATAAAATATTGCATGAAAAGGCAGACTAGATTTTTTTAGTGGTTGAAAACTATAAACCCTAGTTATCACATTCAAAATATTATAATTTTTCGAAGATATACTTTCATCATCAAACTTGAAAGATTGTCGTCAATTACTTTTAGTAAAAAAATAGCTATTCGAACACACCTACTCTGTTTTTGTGATTCATTAGATAGGTATGTCACTTGACCCATATATTTCATCTTTTAGTACTGTGATTTTTTTATGTTATAAAGTCAACCTGTAGCTTTGATATATAAAAGTGATAGAATCTGAAGCGAGACGTTGTATGAAATATCCATGCTTTGTGCGATATCAAGACAAAATATTCAACTCAAACACGCCGTAACATAAAAAGGTGCACCCGATTTTCTCTTTTCGATACAATTGTTACCCATTTTTGGGAATTTTTTCTTGAGTCACATAATAAAAGGGCAGACACGAAAATTATTGAACTAATAGATTGATATGTTTTTCGTCCGTGGTAATTTTTTTTTTAAATCGGAGGTTATGCATTTTCTTCATCCAACTTGAAAGATACCATGTCGTCAAATTGATATCTAATTGTTCTGCTTAACTATGTACTAGATAAATTGAAAACGTATGCAAATGGTGTTTTTAAAATAAAACACTATGTAATTGAGAAGAAAATTGTCATTTTATTTGTTTCTATTAACTTTTAAAATTTTTGTCACTATAGTAAACATTACAGTAGGCATTTATCGCCTTCTCTAACAAAGCTTCGATTCTTTTGTTCTATTTCAACGGGGTTTCCGCCTGAATAAAGTTTCATACAATGAATGAAGCACAAGTATCATTCCTGTGAGATTAATAAATTATATCGCCGTTAAAAAAAAGCACTAACTGTCAAATTTATATAGATTAATCTCAATTCCAAAATCTCTCTTTTTGTTTGAATCTTTTAGAAAAAAAACATAAAGGAGAGAAACATGATCGTGTTGTTTTTATAAATTATTGTGTTAGTTATAAAAAAAACTTGAAATGATAAGGTCTTTAATGGACATTGGTATCAAAATTAACATTGTTATCAGTAATAGCGATCTGTTTAAATTGTATTTAAGGCCATTCTAAAACAATGAATAAAAAAAGAAAGAAAATGTATTCTAGGTTCAAAGGGTTGATAGATAGAATAAAGTTGACATCATTGGTATCTCACAAAAACAAAATTATTACGTATTTGACGATGTTCTCAAATATACTACCAGATCTGTAAGTCAATCTGATGTAATTGTGTTGGTTTATTCCTGGTTACAAAAAGATGGTGTTCATTACAAGTTGTAAATTAAAGAACGTGTTTATTTTGTTTCATTGTAAACAATATCCGTTAATGTGGCTCGCGGGTACAAAAATTTCAGCAAAAAGTTTAACTTTTTTTTTCATTAAATTTTTTATTTATTACACTATTAGTTATTACTTGATGATAAAGTACAAAAATCAACCCAATTAAATCGTTTCTGTTTGGCCCCAGAAGACTTTTAAAATGTTTATTTCAATGAAAAAGCTCCAAATTATCGCCTTTTGGCGCAAACTCATCGGTGACCTATATTTTTTATTATTGTTTTCAAATAAGCTGCAGTACATAAACTAAATAATTGTAGAATTTAAGCGATTTCTATATTTAAGTATGACTTCACCTAAGAATCATGCAATATAAAGAAAAAGTGATTTACCCTATGTAACCAATATGCTCGATATTTAGTTATGTGACACAATTTGAGTAAAAATTAACATATTTTCAACCATAATTGTGTTTGCCTACTATTAATGTCATTTTTACCCTAATAAAAATTTAGAACGCATGTTTTTCTCACTATATAAGTATTGGAAATATGATGGATGCTGTAACATATATCTGCCGTGAACAGGCGAGTTGTAGTAAACCATTTAGCATAACAGAAAATATGGAATCTCCCAAACAACATTTAAAAAAATTTATTTTAAAGCCTATTATCAATAAAAAGTTATTTTCATTTTAAATCAACCGCTTTTTCTTACTATTTATTTCAAGAAAGACAACTCGTGTTGAACTTCTAAACAAGTAAAACAAAATCCTAATGTATTCTGCATTTTTCTATAAAACTGCAATTAACAGTGTTGAGAAATTAATAATTTAGAAATTTATACCCGAAGATTTGTATTGCCGAAACCATTTTTTTTTATTTTTCCTTTGATTTGCATAGCAGAATAGTGGAATACAATGTATCTTTTTTATTGATTATTGTTAACAAAAAGTATTCAGTCAGTTTATGCAGTATAAGTGACATGACTACTGAGACTAGTTAACTTGTAAATCATTTCATGATATACGTGTTCAATTCGTACATCATTGTTTTTGTTAAGTCCAAGCTGACCAGTTTATCAAAAAAGTTATTTTCATTAATAATCCATTAGAGATAAGTATCACAACAATCAGTGAGAATTGTTATGTCATTTATCAATAATTGATCCAAAACAAGCCATCAACTTTTTAAAATATTTCCATGTTACAGTTTTCATAAATTTCAAGAATAATATCTTTATTTAACTTTAATGCCCTCAATTATTATTTTTTAGTAGGACGAACAGACTCTATGGGCGAATAAACCCGGGGCGAACGAACCAAGGGTGAACATTTTATTAGGGCGAACGGACCCGACAACAATGAAAGCATTCTTTATTACCATGATAACAGGTAGATATGCTAGAGATCGAGCTCAATTGACAGTCACATAGATATTTACTTTCTATGTTACTGTTATTAACACTACTTTACATCCTTCAACAATGAGTTAACCCATACTGTATAGTTAGCTCTAAATAACCAAGAAACAACAAATGTGAACCATTCCAAACAGAAAACTATTTAAAAACGGTCTGATTTATATCCATTTTTTTTTATATAAAAAACAAATGCCGGTATGATATATACAACATTTAGTTAGTTCATGTACATAAACAAAGGACAAGCACATGTACCGCATTAAATGTATTACAGACTTTTAAGGCTGCTTGTAAAGGATTTATAATTGTGTAATTTGGGTGCTTTCTTGTTACCTTTTATGTTATATTTTTTTGTCATTTACATGTAGTTTTTATGGATGCAATGCACAATGTACATGTACAAATGTATATCTCAAATAATGATATATGCAACTCCACAAAGACCAGGACTTGGATTGCAGGAAACTTTCAGAAATCTTCAATATCTTGATTACTATGTCATGATGCCTTTGCATTGTGAAACTATTTTTCTTAATATGTCAGAGTGAGCAACTGAAATACATACATTGTTTTTACTGTATTTTTGTTTGTTATATATCACAGTGGACATCACTGACTATATTACTCTTTATAATTACTGTTGCCAGACTCACTTTTAGGAATCTTGGAATTGCATTTATATTTCACTCTTCAATGCAGCGAGAGATTCCCGCACCCGGAGGGTCCTTCAACTGGCCCCTAAACAAATATATATACTAGTTCAGTGATAATGAATGCCCTACTAAACTCCATATTCTATATTTTCTTATTTTTTTAGCTGAATTTATAAAATCTTATTAATATTTATTATTAATCTGTTTTTAAGGTACACTACGCCCAGAGAGTTTGTAATCGCGAACTCTAATCACCGATTTCGGAGTGTAGTGGTGTGACACCGCGAATCACGGGTTATACTCCCACTTTTCTCCAAATATTCTCTCCCAACACCGCGTGGCTGTTAATTGGTTTATTGGAAATTAATGACGCGGGACAACATAATCGGATTAGCCAGATTTATTACCTATGTACATTTAATCGATCTTGATTGCACCTGTGTGCTTTAAAACAGGGTATCAAAACGTCCTTTCTTTGACAGATAAAAATGTGACATTGTCATTCAAAATAAGATAATTATTCTTGTATGTTTTTGTCCCATGTCATTGTCATTTGAAATAAAAACGTACCAACGAATAAAAGTACGCATGAAACACTTATTTTGTATTTTTATCATAGTCCGGTCAGGTCATAATTTGTGTTTTTTCAACAACAAAATTAGTATCTGTTATGACAAACTCAGTGAGCAATATCCGGTTCATTAATTGTTCAACATATAAAAATCAACTGGCTTAAAACAAAATGTTGTTTTAATGGTAATTTGTCCAATCTTAACCCAAGAGTTGATTTATCGGATCAACAAGTGAACTCTGTTACTTTCAATTTATTTTGCAATGTAAAATATTATGTTTCACTACCTTCGGTACATTACCGACTTGAGTTATTTGAATTCAGAAAAAGAAACTGTAAAGTTGCAACTCTGTTGAACGAAGGGAAAACGGTTTGTATGCAATGTGCCTTGTATTCATAAAAACACATTCCCCGCCCAGTCACAACACAATAATCGCAACCTAATTATTTATATGAAGAAAAAAAATCATGTGTTGTTTATCTCTGTTATGATCTGTTATTGATCCTTTATTATTTAAAATACAATTGGATGGGGGTAATCCGTATTTTACTCCTCATTAAAAGTCCTTGGCGAAATAAAAAATAAAAAAAGATATATTTCAAACAATTGAAAGGTCTTTCCTGTAAAAGTGATGATTTCGTAATGTTCTTTGTACGACCTTTCGTTTGATATACGACAAGCATACCTTTTGAAACTTTTCGCTTATTACACTTAATGACCTCATCCGCCTACATTTTTGAGATCGGAAGTATGATATAGGTAACACAGGGTAGATGAGCTTTCATTTGATATGCGACAACGCCATGTTCTAAAAAGTTTGATTTTTGCACTTAATAACCCCATCCAACCAATTTTTGGAGGTTGGGAATTTTATATTTTAAATGTACACATCATGACCTTTCATTTGATATACAACAACCCTATCGTAAAAGAAAATTTATTTTTTGCACTCAATGACCCCATTCAACCAATTTTTGGGGGACGTAAATTTGAAATTTGAAATGTACGCTTTATGTTCTTTCATTTGATATGCGACAACCTTACCATCTGAGAAATTTGAATTTTTGCACTAAATGACCCCACCCTTCCACCTGGGATGAAAAAGAGGTTTAAAATTTTCATTTTTAGTAGAGTTTATTGAGACCGTCAATTTGATATATCAGATGACCCCATTTGACAAAGTGCCAAAAATGATGCAATATCAACTATATAAATAGAAGTTATGAAACTTATAAAGTCAATGGAAAACATGAAAAATTCAAAATGATTTTTTGGGGTTTTTTTCAATGGATTTTTTTTGGTATTTGGTCAAACATATAACTATGTTAACTTCTTCAATTTCTTAAACATTTTAAGTGGAACGTCACATTCGGTTGTATCCGAAAAGAGGTCGAATAAAATTATTCCCTTAATTAATCCTACATTTTATTGCAGTAAAACATTTCTGTTTCATAAACATATGTCTTGGGTATTTCAAATCACTTTTATTTTTTTTATTTAGGGTTTCCGTAGAATATTTTGTAAACATGAGGTTACATGGTTCCTAACCCGAATAATTCAGTCGTTATATTCCGCTGATCTACGAAGGCTACATTAACGCCTGAACGTCTTCCTCGATCAAGACCGTCAACCGGAAAATTCACACCGCTTTGGAATATGGGAATTTTGATTTAAATTGGCAGCTAAAGAAGGAGGAGTTCCGGATGTTAATTGATGATAAATGATGTAAACTGATGTTAATTGATGTTAATTAATTATTATCGGATTTGTGTGAATTGAGCACACGTGTGTGGTAAGGCAATTTCAAGAGAGTTGCGCAGACTCATATCCTGATCGCCGCTGATTGGCTCTCTCTCACAGAGAGCAGGCGACGCGGCCAATGATCACAAAGAGTTCAAGCCCTCGTGTGGGAGAAAATCGGACACGGAAAGGGCTTATATTATTCGAGTTACATGGTTCCTAAACCTTGTACACAGGTTAGATAAGTGGAGAAATTTGATTGGTTAACTTCCAGTCATGGTTATTTTCTTGTATGCAATGAAATGTTATGTGAAAGTTTTTCTATAGTACTGGACAGGATAAAACTTTACTTATGCTAAGTATTTCTTTATTTAAAACAAAGATAACTAAGTTTTCTACACATTTTTTTGAAAAGTGCAAATTTAACAAATTCATGTCTGAAAGTCGCTAAAAATTTTTGCTATTAATGTTATTAGATTTTTTGACAAGTTTTCAAATTCTAGTAAAATTAATAGTAGCAAATAGTCAATGATTGTATATTAAAGAAATATTACACAGTGATCACTAAATGTGTTAAAGTTCATAAAGACATTTTTTTACAAAATAATCAGTTAGCTCAAATGTAGACATCTGTGTTCGAATGCGTGTACGAGTAGTTTTCTGAAAACCAACGCAACCAATGTTATGTTTATTATAAACATCTTTTTATAGAAATGCTTATTTGTGTTTTATTGCACAATTGTCACTAAGTTTTTCTTTTTTCAAACTCTCTAAACAATAGAAAAACGTCATTGCATTCGTTATTTCTTATGAATAATACTGTTTTGCGTGGCTACATTTTTGGGTTAATATGTTTATCAAAATTAAACCATATTACAGTGTGCTGTTATATAAGATAACATAAATGTCCAGTTAAATATCTTGATCTTTATGTAATGCTGTTTTTCTAACAGTCAGCCGAATATTCATGTCTGAAAAAGACGCCGAAATTTTTCGTCTTATTTTTTAGGAGTATTCTTCAAGTTTTGAAATTGTAGTGAAATTAATAATTACAAATCGTAAATAATTGTATATGAATGAAGTAAGTTATCAATGTACAATATAAAACAGTGTATACTAATTTTTTTGAGATCAATCATATGTTTACAAAAATAATCAATATCCACAAATGCAGATACATGTGTTCGAATGTGTTTACGACTAATTGTCTAAAATATTACGTTACCAATTGTATGTTCCTTTAAGGAATCTATTGATAGCAGTGCCTTTATTTTTTTTTGGCATAATTTGTCACCAGCTTTGATGTGTTGAAAACTTCCCATGCAATTGAAAAACGTTATTTTTTCGAATTTTCTTAAAAATAAGACTGTCTTACGTGGCTTAATGTCTGGGTCAATATGTTAATCAAAATTAAACCACATTACACTGGGCCGTTATGTTTGATGACATAAAAGTACAGTTAGATATCTTGATCTTGATGTAATGCTGTTTTTCTAACAGTCAGTTGCAAATTCATGTCTCAAAAGTCGCCGAAATTTTTGCTATTAATGTTATTAGATTTTTTGACAAGTTTTCAAATTCTAGTAAAATTAGTAGTAGCAAAAAGTCAATGATTGTATATTAAAGAAATATTACACAGTGATCACTAAATGTGTTAAAGTTCATAAAGTCTTTTTTTTACAAAAATAATCAGTTAGCTCAAATGTAGACATCTGTGTTCGAATGCGTGTACGAGTAGTTTTCTGAAATACAACGTTACCAATGTTATGTTTATTAGAAACATTCTTTTATAGAAATGCTTATTTGTGTTTTATTGCACAATTGTCACTAGGGTTTTCTTTTTAAAACTTCCAAACAATAGAAAAACGTCATTTTATTCGTTATTTCTTATGAATAATACTGTTTACTTGGCTCTTTTTAAGTTCATATGTTTATCAAAATTAAACCATATAACAGTGTGCCGTTATATAAGATAACATAAATGTCCAGTTAAATATCTTGATCTTGATGTTATGCTGTTTTTCTAACAGTCAGTCGAATATTTATGTCTGAAAATTCGCCGAAATTTTTGCGTCTTATCTTTTAAGAGTATTCTTCATTTTTTGAAATTCTAGTAAAATTAATAATTACAAATCGTAAATAATTGTATATTAATGAAGTAAGTTATCAATGTTTAATAGAAAACAGTGTATACTAAATTTGTTTGAGATCAATTACATGTTTACAAAAATAATCAATATCCGCGAATGCAGATACATGTGTTCGAATGTGTTTACGACTACATAATGTAATTGTCTAAAATATTACGTTGCCAATTGTATGTTCCTTTAAAGCATCTATTGATAGCAGTGCCTATATTTTTTTTGGGCATAATTTGTCACCAGCTTTGATGTGTTGAAAACTTCCCATGCAATTGAAAAACGTTATTTTTTCGAATTTTCTTAAAAATAAGACTGTCTTACGTGGCTTAATGTCTGGGTCAATATGTTTATCAAAATTAAACCACATTACACTGGGCCGTTATATTTGATGACATAAAAGTACAGTTAGATATCTTGATCTTGATGTAATGCTGTTTTTCTAACAGTCAGTTGCATATTCATGTCTCAAAAGTCGCCGAAATTTTTGCTATTAATGTTATTAGATTTTTTGACAAGTTTTCAAATTCTAGTAAAATTGATAGTAGCAAATAGTCAATGATTGTATATTAAAGAAATATTACACAGTGATCACTAAATGTGTTAAAGTTCATAAAGTCTTTTTTTTACAAAAATAATCAGTTAGCTCAAATGTAGACATCTGTGTTCGAATGCGTGTACGAGTAGTTTTCTGAAATACGACGTTACCAATGTTATGTTTATTATAAACATTTTTTTATAGAAATGCTTATTTGTGTTTTATTGCACAATTGTCACTAGGGTTTTCTTTTTTAAAACTCTCCAAACAATAGAAAAACGTCATTGTATTCGTTATTTCTTATGAATAATACTGTTTTACTTGGCTACTTTTTTAGGTTCATATGTTTATCAAAATTAAACCATATAACAGTGTGCCGTTATATAAGATAACATAAATGTCCAGTTAAATATCTTGATCTTGATGTTATGCTGTTTTTCTAACAGTCAGTCGAATATTTATGTCTGGAAATTCGCCGAAATTTTGCGTCTTATCTTTTAGAGTATTCTTCATTTTTGAAATTCTAGTGAAATTAATAATTACAAATCGTAAATAATTGTATATTAATGAAGTAAGTTATCAATGTTTAATAGAAAACAGTGTATACTAAATTTGTTTGAGATCAATACATGTTTACAAAAATAATCAATATCCGCGAATGCAGATACATGTGTTCGAATGTGTTTACGACTACATATGTAATTGTCTAAAATATTACGTTGCCAATTGTATGTTCCTTTAAAGCATCTATTGATAGCAGTGCTATATTTTTTTTGGCATAATTTGTCACCACTTTGATGTGTTGAAAACTTCCCATGCAATTGAAAAACGTTATTTTTCGATTTTCTTAAAAATAAGACTGTCTTACGGGCTTAATGTCTGGGTCAATATGTTTATCAAAATTAAACCACATTACACTGGGCGTTATGTTTGATGACATAAAAGTACAGTTAGATATCTTGATCTTGATGTAATGCTGTTTTTCTAACAGTCAGTTGCAAATTCATGTCTCAAAAGTCGCCGAAATTTTGCTATAATGTTATTAGATTTTTTGACAAGTTTTCAAATTCTAGTAAAATTATAGTAGCAAATAGCAATGATTGTATATTAAAGAAATATTACACAGTTGATCACTAAATGTGTTAAAGTTCATAAAGTCTTTTTTTTACAAAATAATCAGTAGCTCAAATGTAGACATCTGTGTTCGAATGCGTGTACGAGTAGTTTTTGAAATACGACGTTACCAATGTTATGTTTATTAAAACATTTTTTATAGAAATGCTTATTTGTGTTTTATTGCACAATTGTCACTAGGGTTTTCTTTTTTTAAAACTCTCCAAACAATAGAAAAACGTCATTTATTCGTTATTCTTATAATAATACTGTTTTACTTGGCTACTTTTTAGTTCATATGTTTATCAAAATTAAACCATATAACAGTGTGCCGTTATATAAGATAACATAAATGTCCAGTTAATATCTTGATCTTGATGTTATGCTGTTTTTCTAACAGTCATCGAATATTTATGTCTGAAAATTCGCCGAAATTTTTGCGTCTTATCTTTTAAGAGTATTCTTCATTTTTTGAAATTCTAGTAAATTAATAATTACAAATCGTAAATAATGTATATTAATGAAGTAAGTTATCAATGTTTAATAGAAAACAGTGTATACTAAATTTGTTTGAGATCAATACATGTTTACAAAAATAATCAATATCCCGAATGCAATACATGTGTTCGAATGTGTTTACGACTACAATGTAATTGTCTAAAATTTACGTTGCCAATTGTATGTTCCTTGTATTCTTCATTTTTTGAAATTCTAGTAAAATTAATAATTACAAATCGTAAATAATTGTATATTAATGAAGTAAGTTATCAATGTTTAATAGAAAACAGTGTATACTAAATTTGTTTGAGATCAATACATGTTTACAAAAATAATCAATATCCGCGAATGCAGATACATGTGTTCGAATGTGTTTACGACTACATAATGTAATTGTCTAAAATATTACGTTGCCAATTGTATGTTCCTTTAAAGCATCTATTGATAGCAGTGCCTATATTTTTTTTGGGCATAATTTGTCACCAGCTTTGATGTGTTGAAAACTTCCCATGCAATTGAAAAACGTTATTTTTTCGAATTTTCTTAAAAATAAGACTGTCTTACGTGGCTTAATGTCTGGGTCAATATGTTTATCAAAATTAAACCACATTACACTGGCCGTTATGTTTGATGACATAAAAGTACAGTTAGATATCTTGATCTTGATGTAATGCTGTTTTTCTAACAGTCAGTTGCAAATTCATGTCTCAAAAGTCGCCGAAATTTTTGCTATTAATGTTATTAGATTTTTTGACAAGTTTTCAAATTCTAGTAAAATTATAGTAGCAAATAGTCAATGATTGTATATTAAAGAAATATTACACAGTGATCACTAAATGTGTTAAAGTTCATAAAGTCTTTTTTTTACAAAAATAATCAGTTAGCTCAAATGTAGACATCTGTGTTCGAATGCGTGTACGAGTAGTTTTCTGAAATACGACGTTACCAATGTTATGTTTATTATAAACATTTTTTTATAGAAATGCTTATTTGTGTTTTATTGCACAATTGTCACTAGGGTTTTCTTTTTTAAAACTCTCCAAACAATAGAAAAACGTCATTGTATTCGTTATTTTCTTATGAATAATACTGTTTTACTTGGCTACTTTTTTAGGTTCATATGTTTATCAAAATTAAACCATATAACAGTGTGCCGTTATATAAGATAACATAAATGTCCAGTTAAATATCTTGATCTTGATGTTATGCTGTTTTTCTAACAGTCAGTCGAATATTTATGTCTGGAAATTCGCCGAAATTTTGCGTCTTATCTTTTAAGAGTATTCTTCATTTTTTGAAATTCTAGTGAAATTAATAATTACAAATCGTAAATAATTGTATATTAATGAAGTAAGTTATCAATGTTTAATAGAAAACAGTGTATACTAAATTTGTTTGAGATCAATCACATGTTTACAAAAATAATCAATATCCGCGAATGCAGATACATGTGTTCGAATGTGTTTACGACTACATATGTAATTGTCTAAAATATTACGTTGCCAATTGTATGTTCCTTTAAAGCATCTATTGATAGCAGTGCCTATATTTTTTTTGGCATAATTTGTCACCAGCTTTGATGTGTTGAAAACTTCCCATGCAATTGAAAAACGTTATTTTTTTCGCATTTTCTTAAAAATAAGACTGTCTTACGTGGCTTAATGTCTGGGTCAATATGTTTATCAAAATTAAACCACATTACACTGGGCCGTTATGTTTGATGACATAAAAGTACAGTTAGATATCTTGATCTTGATGTAATGCTGTTTTTCTAACAGTCAGTTGCAAATTCATGTCTCAAAAGTCGCCGAAATTTTTGCTATTAATGTTATTAGATTTTTTGACAAGTTTTCAAATTCTAGTAAAATTAATAGTAGCAAATAGTCAATGATTGTATATTAAAGAAATATTACACAGTGATCACTAAATGTGTTAAAGTTCATAAAGTCTTTTTTTTACAAAAATATCAGTTAGCTCAAATGTAGACATCTGTGTTCGAATGCGTGTACGAGTAGTTTTCTGAAATACGACGTTACCAATGTTATGTTTATTATAAACATTTTTTTTATAGAAATGCTTATTTGTGTTTTATTGCACAATTGTCACTAGGGTTTTCTTTTTTAAAACTCTCCAAACAATAGAAAAACGTCAATGTATTCGTTATTTCTTATGAATAATACTGTTTTACTTGGCTACTTTTTTAGGTTCATATGTTTATCAAAATTAAACCATATAACAGTGTGCCGTTATATAAGATAACATAAATGTCCAGTTAAATATCTTGATCTTGATGTTATGCTGTTTTTCTAACAGTTAGTCGAATATTTATGTCTGAAATTCGCCGAAATTTTTGCGTCTTATCTTTTGAGAGTATTCTTCATTTTTGAAATTCTAGTGAAATTATTAATTACGAAAACGTAAATAATTGTATATTAATGAAGTAAGTTATCAATGTTTAATAGAAAACAGTGTATACTAAATTTGTTTGAGATCAATCACATGTTTACAAAAATAATCAATATCGCGAATGCAGATACATGTGTTCGAATGTGTTTACGACTACATATGTAATTGTCTAAAATATTACGTTGCCAATTGTATGTTCCTTTAAAGCATCTATTGATAGCAGTGCCTATATTTATTTTTGGCATAATTTGTCACCAGCTTTGATGTGTTGAAAACTTCCCATGCAATTGAAAAACGTTATTTTTTCGCATTTTCTTAAAAATAAGACTGTCTTACGTGGCTTAATGTCTGGGTCAATATGTTTATCAAAATTAAACCACATTACACTGGCCGTTATGTTTGATGACATAAAAGTACAGTAGATATCTTGATCTTGATGTAATGCTGTTTTTCTAACAGTCAGTTGCAAATTCATGTCTCAAAAGTCGCCGAAATTTTTGCTATTAATGTATTAGATTTTTTGACAAGTTTTCAAATTCTAGTAAAATTAATAGTAGCAAATAGGCAATGATTGTATATTAAAGAAATATTACACAGTGATCACTAAATGTGTTAAAGTTCATAAAGTCTTTTTTTTACAAAAATAATCAGTTAGCTCAAATGTAGACATCTGTGTTCGAATGCGTGTACGAGTAGTTTTCTGAAAACCAACGCTTACCAATGTTATGTTTATTATAAACATTTTTTTATAGAAATGCTTATTTGTGTTTTATTGCACAATTGTCACTAGGTTTTTCTTTTTTAAAACTCTCCAAACAATAGAAAAACGTCATTTTATTCGTTATTTCTTATGAATAATACTGTTTTACTTGGCTACTTTTTTAGGTTCATATGTTTATCAAAATTAAACCATATAACAGTGTGCCGTTATATAAGATAACATAAATGTCCAGTTAAATATCTTGATCTTGATGTTATGCTGTTTTTCTAACAGTCAGTCGAATATTCATGTCTGAAAAAGACGCCGAAATTTTTGCGTCTTATTTTTTAGGAGTATTCTTCAAGTTTTGAAATTGTAGTGAAATTAATAATTACAAATCGTAAATAATTGTATATGAATGAAGTAAGTTATCAATGTACAATAGAAAACAGTGTATACTAAATTTTTTTGAGATCAATCATATGTTTACAAAAATAATCAATATCCACAAATGCAGATACATGTGTTCGAATGTGTTTACGACTAATTGTCTAAAATATTACGTTACCAATTGTATGTTCCTTTAAGGAATCTATTGATAGCAGTGCTTATATTTATTTTGGCATAATTTGTCACCAGCTTTGATGTGTTGAAAACTTCCCATGCAATTGAAAAACGTTATTTTGTCGCATTTTCTTAAAAATAAGACTGTCTTACGTGGCTTAATGTCTGGGTCAATATGTTCATCAAAATTAAACCACATTACACTGGGCCGTTATGTTTGATAACATAAAAGTACAGTTAGATATCTTGATCCTGATGTAATGCTGTTTTTCTAACATTCAGTTAAATATTCATGTCTGAAAAGTCGCCGAAATTTTTGATGTTAATGTTATTAGATTTTTTGACAAGACTGTCTTACGTGGCTTAATGTCTGGGTCAATATGTTTATCAAAATTAAACCACATTACACTGGGCCGTAATGTTTGATGACATAAAAGTACAGTTAGATATCTTGATCTTGATGTAATGCTGTTTTTCTAACAGTCAGTTGCAAATTCATGTCTCAAAAGTCGCCGAAATTTTTGCTATTAATGTTATTAGATTTTTTGACAAGTTTTCAAATTCTAGTAAAATTAATAGTAGCAAATAGTCAATGATTGTATATTAAAGAAATATAACACAGTGATCACTAAATGTGTTAAAGTTCATAAAGTCTTTTTTTACAAAAATAATCAGTAAGCTCAAATGTAGACATCTGTGTTCGAATGCGTGTACGAGTAGTTTTCTGAAAACCAACGCTACAAATGTTATGTTTCTTATAAACATCTTTTTATAGAAATGCTTATTTGTGTTTTATTGCACAATTGTCACTAAGTTTTTCTTTTTTTCAAACTCTCTAAACAATAGAAAAACGTCATTGTATTCGTTATTTCTTATGAATAATACTGTTTTGCGTGGCAACATTTTGGGTTAATATGTTTATCAAAATTAAACCATATTACAGTGTGCCGTTATATAAGATAACATAAATGTCCAGTTAAATATCTTGATCTTGATGTAATGCTGTTTTTCGAACAGTCAGCCGAATATTCATGTCTGAAAAAGACGCCGAAATTTTTGCGTCTTATTTTTTAGGAGTATTATTCAAGTTTTGAAATTGTAGTGAAATTAATAATTACAAATCGTAAATAATTGTATATGAATGAAGTAAGTTATCAATGTACAATAGAAAACAGTGTATACTAAATTTTTTTGAGATCAATCATATGTTTACAAAAATAATCAATATCCACAAATGCAGATACATGTGTTCGAATGTGTTTACGACTAATTGTCTAAAATATTACGTTACCAATTGTATGTTCCTTTAAGGAATCTATTGATAGCAGTGCTTATATTTATTTTGGCATAATTTGTCACCAGCTTTGATGTGTTGAAAACTTCCCATGCAATTGAAAAACGTTATTTTGTCGCATTTCTTAAAAATAAACTGTCTTACGTGGCTTAATGTCTGGGTCAATATGTTCATCAAAATTAAACCACATTACACTGGGCCGTTATGTTTGATAACATAAAAGTACAGTTAGATATCTTGATCCTGATGTAATGCTGTTTTTCTAACATTCAGTTAAATATTCATGTCTGAAAAGTCGCCGAAATTTTTGATGTTAATGTTATTAGATTTTTTGACAAGACTGTCTTACGTGGCTTAATGTCTGGGTCAATATGTTTATCAAAATTAAACCACATTACACTGGGCCGTAATGTTTGATGACATAAAAGTACAGTTAGATATCTTGATCTTGATGTAATGCTGTTTTTCTAACAGTCAGTTGCAAATTCATGTCTCAAAAGTCGCCGAAATTTTTGCTATTAATGTTATTAGATTTTTTGACAAGTTTTCAAATTCTAGTAAAATTAATAGTAGCAAATAGTCAATGATTGTATATTAAAGAAATATAACACAGTGATCACTAAATGTGTTAAAGTTCATAAAGTCTTTTTTTACAAAAATAATCAGTAAGCTCAAATGTAGACATCTGTGTTCGAATGCGTGTACGAGTAGTTTTCTGAAAACCAACGCTACAAATGTTATGTTTCTTATAAACATCTTTTTATAGAAATGCTTATTTGTGTTTTATTGCACAATTGTCACTAAGTTTTTCTTTTTTTCAAACTCTCTAAACAATAGAAAAACGTCATTGTATTCGTTATTTCTTATGAATAATACTGTTTTGCGTGGCAACATTTTTGGGTTAATATGTTTATCAAAATTAAACCATATTACAGTGTGCCGTTATATAAGATAACATAAATGTCCAGTTAAATATCTTGATCTTGATGTAATGCTGTTTTTCGAACAGTCAGCCGAATATTCATGTCTGAAAAAGACGCCGAAATTTTTGCGTCTTATTTTTTAGGAGTATTCTTCAAGTTTTGAAATTGTAGTGAAATTAATAATTACAAATCGTAAATAATTGTATATGAATGAAGTAAGTTATCAATGTACAATAGAAAACAGTGTATACTAAATTTTTTTGAGATCAATCATATGTTTACAAAAATAATCAATATCCACAAATGCAGATACATGTGTTCGAATGTGTTTACGACTAATTGTCTAAAATATTACGTTACCAATTGTATGTTCCTTTAAGGCATCTATTGATAGCAGTGCCTATATTTATTTTGGCATAATTTGTCACCAGCTTTGATGTGTTGAAAACTTCCCATGCAATTGAAAAACGTTATTTTGTCGCATTTTCTTATAAGACTGTCTTACGTGGCTTAATGTCTGGGTCAATATGTTGATCAAAATTAAACCACATTACAGTGGGCCGTTATGTTTGATGACATAAAAGTACAGTTAGATATCTTGATCCTGATGTAATGCTGTTTTTCTAACAGTCAGTTAAATATTCATGTCTGAAAAGTCGCCGAAATTTTTGATGTTAATGTTATTAGATTTTTTGACAAGTTGTCAAATTCTAGTAAGAGTAATAGTAGCAAATAGTCAATAATTGTATATTATAAGAAATATTACACAGTGATCAATAAATTTGTTAAAGTTCATAAAGTCTACGATGTACGACAAGTTCTAATGTTATTTTGTTATTTACAAATAATAATAATTCCTCAAATTGTCTACGATGTATGACAATTGTTGATGGAAATGAATTTAAAAATTTCTTGTCTACGATGTATGACAAGTGTTCATGGAAATTAATTAAATATTTTATTGTCTACGATGTATGACAATTTAATCTATATTCATTAAGTTTTTGCCTAATAGCACATTTGTTACTTAATTCATACTCCTGTTTGTTGAACAGGTAGATATTTAAAAGTATTTCTATTCACCTGAAGGTCGTGAGTACTTTTCACAATTTACACGTGTTTTACCTGCATAGGTACACATTTTTGTATTACAATGGCTGAATTTGTTTATGCAAATGTATTGTTTTTGCAAGATGTTTAGAATGATGTTTACACTTACAAGGGTGATGGTTATGATTTTCATCACCTCTGGAATGTTTTAGAAATTAAAGATGATAAATTTAATAGGAATACAAGAGGTATTTTGAATAAATCCTCTTCTTAAACAGTTATAAAACCTAGTAGTTTTATAATAGATCATAATGGCATGGCAATTGGAATTAATTGACAAAGCAACAGAACCTGTAAAAAGTAAGTTTTAAAATCTAGTGTTAATTGTATAACTTCAAAATCTACTTGATTTGTGATTGTTTCTTACGAAAGTGCTGTTGAGATTTAGATAGGCATGTATATTGATACATTTACTATTTATTATTAATGTATTAAAGAACCTGTATGAATCATGAGGTTTGAGACAGTTTCACTGCCTTCAACTCTAGCAGAGTTTGTAGAGAAACCTGCTGCTATATTTGAATTTTGCCATTAGAGGCTTACTTTAATGAAGATTTAGTTCTAAATTTTGATCTTATCTACTGAAATGATACGGTGTATGTACCTCCTTTTGGAGTATGTGCCATGGCTGATGATTGTCCAGCCGGAGTTGAATTTGATACGTCTTTTGATCCTGCATTAAGGTCTTTTGATCCTGCATTAAGGTTTTCAAAAGCCTTTAAGGCTTCTTTTAGTGAGATTAATGGTCCATTATCTCATCCTGTTTGTTGAACAGTTTAATCATGATTTTGATAAAATCAGGAATATATAAAGTTCATAGAGGAAATACTATCACACTGAGAACTGTGACAATTCTAGTGTGTCTAGGATGATTAAAAAATCGAAATGGCAATGCCTAGGCAGGCCCACTCTGTGGTTTCAAAGATGCAGGAAACCCAGAGATACTTTTTTAAGGGGTTGATCATCACCCCTATTGTTGAGTTGGCTATTTCTTGTTGTAAGAATGAGCCAATGGATCTTGATAATACTAGGATTTTATTGTAAAATTTTATTTGTTTGTTTTACCATGGTTTTCTGGTTAAACCCATAGGAGATGCTCAGAAATATTTAGATGATAAAACTTATTTGTAATTCTGTTGTGAAAGTTGCTTTATCACATTTCTAGTTATGATTGCAAAAAGCAAACTTAGTGTTTATACAAAGATTCTAAAGCAAATTATAGATTCCTTGGAAGAGGTTCCAGGTCTAGCAATTAATTTACTCCCAGCTGTTATGGGAAAGGCAATATCCGTTTTTTAACTGCAGAGGCTCTGTTGGTCAACAGGGCGACTATACTAGTAGGCAATTCCCTTCATTGAGAGGGAGAGGTTTCCAAAAAGGGAACAGAGAATCTTGAAGAGGTCACATTTCTCAACCAGTTGCTATATATACAGTAGATAACTTAAATATTATGATTTGGAAAATGTTACTAATGATCTATTGATATTAGATTTATTAAGAAATGGTTATAAAATTATTTTTAATGATGTACCACAAGGTTTATCCTTTTTGAATTAAATACATTTCACCTTTCATAAGAATGAATTAATTTCAGAAGTCCAAAAATTGATAGCTAAGAGAGCTATTTAAAAGGTTGATCGATCAATGGAAAATCAGTTTATTTCCTATATTTTCTTGGTTCCTAAGAAAGATTGGTCTTCAAGGCCTGTATCTATTTGAAAAATTAAAACAAACTTATGGCTTATCAGCATTTGGAGCAGGACCATTTATCTTTTGTTTAGATGTAATTCTTTAGGATAATTATCTATATATATATATATAGATAGAGCTAACATCTATAGATCTCACAGATGCATATTTAAGTATCATTTATGTTTATATCACAATTTCCTGATTTATGTGGAAAAGACATTGATATGATATTTATGTTTTTTGTTTTGGATTGGCTTCTGCATCAAGAGTTTTTACGAAGGTTTTAAAACCTGTCTATGTATTTATGAAATAATGTCACTTGAAGTATATACATGCTATAGTTTATACATTGATGATTCTTTTATTATGGATCAGAGTTTAGATGATTGTATTGTGAATACAGAAGAAGTGGTGCAAATGCTTGATAAGCTGTGCTTCAGAAAATTTTTGAGAAGTTGGTACTCATTCCTTGGAAGCACATTGTTTTCCTTTGTCTCATTATTGATACTGAGCTATTTAAGTTTTTTCTGACAGATGAGAAATGGTAAAATTATCTCCCTTGGGAAATTCTTTTTAAATAGAATTGTGTAACTGTATTATAGATGATTTACATCATATATTGGTCTTGTGATGAATGCTTTTAATGCAGTATCTGTGGGAATGTTACATTGCAGAAACATGGCGAGAAATAATGTTGAAACACTGTATAGTTGTTACAGTGTTTATTATCATCAATAGGTGAAATTTTTTAACAATTTAAAATCAGAAATTAAAAATTTGATTTATAGACCCATCCAAATAAGTTTTTGGGTTGTACCAGATTCCTCTGACATAAGGATTTGGGATCCAAATTTGAAGAAAATGTTTCTGTTGGTAGACGGAGCTTCTTTAAGAGTATGCACTCATTTCATATCGATTTCATAGTATTGTTGGCTATAATATTCTTCTGGAGAAAAAGTTTTAGTCACAGAGAGTTATACAATCAGAAGATACAATTTCAGTAGCTTTTATTATGCAATAGGAGGTGTAACCTCTTTGTCACTTAACATGCTTACTACAAATATTTCATTATTTGGGCTTGGTGTTCAAGAAAGAACATTTTTATCACAGCTCTTTATATTCCTGGTAAGAAAATTTTTGATGCTTATCATATGTCTAAAAAATTTACAGATTCAAAGGATGGCAATTAAAAGAAGATATATTTGTTTTGTTGTTATTACGTTTTCATTTTTTAATCTGTAGATAATTACTTCGTTGTCTTTTGACCAACAAGCTCCTTTCAGAGATGTTTTTATTTTCATGATCAGAATTAAGACCTTATATTTTCCCATCTTTTTCATTGTTGGGGATATTTATAAAGAAAATTATTAGTGATAAAGTTCAGAAGGCTCTTTTGATTATCCTTTTTGGCTTGCTCAGAGTTGGTTTTCTTTGCTAAGACCAATTTTAATTTATTTGCCAGTTAAAAATTAGTAACAATGTTACATACTGAAGATAATGTCTTTCCGTCAGGAAGAGACTTAATTTAACTGTATATTGTAAAAAATTAAAGTGAACCAACACCGGTACCTGAAGGGTTGATTGTGCAGTAGGGTAAAAATGTGTGTATTATACTCAGAAATCTACTTTAATATAAACAGGAGATTTCAGAATCATTTGTAAAATATATTTACACTTCATCTTGGAGACCATGCATCTATAATCAAGCTTTATCAATATTTTTTTTTGAGAAATTTCATTATTTGGTGTGTTCAATTAGAGAACCAATTCCTTATCACCATCTAAAAAGGATGTTATTGATTATTGAAATTTTTGTAAAACACAATCTTTTCATATTCAGCATGTTTAATGTGAATTTTTCTTGGTCTATGTTGAAACAGACTTTATCCTTTAAGAAATAGATTTTACTGAATTTGTTTGTTTACTACATGTATTTGTGGAAGGTTGCTTAAACCTGAATCTGCAATTGAAGAGTTAGATACTCTTTCACTTGGGAGATGAATTTAGTGCTATCTTTTTTAAGTTCTTAATATTCATTGGAGTATTTAACATTGAAGACTATCTTTTATACTTGTGTCTTTATTTGCCTTGACTACATCTGCCTTGAAGTACTATCTTTATCAGCTGTAAATTTACATTCTATGTCTTTCATTCAGAGACATGGCACTTTATTTTTTCATATACATGAGTTTTTGAAAAATACTAGATCTGTTAGTTAGTTTACCTAATGAGGTGATCAAAGGTTTTGATAAACCAAAACTTTGTGTTGATTAAGACAATGATTTATCATGTTTTGTGTACAAAATAGGTGAGAGAATTCATCTAAGTCTTTTCGTAAAGTTTAGATAGTTAGAGAGAGTTCTAATTTTATCCGAGGTTTTAAGGTTAACTCATTTAGAGGAACCTCTTCATAAGTGCATTTAGCTTCAGGATGTTCTATTAACGACATCATGGCAACAGTTTTGTCTGGACATATGGTAAAACTTTTTACAAGTTCTATAACAGGAAAGTAAATAATATCAGTACTAAAACACTTTTCTTCAGTTGTAGTTACTGGATGATCTTGTGATTTTTATCCTTTATTAAATGTTGGCATTTATATAAAAATTGTTTTTAGTTTGTGTCTACACTTTAAACAAGCTAATTCATTACTTGAGACCGAAGGCGAAATATGAATAAGAATGTTCCTTCATCCAAGCATATCTTGGATGTGCAGGATGAAGGTCATAGAATATGAGCCTGAGGCTCGAAAGTAATTAATTCCCACCCTAGGGATTATCAGTCAGACCCACCCTTTTCCACTGGGTTTTATATTTGGTCGACACAAACTTGCTTTAAATTATGACAAGTTATTATGGAACAGGTGCTTATATACTAGGGTCAAGGTCACTGGCCAGCTATAGGTGGTTATAGTTTGTTTCTTTAAACAGAGATATTATATGTAAGCTTCACCCCTCATAGAGAAGTTAAGCTAATTCATTACTTTCGAGCCTCAGGCTCATATTCTAAGAATGACCTTCATCCTGCACATCCAAGATATGCTTGGAAGAAGGAACGTTTCTTTAAAGCATCTATTGATAGCAGTGCCTATATTTTTTTGGCATAATTTGTCACCGGCTTTGATGTGTTGAAAACTTCCCATGCAATTGAAAAACGTTATTTTTTCGCATTTTCTTATAAATAAGACTGTCTTACGTGGCTTAATGTCTGGGTCAATATGTTTATCAAAATTAAACCACATTACACTGGGCCGTTATGTATGATGACATAAAAGTACAGTTAGATATCTTGATCTTGATGTAATGCTGTTTTTCTAACAGTCAGTTGAATATTCATGTCTAAAAAGTCGCCGAAATTTTTGATGTTAATGTTATTAGATTTTTTGACAAGTTGTCAAATTCCAGTAAGAGTAATAGTAGCAAATAGTCAATAATTGTATATTAAATAAATAGTACACAGTGATCACTAAATGTGTTAAAGTTCATAAAGTCTTTTTTTTTTACAAAAATAATCAGTCAGCTCAAATGTAGACATCTGTGTTCGAATGCGTGTACCAGTAATTGTCTGAAATACGACGTTACCAATGTTATGTTTATTATAAACATCTTTTTATAGAAATGCTTATTTGTGTTTTATTGCACAATTGTCACTAGGTTTTCTTTTTTAAAACTCTCCAAACAATAGAAAAACGTCATTTTATTCGTAATTTCTTATTAATAGTACTGTTTTACGTGGCTACATTTTTGGGTTAATATGTTTATCAAAATTAAACCATATTACAGTGTGCCGTTATATAAGATAACATAAATGTCCAGTTAAATATCTTGATCTTAATGTAATGCTGTTTTCTAACAGTCAGTCGAATATTCATGTCTGAAAAGTCGCCGAAATTTTTGCGTCTTATTTTTAAGAGTATTCTTTAAGTTTTGAAATTCTAGTGAAATTAATAATTACTAATCGTAAATAATTGAATATTAATGAAGTAAGTTATAATGAACAATAGAAAACAGTGTATACTAAATTTGTTTGAGGTTTATCTCGTGTTTACAAAAATAATCAATATCCGCGAATGCAGATTCATGTGTTCGAATGCGTTTACGACTCTTGTCTAAAAAAATACGTAACCAATTGTATGTTCCTTTATAGCATCTATTGATAGCAGTGCCTTTATTTTTTGGCATAATTTGTCACCAGCTTTGATGTGTTGAAATTTTCCTATGCAATTGAAAAACGTTATTTTTTCGCATTTTCTTAAAAAAGACTGTTTACGTGGCTTAATGTCTGGGTCAATATATTTATCAAAATTAAACCACATTACACTGGGCCGTTATTTAAGATGACATAAACGTACAGTTAGATATCTTGATCTTGATGTAATGCTGTTTTTCTAACAGTCAGTTGAATATTCATGTCTGAAAAGTCGCCGAAATTTTTGATGTTAATGTTATTAGATTTTTTGACAAGTTTCAAATTCTAGTAAAATTAATAGTAGCAAATAGTCAATAATTGTATATTAAAGAAATATAACACAGTGATCACTAAATTTGTTAAAGTTCATAAAGTCTTTGTTTACAAAAATATTAGTCAGCTCAAATGTAGGCATCTGTGTTCGAATGCGTGTACGAGTAATTGTCTGAAATACGACGTTACCAATGTTATGTTTATTATAAATATCTTTTTATAGAAATGCTTATTTGTGTTTTATTGCACAATTGTCACTAGTTTTTCTTTTTTTAAAACTCTCCAAACAATAGAAAAACGTCATTTTATTCGTTATTTCTTATTAATATACTGTTTTACTTGGCTACATTTTTGGGTTAATATGTTTATCAAAATTAAACCATATTACAGTGTGCCGTTATATAAGATAACATAAATGTCCAGTTAAATATCTTGATCTTAATGTAATGCTGTTTTTCTAACAGTCAGTCGAATATTCATGTCTGAAAAGTCGCCGAAATTTTTGCGTCTTATTTTTTAAGAGTATTCTTTAAGTTTTGAAATTCTAGTGAAATTAATAATTACTAATCGTAAATAATTGAATATTAATGAAGTAAGTTATAAATGAACAATAGAAAACAGTGTATACTAAATTTGTTTGAGGTTTATCTCGTGTTTACAAAAATAATCAATATCCCGCGAATGCAGATCATGTGTTCGAATGCGTTTACGACTTCTTGTCTAAAAAATACGTAAACCAATTGTATGTTCCTTTATAGCATCTATTGATAGCAGTGCCTTATTTTTTTGGCATAATTTGTCACCAGCTTTGATGTGTTGAAATTTTCCCTATGCAATTGAAAAACGTTATTTTTTCGCATTTTCTTAAAAATAAGACTGTTTACGTGGCTTAATGTCTGGGTCAATATATTTATCAAAATTAAACCACATTACACTGGGCCGTTATTTAAGATGACATAAACGTACAGTTAGATATCTTGATCTTGATGTAATGCTGTTTTTCTAACAGTCAGTTGAATATTCATGTCTGAAAAGTCGCCGAAATTTTTGATGTTAATGTTATTAGATTTTTTGACAAGTTTTCAAATTCTAGTAAAATTAATAGTAGCAAATAGTCAATATTTGTATATTAAAGAAATAGTACACAGTGATCACTAAATTTGTTAAAGTTCATAAAGTCTTTGTTTACAAAAATATTAGTCAGCTCAAATGTAGAGCATCTGTGTTCGAATGCGTGTACGAGTAATTGTCTGAAATACGACGTTACCAATGTTATGTTTATTATAAATATCTTTTTATAGAAATGCTTATTTGTGTTTTATTGCACAATTGTCACTAGGTTTTTCTTTTTTAAAACTCTCCAAACAATAGAAAAACGTCATTTTATTCGTTATTTCTTATTAATATACTGTTTTACGTGGCTACATTTTTAGGTTAATATGTTTATCAAAATTAAACCATATTACAGTGTGCCGTTATATAAGATAACATAAATGTCCAGTTAAATATCTTGATCTTAATGTAATGCTGTTTTTCTAACAGTCAGTCGAATATTCATGTCTGAAAAGTCGCCGAAATTTTTGCGTCTTATTTTTTAAGAGTATTCTTTAAGTTTTGAAATTCTAGTGAAATTAATAATTACTAATCGTAAATAATTGAATATTAATGAAGTAAGTTATAAATGAACAATAGAAAACAGTGTATACTAAATTTGTTTGAGGTTAATCTCGTGTTTACAAAAATAATCAATATCCGCGAATGCAGATCATGTGTTCGAATGCGTTTACGACTTCTGTCTAAAAAAATACGTACCAATTGTATGTTCCTTTATAGCATCTATTGATAGCAGTGCCTTTATTTTTTTTGGCATAATTTGTCACCACTTGATGTGTTGAAAATTTTCCTATGCAATTGAAAAACGTTATTTTTTTCGCATTTTCTTAAAAATAAGACTGTTTTACGTGGCTTAATGTCTGGGTCAATATATTTATCAAAATTAAACCACATTACACTGGGCCGTTATTTAAGATGACATAAACGTACAGTTAGATATCTTGATCTTGATGTAATGCTGTTTTTCTAACAGTCAGTTGAATATTCATGTCTGAAAAGTCGCCGAAATTTTGATGTTAATGTTATTAGATTTTTTGACAAGTTGTTCAAATTCTAGTAAATAATAGTAGCAAATAGTCAATAATTGATATTAAAGAAATAGTACACAGTGATCACTAAATTTGTTAAAGTTCATAAAGTCTTTTGTTTACAAAAAAATCAGTCAGCTCAAATGTAGACATCTGTGTTCGAATGCGTGTACCAGTAATTGTCTGAAATACGACGTTACCAATGTTATGTTTATTATAAATATCTTTTTATAGAAATGCTTATTTGTGTTTTATTGCACAATTGTCACTAGGTTTTTCTTTTAAAACTCTCCAAACAATAGAAAAACGTCATTTTATTCGTTATTTCTTATAATATACTGTTTTACTTGGCTACATTTTTGGGTTAATATGTTTATCAAAATTAAACCATATTACAGTGTGCCGTTATATAAGATAACATAAATGTCCAGTTAAATATCTTGATCTTAATGTAATGCTGTTTTCTAACAGTCAGTCGAATATTCATGTCTGAAAAGTCGCCGAAATTTTTGCGTCTTATTTTTTAAGAGTATTCTTTAAGTTTTGAAATTCTAGTGAAATTAATAATTACTAATCGTAAATAATTGAATATTAATGAAGTAAGTTATAAATGAACAATAGAAAACAGTGTATACTAAATTTGTTTGAGGTTTATCTCGTGTTTACAAAAATAATCAATATCCGCGAATGCAGATTCATGTGTTCGAATGCGTTTACGACTTCTTGTCTAAAAAAATACGTAACCAATTGTATGTTCCTTTATAGCATCTATTGATAGCAGTGCCTTTATTTTTTTGGCATAATTTGTCACCAGCTTTGATGTGTTGAAATTTTCCTATGCAATTGAAAAACGTTATTTTTTCGCATTTTCTTAAAAATAAGACTGTTTTACGTGGCTTAATGTCTGGGTCAATATATTTATCAAAATTAAACCACATTACACTGGGCCGTTATTTAAGATGACATAAACGTACAGTTAGATATCTTGATCTTGATGTAATGCTGTTTTTCTAACAGTCAGTTGAATATTCATGTCTGAAAAGTCGCCGAAATTTTTGATGTTAATGTTATTAGATTTTTTGACAAGTTTTCAAATTCTAGTAAAATTAATAGTAGCAAATAGTCAATATTTGTATATTAAAGAAATAGTACACAGTGATCACTAAATTTGTTAAAGTTCATAAAGTCTTTGTTTACAAAAATTATTAGTCAGCTCAAATGTAGGCATCTGTGTTCGAATGCGTGTACGAGTAATTGTCTGAAATACGACGTTACCAATGTTATGTTTATTATAAATATCTTTTTATAGAAATGCTTATTTGTGTTTTATTGCACAATTGTCACTAGCTTTTTCTTTTTTAAAACTCTCCAAACAATAGAAAAACGTCATTTTATTCGTTATTTCTTATGAATAATACTGTTTTACTTGGCTACTTTTTTAGGTTCATATGTTTATCAAAATAAAACCATATAACAGTGTGCCGTTATATAAGATAACATAAATGTCCAGTTAAATATCTTGATCTTGATGTTATGCTGTTTTTCTAACAGTCAGTCGAATATTCATGTCTGAAAAGTCGCCGAAATTTTTGCGTCTTATCTTTTAAGAGTATTCTTCATTTTTTGAAATTCTAGTGAAATTAATAATTACAAATCGTAAATCATTGTATATTAATGAAGTAAGTTATCAATGTTTAAAAGAAAACAGTGTATACTAAATTTGTTTGAGATCAATCACATGTTTACAAAAATAATCAATATCCACGAATGCAGATACATGTGTTCGAATGTGTTTACGACTAATTGTCTAAAATATTACGTTGGCAATTGTATGTTCCTTTAAAGCATCTATTGATAGCAGTGTCTATATTTTTTGGGGCATAATTTGTCACCATAATGTGTTGAAAACATCCCATGCAATTGAAAAACGTTATTTTTTCGCATTTTCTTATAAAAAAGACTGTCTTACGTGGTTTAATGTCTGGGTCAATATGTTTATCAAAATTAAACCACATTACACTGGGCCGTTATGTATGATGACATAAACGTACAGTTAGATATCTTGATCTTGATGTAATGCTGTTTTTCATACAGTCAGTTGAATATTCATGTCTGAAAAGTCGCCGAAATATTTGCTGTTAATGTTAAATTTTTTGACAAGTTTTCAAATTCTAGTAAAATTAATAGTAGCAAATAGTCAATAATTGAATATTAAAGAAATATAACACAGTGATCACTAAATTTGTTAAAGTTCATAAAGTCTTTGTTTACAAAAACAATTAGTCAGCTCAAATGTAGGCATCTGTGTTCGAATGCGTGTACGAGTAATTGTCTGAAAAACGACGTAACAATGTTATGTTTATTATAAATATCTTTTTATAGAAATGCTTATTTGTGTTTTATTGCACAATTGTCACTAGGTTTTTCTTTATTAAAACTCTCCAAACAATAGAAAAACGTCATTTTATTCGTTATTTCTTATTAATAATACTGTTTTACGTGGCTACATTTTTGGGTTAATATGTTTATCAAAATTAAACCATATTACAGTGTGCTGTTATATAAGATAACATAAATGTCCAGTTAAATATCTTGATCTTAATGTAATGCTGTTTTTCTAACAGTCAGTCGAATATTCATGTCTGAAAAGTCGCCGAAATTTTTGCGTCTTATTTTTTAAGAGTATTCTTTAAGTTTTGAAATTCTAGTGAAATTAATAATTACTAATCGTAAATAATTGAATATTAATGAAGTAAGTTATAAATGAACAATAGAAAAACAGTGTATACTAAATTTGTTTGAGGTTTATCTCGTTTTACAAAAATAATCAATATCCGCGAATGCAGATTCATGTGTTCGAATGCGTTTACGACTTCTTGTCTAAAAAAATACGTAACCAATTGTATGTTCCTTTATAGCATCTATTGATAGCAGTGCCTTTATTTTTTTGGCATAATTTGTCACCAGCTTTGATGTGTTGAAATTTCCTATGCAATTGAAAAACGTTATTTTTTCGCATTTTCTTAAAAATAAGACTGTTTTACGTGGCTTAATGTCTGGGTCAATATATTTATCAAAATTAAACCACATTACACTGGGCCGTTATTTAAGATGACATAAACGTACAGTTAGATATCTTGATCTTGATGTAATGCTGTTTTTCTAACAGTCAGTTGAATATTCATGTCTGAAAAGTCGCCGAAATTTTTGATGTTAATGTTATTAGATTTTTTGACAAGTTTTCAAATTCTAGTAAAATTAATAGTAGCAAATAGTCAATATTTGTATATTAAAGAAATAGTACACAGTGATCACTAAATTTGTTAAAGTTCATAAAGTCTTTGTTTACAAAAATTATTAGTCAGCTCAAATGTAGGCATCTGTGTTCGAATGCGTGTACGAGTAATTGTCTGAAATACGACGTTACCAATGTTATGTTTATTATAAATATCTTTTTATAGAAATGCTTATTTGTGTTTTATTGCACAATTGTCACTAAGTTTTTCTTTTTAAAACTCTCCAAACAATAGAAAAACGTCATTTTATTCGTTATTTCTTATGAATAATACTGTTTTACTTGGCTACTTTTTTAGGTTCAAAAGTTTATCAAAATTAAACCATATAACAGTGTGCCGTTATATAAGATAACATAAATGTCCAGTTAAATATCTTGATCTTGATGTTATGCTGTTTTTCTAACAGTCAGTCGAATATTCATGTCTGAAAAGTCGCCGAAATTTTTGCGTCTTATCTTTTAAGAGTATTCTTTAAGTTTTGAAATTCTAGTGAAATTAATAATTACTAATCGTAAATAATTGAATATTAATGAAGTAAGTTATAAATGAACAATAGAAAACAGTGTATACTAAATTTGTTTGAGGTTTATCTCGTGTTTACAAAAATAATCAATATCCGCGAATGCAGATTCATGTGTTCGAATGCGTTTACGACTTCTTGTCTAAAAAAATACGTAACCAATTGTATGTTCCTTTATAGCATCTATTGATAGCAGTGCCTTTATTTTTTTGGCATAATTTGTCACCAGCTTTGATGTGTTGAAATTTTCCTATGCAATTGAAAAACGTTATTTTTTCGCATTTTCTTAAAAATAAGACTGTTTTACGTGGCTTAATGTCTGGGTCAATATATTTATCAAAATTAAACCACATTACACTGGGCCGTTATTTAAGATGACATAAACGTACAGTTAGATATCTTGATCTTGATGTAATGCTGTTTTTCTAACAGTCAGTTGAATATTCATGTCTGAAAAGTCGCCGAAATTTTTGATGTTAATGTTATTAGATTTTTTGACAAGTTTTCAAATTCTAGTAAAATTAATAGTAGCAAATAGTCAATATTTGTATATTAAAGAAATAGTACACAGTGATCACTAAATTTGTTAAAGTTCATAAAGTCTTTGTTTACAAAAATTATTAGTCAGCTCAAATGTAGGCATCTGTGTTCGAATGCGTGTACGAGTAATTGTCTGAAATACGACGTTACCAATGTTATGTTTATTATAAATATCTTTTTATAGAAATGCTTATTTGTGTTTTATTGCACAATTGTCACTAAGTTTTTCTTTTTTAAAACTCTCCAAACAATAGAAAAACGTCATTTTATTCGTTATTTCTTATGAATAATACTGTTTTACTTGGCTACTTTTTTAGGTTCAAAAGTTTATCAAAATTAAACCATATAACAGTGTGCCGTTATATAAGATAACATAAATGTCCAGTTAAATATCTTGATCTTGATGTTATGCTGTTTTTCTAACAGTCAGTCGAATATTCATGTCTGAAAAGTCGCCGAAATTTTTGCGTCTTATCTTTTAAGAGTATTCTTCATTTTTTGAAATTCTAGTGAAATTAATAATTACAAATCGTAAATCATTGTATATTAATGAAGTAAGTTATCAATGTTTAAAAGAAAACAGTGTATACTAAATTTGTTTGAGATCAATCACATGTTTACAAAAATAATCAATATCCACGAATGCAGATACATGTGTTCGAATGTGTTTACGACTAATTGTCTAAAATATTACGTTGGCAATTGTATGTTCCTTTAAAGCATCTATTGATAGCAGTGTCTATATTTTTTGGGGCATAATTTGTCACCATAATGTGTTGAAAACATCCCATGCAATTGAAAAACGTTATTTTTTCGCATTTTCTTATAAAAAAGACTGTCTTACGTGGTTTAATGTCTGGGTCAATATGTTTATCAAAATTAAACCACATTACACTGGGCCGTTATGTATGATGACATAAACGTACAGTTAGATATCTTGATCTTGATGTAATGCTGTTTTTCATACAGTCAGTTGAATATTCATGTCTGAAAAGTCGCCGAAATATTTGCTGTTAATGTTAAATTTTTTGACAAGTTTTCAAATTCTAGTAAAATTAATAGTAGCAAATAGTCAATAATTGAATATTAAAGAAATATAACACAGTGATCACTAAATTTGTTAAAGTTCATAAAGTCTTTGTTTACAAAAACAATTAGTCAGCTCAAATGTAGGCATCTGTGTTCGAATGCGTGTACGAGTAATTGTCTGAAAAACGACGTAACAATGTTATGTTTATTATAAATATCTTTTTATAGAAATGCTTATTTGTGTTTTATTGCACAATTGTCACTAGGTTTTTCTTTATTAAAACTCTCCAAACAATAGAAAAACGTCATTTTATTCGTTATTTCTTATGAATAATACTGTTTTACTTGGCTACTTTTTTAGGTTCATATGTTTATCAAAATTAAACCATATTACAGTGTGCTGTTATATAAGATAACATAAATGTCCAGTTAAATATCTTGATCTTAATGTAATGCTGTTTTCTAACAGTCAGTCGAATATTCATGTCTGAAAAGTCGCCGAAATTTTTGCGTCTTATTTTTTAAGAGTATTCTTTAAGTTTTGAAATTCTAGTGAAATTAATAATTACTAATCGTAAATAATTGTATATTAATGAAGTAAGTTATAAATGAACAATAGAAAACAGTGTATACTAAATTTGTTTGAGGTTTATCTCGTGTTTACAAAAATAATCAATATCCGCGAATGCAGATTCATGTGTTCGAATACGTTTGCGACAACTTGTCTAAAATATTACGTTACCAATTGTATGTTCCTTTATAGCATCTATTGATAGCAGTGCTTATTTTTTTTTTGGCATAATTTGTCACCAGCTTTGATGTGTTGAAATTTTCCCATGCAATTGAAAAACGTTATTTTTTTGCATTTTCTTATAAATAAGACTGTCTTACGTGGCTTAATGTCTAGGTCAATATGTTTATCAAAATTAAACCACATTACACTGGGCCGTTATGTTTGATGACATAAAAGTACAGTTAGATATCTTGATCTTGATGTAATGCTGTTTTTCTAATAGTCAGTTGAATATTCATGTCTGAAAAGTCGCCGAAATATTTGCTGTTAATGTTATTAGATTTTTTGACAAGTTTTCAAATTCTACTAAAATTAATAGTAGCAAATAGTCAATGATTGTATATTAAAGAAATATTACACAGTGATCATTAAATGTGTTAAAGTTCATAAAGTACAAAAATAATCAGTTAGCTCAAATGTAGACATCTGTGTTCGAATGCGTGTACGAGTAGTTTTCTGAAAAAAAACGTTACCAATGTTATGTTTTTTATAAACATATTTTTATAGAAATGCTTATTTGTGTTTTATTGCACAATTGTCACTAAGTTTTTCTTTTTTAAAACTCTCAAAACAATAGAAAAACGTCATTTTATTCGTAATTTCTTATGAATAATACTGTTTTACTTGGCTACTGGTTTAGGTTAATATGTTTATCAACATTAAACCATATAACAGTGTGCCATTATATAAGATAACATAAATGTACAGTTAAATATCTTGATCTTGATGTAATGCTGTTTTTCTAACAGTCAGTCGAATATTCATGTCTGAAAAGTCGCCGAAATGATTTTTGTTAATGTTATGAGACTATTTGACAAGTTTTCAAATCCTAGTAAAATTAATAGTAGCAAATAGTTAATAATTGTATATTAAAGAAATATTACACAGTGATCACTAAATTTGTTAAAGTTCATAAAGTCTTTGTTTACAAAAATAGTCAGTCAGCTCAAATGTAGGCATCTGTGTTCGAATGCGTGTACGAGTAATTGTCTGAAATACGACGATACCAATGTTATGTTTATTATAGATATCTTTTGATAAAAATTTTTATTTGTGTTTTATTGCACAATTGTCACTTGCTTTTTTCTTTTTTAAAACTCTCCAAACAATAGAAAAACGTCATTTTATTCGTAATTTCTTATAAATAATACTGTTTTAGTTGGCTACTTTTTTTAGGTTAATATGTTTATAAAAATTAAACCATATAACACATTGCCGTTATATAAGATAACATAAATGTCCAGTTAAATATTTAGATTTTGGTGTAATGCTGTTTTTCTAACAGTCAGTCGAATATTCATGTCTGAAAAAGCGTCAAAATTTTTGCGTCTTATCTTTTGAGAGTATTCTTCAATTTTTCAAATTCTTGTAAAAATAAATAATTACAAATCGTAAATAATTGTTTATTGATGAAGTAAGTTATTAATGTACAATAAAAAGCAGTGTATACTAAATTTGTTTGAGATCATATGTTTACAAAAAAAATCAATATCCATGAATGCAGATACATGTGTTCGAATGCGTTTACGACTAATTGTCTAAAATATTACGTTACCAAGTGTGTGTTCATTAAAAGCATCTATTGATAGCAGTGCCTAATTATTTTTGGCATAATTTCTCACCAAACAGTACGAGTAATTGTCTGAAATACGACGTTACCAATGTTATGTTTATTATAAATATCTTTTTATAGAAATGCTTATTTATGTTTTCTTGCTCAATAGTCTTTAGATTTTTCTTTTTAAAACTCTCCAAACAATCGAAAAACGTCATTTCATTCGTTATTTCTTATAAATAATACTGTTTTACCTGACGACTTTTAAAGATATATGTATTCATCAAAATTAAACCATATAACAGTGTGACATTATATAAGATAACATAAATGTACAGTTAAATATGTTGATCTATATGTTATGCTGCTTATCTAACAGTCATTTGAATGTTACCATCTGAAAAAGTCGCCGAAATTGTTGTGTTTTATCTTGTGAGAGTATTTCGCAAGTTTTGAAATTATTGTGACATTAATGGTTACAAATCGTCAGTAATTGTATATTAATAAAGTTATTTATCAATGTACAATATAATTTCGTGTATGCTAAATTTGTGTACGTTCAAATAATTTAATTTTAGATGTAACGCGTCTTCTGATTGGCTGACGTTATTTTGTTATGATCCCATAGACATAATTTAGTCATGTGTCCGTAACGTCTTCAACGTTTTTTCATGTGTTTAAAATGGAATTTAGAATGAAATTATAAAAAATGACTGTACTATTTTTTCTGTCTATTCCAAATAACATAAAAATGTGGTACACACTGTTAAATAACCCGCTACGCGCGTTATTCATTATACACCAATTTGTTTTATGTTATTTCTTCATAGAGAGAAAAATTATTACAGTCATTCCTTAAATATATTTTTTCCAAAATAATCAATATCCACGAATGCAGATACATGTATTCGAATACGTTTACGACTAATTGCCTAAAATATTACGTTACCAACTGTATGTTCATTTAAAGCATCTATTGATAGCAGTGCCTATCTATTTTTTGGCATAATTGTCACCAGCTTTGATTAGTTGAAAACTTTCCATGCAATTGAAAAACGACATTTTATTTGCAATTAATTATTTTTAGGAAATATTATTTACAAAACTAAACTACATACAAGTGCGCCGTTATCAAAGGAAAAATAATTGTCCAGTTAAGTGTTTTATCGTGGTGTTTTGCATGTTTAATAACAGTTATTTGAATATACCTGTTTACAAAAGTTCATCCAAAAGATATGCTTCTGATTTGAAGAAACTATTCTACACAATCGGATAATCTCCTGAAAATATAAATAAAAAATAGTCATTACTTGAATATTTATGCAGTAACTAATAATTGTACAAATTAAACAGTGTACATAGCAAAAATTAAGTTCATTTTTTTACGGAAATAATGAGTTACCCTTGGTGCAGATGTATATGTTCAAATGTTTTCACGACTGATTGTCTGAATTGTTAATTTACCCTTGTTATTTGTTTTGAACGCATCTTCTTATATAAAAGAGCTTATTTGTGTTAGTTTGCACACTATGTCACTAGCTTTGTCTTTTAAAAAACTTGTCTATAACTAGAAAAGGCCATTTTATTTGCAATTTATTATAAATAAGACTGTCTTACGTAGCTACTTCTTGAGGTCAAAATGTCTATAAAATAAACCACATAACAAGGTGCCGTGATATAAAATAACATTAATGTACAGTTTAATATCTTAATCTTCATGTTTTGCTTTTTTATAGCTGTTAGCAGAATATTCCTGTCTAAAAAAAAAGTCGCCAACATGTTTGCTGTAAATGTAATGAAATTATTTGACAAATTTGTAAAAGTTGATAAAGTCTTTTTTTTACAAAAAATAATCAGTAAGCTCAAATGTATATATATGAGTTCGAATGCGTGTTTGACTTAATGTCTGAAATATTATGTTACCAATGTAATGTTCATTTAAAGCATCTTTTATAAACGTGCTTATTTGTGTATTTTTGCACACTATGTTACTAGCTATGTCTTTTTTTTTAAACTCTCCTAAAGTTCTTTTTTTTTTGCAATTTCCTCTTAAATAATACTGTCTTACGTGGCTTTTTGTCGTGGTCAATATGTTTATAAAATTAAACCACATAACACTCTGCCGTTAAATAAGTTAACATAACTGTACAGTAAAATATCTTGATCTTTTTTCTTCTTTTTTTCAGAATTTCATATTTTATCAAAATACCTAGGCCCCCATTGTATATATAATTAACTGATAGTTGTCATCAAATAAGGTAAAAGTTAATCCTTAATATCGACTGTAGTGTTATAACCTAACTGGGACTCCGTTAATAGTACAACATCATAACTTCTTATTTATTAAAGAAAAAAGTGGATCTGTTATTTTATCATATTACTTTGAAATAAACCCACCTATGTTCTAGACACAAAATTTCATGTTGTGGAAAAAAAACCTTCTCTTTTGACCGATCAGAATGGTTATTTCAGTAAATCTTTTAAAAATCATTCTGACCACCTAATTTGTTAGTTGTACAATAATCCAATATCATGATTGATAGGGTATTAGGCCTGATTATCCACAATGTCACTAATATATCACTATTCAACATGCCTCAGACACTTTATTTCACAAAGTCACCAATGGATTTCTATGCAATATGCATCATGAAATATCACACAAAATGTATAAACACGTTAACACATATATACAACATGTATTAACAATATCCACCAATTTATAATATCACCTTGGGATGTTCAATTATCCACAATTACACAATGACACAATGATGCGTGTACAATGCTTCCATGCACAATGAATTTATATGAACACAGCTAAACGCACACACTATCCCTTCGTTTGATATGTTTGAGCTATTGATTTTGCCACTGTATTAGGATTTACGTCAAAAGAGTAGGTTTCAGCTTCCCAATAGTGAAGCATTGGGAAGCTGAAATCATCACTTCGTAATTTTAACGGACGCCATCACGAGTATGTTTACCGTCATGAAATATTTGTTATATTAATGATATCAGATATGTTCCTAACATGTATGTCGTAACTACAATCCCGTTCTCTTTTTCGAGAATGTGACCTTTCGAATTAGAGTTTTTACCTGTAATGTCTGTTTGTTAAGTTGTTGTTGTCCATTCGTTTGATGTGGGTTTTTTTTTGTCATTTAATTAGGGACTTTCCGTTTTGAATTTTCCTCGGAGCTCAGTAGTTTTGTGATTTTACTTTACACTGTTTATCACTTTGAATCTGAACCAAATGAATATATTCCAAACTGGTAAAATTAAACACAGTTGACTTTCACTTATAAACTTCCACAATATAACGACTTGCAACACCAGCAAGTATACATCGTGTATTCTGACTAATACACATCGATGAAGTATTCATATTTCCCAATAGTACAACTTGCAACACCAGGAAGTATACACCTTGCTATATCACTAATATACTGCCGCAATAGCAAAACTTGCAATGGCAGCAAGTACTGCTTGATTTCTTTTACTTGACTGGGCAGAGTTCTATCGGTTTGCTCATAATAGACTAGTTCATCTATATATAGGTGTTTTATACACTCATCAGTGAACTGTCCACATCATACACGCATTTTCTTTGTAAATTCGTTTGGTGACATGATAGGTGATTAGAAATCAATAATAATTGAAGTGGCAATCCTCTTTATCACACACATCTTCAAATAGACTGTCCTTATGTTAATCAAAACGTAAGCTCCACCCAATCAGGTGAATTAACATTTGTGATAAACACCTTGTATTCTCACTAATACAACAACGTAATATATAAGTTTCACTTTGTATCAATTACTTTTGATTAAGTTCGTAATTTGTTTTTCTTCACAAAAATAATCAGTAAGCTCAAATGCAGATATATGTGTGTGAATGCGTTTATGACTGTTTATCTGAAATATTACATCACAAATGTAATGTTTATCAAAAGCATCTTTTTATAGATATTCTTATTTGTGTTTTATTGCACATTTGTCATTAGTTTTGTCTTTTCAAAACCCTCCTAATACATGTAACAGTAAAAAATGTCATTTTTTCGCAATTTTTTATAAATAAGACTGTATAACGTGGCTACTTTTTTTCATCAATATGTTTCCCAACATTTAACCACATTATACTCTGCCGTTATATAAGATAACATAAACATGATAAATGTACAGTGAAATACCTTGATCTTGGTGTTAAGCTTTCTTTCTTACAGTCATTCGACTATCCCTGTCTGGAAAAGTTGCCGCAACGTTTGCGTCAAATCTAATGAGAGTATTCCTTAAGCATTAAAATTCTAGTGAAATTAATTATTACAAATCGTCAACAATTGTATATTAATGAAGTAAGTTATCAAAATACAATAGAAACCCGTATATACTAAATTTGTTTCAGATCAATAATTGTTTTACAAAAATAATCAATATCCATAAATGCAGATACATGTATCTATTAATAGCATTGCCTATCTATTTTTTTTTGCATAATTTGTCACCAGCTCTGATGTGTTGAAGACTTCCCATGCAATTAAAAAACGTCATATTATTTGTAATTACTCATAAAATAAGCTTTTGTAAATATAACGGAATTTGACGAGACTGTCACCAAAGTCAGAGGGTTACCGCTATGAAACCAGGTTTAATTCACCATTTTCTAAATTTGAAAATGCCTGTACCAAGTCAGGAATATGAGTTCTTGTCCATTCGTTTTTGATGCGTTTTGGTATTATGTTTTGCCATGTGATTATGGACTTTCCAAATTGATTTTCCTCAAAGTTAAGTATTTTTTTGTTATTTTACTTTTAACGTTTAGTGAATATTATTCACAAACCTGAACTACATACAAGATCGCCGTTATAATAGGAAGACTAAATGTGCAGTTGGTTGTCTTGATAGCGGTGTTTTGCATGTTTATTAACAGTTATTTGAATACCTGTTTACAAAAATTTGTCCAAGATGTATGCTTCTGATTTGAAGAAACTATTCCAAGAAATCAAAAAGTATCCTAAAAATAGAAAAAAAAATTGTCAATATTTGTATATTGATGTAGTAAGTTATAATTGTACAAAAGAAACAGTGTACACTAAAAACAATAAAGTTCTTTTTTTATTTGGGGGGGGGGGGGGGGATTATCAGTTACCTTGGGTGCAGATATATGTGTTCGAATGTTTTTACGACTATTTGCCTGAACTCTTAAATTACCAATGTTATTCCTATTAAAAGCATTTTTTTATATAACAGTTCATATTTGTGGTTCATTGCACACTTTGTCACTAGCTTCGTACTTCAAACAACTCTTCTTACAATAGCAAATCGTCATTCTGTTTTCAATTTATTATAAATAAGTCTGTCTTACGTAGCTACGTGGTTTGGTCAAACTGTTTATCAAAATTAAACCACATGACACTGTGCCGTTATATGAAATAAAATAGTGTACATTTAGATATCTTGATCTTCATGTTTTGCTTTTTTCTAACAGTAAGTCGAGTTTCTATCCCCAAGTTAAGAAATTGCAGTTAAATTAAGTTCATAAAAACAAAAATTTGTACAAAAATATTCAGATGCAGATATATGTTATTGAATGCGTTCACGACTAATTGTCTGTAAAATGACGTTTCCAACACAATGTTCATTAAAAGCATCTTTTCATTTGTGTTTTATTGCACATTTGTCATAAGCTTTGTCTTTTTCAAAATTAATCCGTCAGCTCAAATGTAGGCATCTATCTTCGAATGCGTGTACGAGTAATTGTCTGAAAAACGACGTCACCAATGTAATGTTTATTATAAACATCTTTTTTTATAGCAATGCTTATTTGTGTTTTATTGCACAATTACAACTGGCTTTTCTTTTTTAAAACTCTCCAAACAATAGAAAAACGTCATTTTTTTCGTAATTTCTTATAAATGATATTGTTTTAGTTGGCTACTTTTTTAGGTTCATATGTTTATCAAAATTAAACCATATAACAGTGTGCCGTTATATAAGTTAACATAAATGTCCAGTTAAATATCTTGATCTTGATGTTATGCTGTTTTTCTAACAGTCAGTCGAATATTCATGTCTGAAAAGTCGCCGAATTTTTGCGTCTTATCTTTTAAGAGTATTCTTCATTTTTTGAAATTCTAGTGAAATTAATAATTACAAATCGTAAATAATTGTATATTAATGAAGTAAGTTATCAATGTTTAATAGAAAACAGTGTATACTAAATTTGTTTGAGATCAATCACATGTTTACAAAAATAATCAATATCCGCGAATGCAGATACATGTGTTCGAATGTGTTTACGACTAATTGTCTAAAATATTACGTTGCCAATTGTATGTTCCTTTAAAGCATCTATTGATAGCAGTGCCTATATTTTTTTGGCATAATTTGTCACCAGCTTTGATGTGTTGAAAACTTCCCATGCAATTGAAAAACGTTATTTTGTCGCATTTTCTTAAAAAAGACTGTCTTACGTGGCTTAATGTCTGGGTCAATATGTTTATCAAAATTAAACCACATTACACTGGGCCGTTATATTAGATGACATAAAGTACAGTTAGATATCTTGATCTTGATGTAATGCTGTTTTTCTAACAGTCAGTTGAATATTCATGTCTGAAAAGTCGCCGAAATTTTGATGTTAATTTATTAAGATTTTTGACAGTTGTCAAATTCTAGTAAAGTAATAGTAGCAAATAGTCAATAATTGTATATAAGAAATATACAGTGATCACTAATTTGTTAAGTTCAAAAAGTCTTTTTTTACTAAAGAAAGTCAGCAGCTCGAAATGTAGATATCTGTGTTCGAATGCGTGTACGAGTATTATCTGAATACGAGTTACCAATTATGTTTATTATAAACATTTTCTTTTATAGAATGCTATTTGTGTTTTATTGCACAATTGTCACTAAGTTTTCTTTTTTAAAACTCTCCAAACAATAGAAAAACGTCATTTTATTCGTTTTCTTATGAAAATACTGTTTACGTGGCTAATCTTTTTTAGTTCATTGTATTATCAAAATAAAACTTAACATTGCAATATTTATAGATAACGAATATTCGTACACGGTAAAGTTCTAAAATCTTACAAATATGCTGTGAATCGTGAAGCATTCAGTCGAAATTTAGCATGTCTGTAAAAGGTCTGTACCGATATTTTGCAGTGTTATTCTGTCAAGAAAATCCCATTTTATTAGAGAACATTTAGTGTAATAGAATTAATAATTACAATCGTAAATATTTGTATATAATGAGTAAGTTATAATGGAATAGCAAAACAGTGGTTATACTAAATTTGTTTGAGATCAATCACATGTTTACAAAAATAATCAATATCCGCGAATGCAGATACATGTGTTCGAATGTGTTTACGACTAATTGTCTAAAATATTACGTTGCCAATTGTATGTTCCTTTAAAGCATCTATTGATAGCAGTGCCTATATTTTTTTGGCATAATTTGTCACCAGCTTTGATGTGTTGAAAACTTCCCATGCAATTGAAAAACGTTATTTTTTCGCATTTTCTATAAATAAGACTGTCTTACGTGGCTTAATGTCTGGGTCAATATGTTTATCAAAATTAAACCACATTACACTGGGCCGTTATGTTGATGACATAAATTACAGTTAGATATCTTGATCTTGATGTAATGCTGTTTTTCTAACAGTCAGTTGAATATTCATGTCTGAAAAGTCGCCGAAATTTTTTATGTTTATGTTATTAGATTTTTTGACAAGTTTTCAAATTCTAGTAAAATTAATAGTAGCAAATAGTCAATAATTGTATATTAAAGAAATATTACACAATGATCACTAAATTGTGTTAAAGTTCATAAAGTTTTTTTTTTTACAAAATAATCAGTAGCTCAAATGTAGAATCTGTGTTCGAATGCGTGTACGAGTAGTTTTCTGAAATACGACGTTACCAATGTTATGTTTATTATAAACATCTTTTTATAGAAATGCTTATTTGTGTTTTATTGCACAATTGTCACTAAGTTTTTCTTTTTTAAAACTCTCCAAACAATAGAAAAACGTCATTTTATTCGTTATTTCTTATGAATAATACTGTTTTACGTGGCTACATTTTTAGGTTCATATGTTTATCAAAATTAAACCATATAACAGTGTGCGTTATATAAGATAACATAAATGTCCAGTTAAATATCTTGATCTTGATGTATATGCTGTTTTTCTAACAGTCAGTCGAATATTCATGTCTGAAAAGTCGCCGAATTTTTGCGTCTTATCTTTTAAGAGTATTCTTCATTTTTGAAATTCTAGTGAAATTAATAATTACAAATAGTAAATAATTGTATATTAATGAAGTAAGTTATCAATGTTTAAAAGAAAACAGTGTATACTAAATTTGTTTGAGTTCATCATCAGTGTTTACAAAAATAATCAATATCCGAATGCAGATTCATGTGTTCGAATGCGTTTACGACTTATTGTCTAAAAAATTACGTAGACCAATTGTATGTTCCTTTAATAGCATCTATTGATAGCAGTGCCTATATTTTTTTGGCATAATTTGTCACCAATGTGATGTGTTGAAATCTTTCCATGCAATTGAAAAACGTTTATTTTTTGCATTTTCTTATAAAAAGACTGTCTTACGTGGCTTAATGTCTGGGTCAATATGTTTATCAAAATTAAACACATTACACTGGGCCGTTATGTTTGATGACATAAAAGTACAGTTAGATATCTTGATCTTGATGTAATGCTGTTTTTCTAACAGTCAGTTGAATATTCATGTCTGAAAAGTCGCCAAAATATTTGAGTTAATGTTATTAGATTTTTGACAAGTTTTCAAATTCTAGTGTAAAATTATTAGTAGCAAATAGTCATAATTGAATATTAAAGAAATATAACACAGTGATCACTAAATTGTTAAAGTTCAAAAGTCTTTGTTTACAAAAATAATTAGTCAGCTCAAATGTAGGCATCTGTGTTCGAATGCGTGTACGAGTAATTGTCTGAAATACGACGTTACCAATGTATGTTTATTATAAATATCTTTTTATAGAAATGCTTATTTGTTTTATTGCACAATTGTCACTAGGTTTTTCTTTTTAAAACTCTCCAAACAATAGAAAAACGTCATTTTATTCGTTATTTCTTATGAACAATACTGTTTTACTTGGCTACTTTGTTTAGGTTCATATGTTTATCAACAATTAAACCATATAACAGTGTGCCGTTATATAAAGATAACATAAATGTCCAGTTAAATATCTTGATCTTGATGTTAATGCTGTTTTTCTAACAGTCAGTCGAATATTCATGTCTGAAAAGTCGCCGAAATTTTTGCGTCTTATCTTTTAAGAGTATTCTCATTTATTTGAAATTCTAGTGAAATTAATAATTACAAATCGTAAATAATTGTATATTAATGAAGTAAGTTATCAATGTTAAAAGAAAACAGTGATTACTAAATTTGTTTGAGATCAATCACATGTTTACAAAAATAATCAATATCCGCGAATGCAGATACATGTGTTCGAATGTGTTTACGACTAATTGTCTAATATATTACGTTACCAATTGTATGTTCCTTTAAGGCATCTATTGATAGCAGTGCCTATATTTATTTTGGCATAATTTGTCACCAGCTTTGATGCGTTGAAAACTTCCCATGCAATTGAAAAACGTTATTTTGTCGCATTTTCTTAAAAATAAGACTGTCTTACGTGGCTTAATGTCTTGGTCAATATGTTTATCAAAATTAAACCACATTACACTGGGCCGTTATGTATGATGACATAAAAGTACAGTTAGATATCTTGATCTTGATGTAATGCTGTTTTTCTAACAGTCAGTTGAATATTCATGTCTGAAAAGTCGCCGAAATTTTTGATGTTAATATTATTAGATTTTTTGACAAGTTGTCAAATTCTAGTGAAATTAATAGTAGCAAATAGTCAATAATTGAATATTAAAGAAATATAACACAGTGATCACTAAATTTGTTAAAGTTCATAAAGTCTTTGTTTACAAAAATAATTAGTCAGCTCAAATGTAGGCATCTGTGTTCGAATGCGTGTACGTACGAGTAATTGTCTGAAATACGACGTTACCAATGTTATGTTTATTATAAATATCTTTTTATAGAAATGCTTATTTGTGTTTTATTGCACAATTGTCACTAGGTTTTTCTTTTTTAAAACTCTCAAAACAATAGAAAAACGTAATTTTGTTCGTTATTTCTTATGAATAATACTGTTTTACGTGGCTACATTTTTAGGTTAATATGTTTATTAAAATTAAACCATATTATAATGTGCCGTTATATAAGATAACATAAATGTCCAGTTAAATATCTTGATCTTGATGTAATGCTGTTTTTCTAACAGTCAGTCGAATATTCATGTCTGAAAAAGCGTCAATTTTTTTGCGTCTTATCTTTTGAGAGTATTCTTCAAGTTTTGAAATGCCAGTGAAATTAATAATTACAAATCGTAAATAATTGTATATTAATGAAGTAAGTTATCAATGTACAATAAAAAGTAGTGTATACTAAATTTGTTTGAGATCAATCACATGTTTACAAAAATAATCAATATCCAAGAATGCAGATACATGTGTTCGAATGTGTTTACGACTACATATGTAATTGTTTAAAATATTACGTTACCAATTGTATGTTCCTGTAAAGCATCTATTGATAGCAGTGTCTATATTTTTTTGGGCATAATTTGTCACCAGCTTTGATGTGTTGAAAACTTCCCATGCAATTGAAAAACGTAATTTTTTTCGCACTTTCTTATAAATAAGACTGTCTTACGTGGCTTAATGTCTGGGTCAATATGTTTATCAAAATTAAACCACATTACACTGGGACGTTATGTTTGATGACATAAAAGTACACTTAGATATCTTGATCTTGATGTAATGCTGTTTTTCTAACAGTCAGTTGAACATTCATGTCTGAAAAGTCGCCGAAATTTTTGATGTTAATGTTATTAGATTTTTTGACAAGTTGTCAAATTCTAGTAAGAGTAATAGTAGCAATAGTCAAATATTGTATATTATAAGAAATATTACACAGTGATCACTAAATTTGTTAAAATTCAAAAAGTCTTTTTTTACAAAAAAAAATCGTCAGCTCAAATGTAGACATCTGTGTTCGAATGCGTGTACGAGTAATTGTCTGAAATACGACGTTACCAATGTAATGTTTATTATAAACATCTTTTTATAGAAATGCTTATTCGTGTTTTATTGCACAATTTTCACTAGCTTTTTCTTATTTACAACTCTCCAAACAATAGAAAAACGTCATTTTATTCGTAATTTCTTATAAATAAAACTGTTTTACGTGGCTACATTTTTGGGTTAATATGTTTATCAAAATTAAACCATATTACAGTGTGCCGTTATATAAGATAACATAAATGTCCAGTTAAATATCTTGATCTTCATGTAATGCTGTTTTTCTAACAGTCAGTCGAATATTCATGTCTGAAAAAGCGTCAAAATTTTTGCGTCTTATCTTTTGAGAGTATTCTTCAATTTTTCAAATTCTTGTAAAAATAAATAATTACAAATCGTAAATAATTGTTTATTGATGAAGTAAGTTATTAATGTACAATAGAAAGCAGTGTATACTAAATTTGTTTGAGATCATATGTTTACAAAAAAAATCAATATCCATGAAAGCAGATACATGTGTTCGAATGCGTTTACGACTAATTGTCTAAAATATTACGTTACCAAGTGTGTGTTCATTAAAAGCATCTATTGATAGCAGTGCCTAATTATTTTTGGCATAATTTCTCACCAAACAGTACGAGTAATTGTCTGAAATACGACGTTACCAATGTTATGTTTATTATAAATATTTTTTTATAGAATTGCTTATTTGTGTTTTCTTGCTCAATAGTCTTTAGATTTTTCTTTTTAAAACTCTCCAAACAATTGAAAAACGTCATTCATTCGTTATTTCTTATAAATAATACTGTTTTACCTGACTACTTTTAAAGATTTATGTATTCATCAAAATTAAACCATATAACAGTGTGACATTATATAAGATAACATAAATGTACCGTTAAATATCTTGATCTACAATGTATATGTAATGCTGCTTATCTAATAGTCATTTGATTGTTACCGTCTGAAAAAGTCGCCGAAATTGTTGTGTTTTATCTTGTGAGAGTATTTCGCAAGTTTTGAAATTATAGTGACATTAATGGTTACAAATCGTCAGTAATTGTATATTAATGAAGTTATTTATCAATGTACAATATAATTTCGTGTATGCTAAATTTGTGTACGTTCAAATAATTTAATTTTAGATGTAACGCATCTTCTGGTTGGCTGACGTTATTTTGTTATGATCCCATAGACATAATTTAGTCATGTGTCCGTAACGTCTTCAACGTTTTTTCATGTGTTTCTAAGGTTTAAAATGGAATTTAGAATGCAATTATAAAAAATGACTGTAATATTGTTTCTGTCTATTCGAAATAACATAAAAATGTGGTACACACTGTTAAATAACCCGCTACGCGCGTTATTCATTATACACCAATTTTTTTTATGTTATTTCTTCATAGAGAGAAAAATTATTACTGTCATTCCTTAAATATATTTTTTCCAAAATAATCAATATCCACGAATGCAGATACATGTATTCGAATACGTTTACGACTAATTGCCTAAAATATTACGTTACCAACTGTATGTTCATTTAAAGCATCTATTGATAGCAGTGCCTATCTATTTTTTGGCATAATTTGTCACCAGCTTTGATTAGTTGAAAACTGTCCATGCAATTGAAAAACGACATTTTATTTGCAATTAATTATTTTTAGGAAATATTATTAACAAAACTAAACTACATACAAGTGCGCCGTTATCAACGGAAGAATAATTGTCCAGTTAAGTGTTTTATCGTGGTGTTTTGCATGTTTAATAACAGTTATTTGAATATACCTGTTTACAAAAGTTCATCCAAAAGATATGCTTCTGATTTAAAGAAACTATTCTACACAATCGGATAATCTCCTGAAAATATAAATAAAAAATAGTCATTACTTGAATATTTAAAACAGTGTACATAGCAAAAATTGAGTTCATTTTTTTACGGAAATAATGAGTTACCCTTGGTGCAGATGTATATGTTCAAATGTTTTCACGACTGATTGTCTGAATTGTTAATTTACCCTTGTTATTTGTTTTGAACGCATCTTCTTATATAAAAGAGCTTATTTGTGTTAGTTTGCACACTATGTCACTAGCTTTGTCTTTTAAAAAACTTGTCTATAACTACAAAACGCCATTTTATTTGCAATTTATTATAAATAAGACTGTCTTACGTAGCTACTTCTTGAGGTCAAAATGTCTATAAAATAAACCACATAACAAGGTGCCGTGATATAAAATAACATTAATGTACAGTTTAATATCTTAATCTTCATGTTTTGCTTTTTTATAGCAGTTAGCAGAATATTCCTGTCTAAAAAAAAGTCGCCAACATGTTTGCTGTAAATGTAATGGAATTATTTGACAAATTTGTAAAAGTTGATAAAGTCTTTTTTTTACAAAAAATAATCAGTAAGCTTAAATGTAGATATATGAGTTCGAATGCGTGTTTGACTTAATGTCTGAAATATTATGTTACCAATGTAATGTTCATTTAAAGCATCTTTTATAAACGTGCTTATTTGTGTATTTTTGCACACTATGTTACTAGCTTTGTCTTTTTTTTTAAACTCTCCTAAAGTTCTTTTTTTTTTGCAATTTCCTCTTAAATAATACTGTCTTACGTGGCTTTTTGTCGTGGTCAATATGTTTATAAAATTAAACCACATAACACTCTGCCGTTAAATAAGTTAACATAACTGTACAGTAAAATATCATGATCTTTTTTTTTTCTTCAGAATTTCATATTTTATCAAAATACCTAGGCCCTCATTGTATATATAATTAACTGATAGTTGTCATCAAATAGGGTAAAAGTTAATCCTTAATATCGACTGTAGTGTTATAACCTAACTGGGACTCCGTTAATAGTACAACATCATAACTTCTTATTTATTGAAGAAAAAAGTGGATCTGTTATTTTATCATATTACTTTGAAATAAACCCACCTATGTTCTAGACACAAAATTTCATGTTGTGGAAAAAAACCTTCTCTTTTGACCGATCAGAATGGTTATTTCAGTAAATCTTTTAAAAATCATTCTGACCACCTAATTTGTTAGTTGTACAATAATCCAATATCATGATTGATAGGGTATTAGGCCTGATTATCCACAATGTCACTAATATATTACTATTCAACATGCCTCAGGCACTTTATTTCACAAAGTCACCAATGGATTTCTATGCAATATGCATCATGAAATATCACACAAAATGTATAAACACGTTAACACATATATACAACATGTATTAACAATATCCACAAATTTATAATATCACCTTGGGATGTTCAATTATCCACAATTACACAATGACACAATGATGCGTGTACAATGCTTCCATGCACAATGAATTTATATGAACACAGCTAAACGCACACACTATCCCTTCGTTTGATATGTTTGAGCTATTGATTTTGCCACTGTATTAGGATTTACGTCAAAAGAGTCGGTTTCAGCTTCCCAATAGTGAAGCATTGGATAGCTGAAATCATCACTTCGTAATTTTAACGGACGCCATCACGAGTATGTTTACCGTCATGAGATATTTGTTATATTAATGATATCGGATATGTTCCTAACATGTATGTCGTAACTACAATCCCGTTCTCTTTTCGAGAATGTGACCTTTCGAATTAGAGTCTTTACCTGTAATGTCTGTTTGTTAAGTTGTTGTTGTCCATACGTTTGATGTGGGGTTTTTTGTCATTTAATTAGGGACTTTCCGTTTTGAATTTTCCTTGGAGCTCAGTAGTTTTGTGATTTTACTTTACACTGTTTATCACTTTGAATCTGAACCAAATGAATATATTCCAAACTGGTAAAATTAAACACAGTTGACTTTCACTTATAAACTTCCACAATATAACGACTTGCAACACCAGCAAGTATATATCGTGTATTCTGACTAATACACATCGATGAAGTATTCATATTTCCCAATAGTACAACTTGCAACACCAGGAAGTATACACCTTGTTATATCACTAATATACTGCCGCAATAGCAAAACTTGCAATGGCAGCAAGTACTGCTTGATTTCTTTTACTTGACTGGGCAGAGTTTTATCGGTTTGCTCATAATAGACTAGTTCATCTATATATAGGTGTTTTATACACTCATCAATGAACTGTCCACATCATACACTCATTTTGTTTGTAAATTCGTTTGGTGACATGATAGGTGATTAGAAATCAATAATAATTGAAGTGGCAATCCTCTTTATCACACACATCTTCAAATAGACTGTCCTTATGTTAATCAAAACGTAAGCTCCACCCAATCAGGTGAATTAACATTTGTGATAAACACCTTGTATTCTCACTAATACAACAACGTAATATATAAGTTTCACTTTGTATCAATTACTTTTGATTAAGTTCGTAATTTGTTTTTCTTCACAAAAATAATCAGTAAGCTCAAATGCAGATATATGTGTGTGAATGCGTTTACGACTGTTTATCTGAAATATTACATCACAAATGTAATGTTTATCAAAAGCATCTTTTTATAGATATTCTTATTTGTGTTTTATTGCACATTTGTCATTAGTTTTGTCTTTTTAAAACCCTCCTAACAGTAAAAAATGTCATTTTTTCGCAATTTTTGATAAATAAGACTGTATAACGTGGCTACTTTTTTTCATCAATATGTTTCCCAACATTTAACCACATTATACTCTGCCGTTATATAAGATAACATAAACATGATAAATGTACAGTGAAATACCTTGATCTTGGTGTTAAGCTTTCTTTCTTACAGTCATTCGACTATCCCCGTCTGGAAAAGTTGCCGCAACGTTTGCGTCAAATCTAATGAGAGTATTCCTTAAGTATTAAAATTATTGTGAAATTAATTATTACAAATCGTCAACAATTGTATATTAATGAAGTAAGTTATCAAAATACAATAGAAACCCGTATATACTAAATTTGTTTCAGATCAATAATTGTTTTACAAAAATAATCAATATCCATAAATGCAGATACATGTATCTAATAATAGCATTGCCTATCTATTTTTTTTTGCATAATTTGTCACCAGCTCTGATGTGTTGAAGACTTCCCATGCAATTAAAAAACGTCATATTATTTGTAATTACTCATAAAATAAGCTTTTGTAAATATAACGGAATTTGATGAGACTGTCACCAAAGTCAGAGGGTTACCGCTATGAAACCAGGTTTAATTCACCATTTTCTAAATTTGAAAATGCCTGTACCAAGTCAGGAATATGAGTTCTTGTCCATTCGTTTTTGATGCGTTTTGGTATTATGTTTTGCCATGTGATTATGGACTTTCCAAATTGATTTTCCTCAAAGATAAGTATTTTTTTGTTATAATTTTACTTTTAACGTTTAGTAAATATTATTCACAAACCTGAACTACATACAAGATCGCCGTTATAATAGGAAGACTAAATGTGCAGTTGGTTGTCTTGATAGCGGTGTTTTGCATGTTTATTAACAGTTATTTGAATACCTGTTTACAAAAATTTGTCCAAGATGTATGCTTCTGATTTGAAGAAACTATTCCAAGAAATCAAAAAGTATCCTAAAAATAGAAAAAAAAATTGTCAATATTTGTATATTGATGTACATGTAGTAAGTTATAATTGTACAAAAGAAACAGTGTACACTAAAAACAATAAAGTTCTTTTTTTATTTGGGGGAGGGGGGATTATCAGTTACCTTGGGTGCATATATATGTGTTCGAATGTTTTTACGACTATTTGCCTGAACTCTTAAATTACCAATGTTATTCCTATTAAAAGCATTTTTTTATATAACAGTTCACATTTGTGGTTCATTGCACACTATGTCACTAGCTTCGTACTTCAAAAAACTCTTCTTACAATAGCAAATCGTCATTCTGTTTTCAATTTATTATAAATAAGTCTGTCTTACGTAGCTACGTGGTTTTGTCAAACTGTTTATCAAAATTAAACCACATGACACTGTGCCGTTATATGAAATAACATAGTGTACAGTTAGATATCTTGATCTTCATGTTTTGCTTTTTTCTAACAGTAAGTCGAGTTTCTATCCCCAAGTTAAGAAATTGCAGTTAAATTAAGTTCATAAAAACAAAAATTTGTACAAAAATATTCAGATGCAGATATATGTTATTGAATGCGTTTACGACTAATTGTCTGTAAAATGACGTTTCCAACACAATGTTCATTAAAAGCATCTTTTCATAAGAGTGCCTATTTGTGTTTTATTGCACATTTGTCATAAGCTTTGTCTTTTTCAAAATTAATCCGTCAGCTCAAATGTAGGCATCTATCTTCGAATGCGTGTACGAGTAATTGTCTGAAAAACGACGTCACCAATGTTATGTTTATTATAAACATCTTTTTTATAGCAATGCTTATTTGTGTTTTATTGCACAATAACAACTGGCTTTTTCTTTTTTAAAACTCTCCAAACAATAGAAAAACGTCATTTTTTTCGTAATTTCTTATAAATGATATTGTTTTAGTTGGCTACTTTTTTAGGTTCATATGTTTATCAAAATTAAACCATATAACAAGTGTGCCGTTATATAAGATAACATAAATGTCCAGTTAAATATCTTGATCTTGATGTTATGCTGTTTTTCTAACAGTCAGTCGAATATTCATGTCTGAAAAGTCGCCGAAATTTTTGCGTCTTATCTTTTAAGAGTATTCTTCATGTTTTGAAATTCTAGTGAAATTAATAATTACAAATCGTAAATAATTGTATATTAATGAAGTAAGTTATCAATGTTTAATAGAAAACAGTGTATACTAAATTTGTTTGAGATCAATCACATGTTTACAAAAATAATCAATATCCGCGAATGCAGATCGAGTGTTCGAATGTGTTTACGACTAATTGTCTAAAATATTACGTTGCCAATTGTATGTTCCTTTAAAGCATCTATTGATAGCAGTGCCTATATTTTTTTAGGCATAATTTGTCACCAACTTTGATGTGTTGAAAACTTCCCATGCAATTGAAAAACGTTATTTTGTCGCATTTTCTTAAAAGACTGTCTTACGTGGCTTAATGTCTGAGTCAATATGTTTATCCAAATCAAACCACATTACACTGGGCCGTTATGTTTGATGACATAAAAGTACAGTTAGATATCTTGATCTTGATGTAATGCTGTTTTTCTAACAGTCAGTTGAATATTCATATCTGAAAAGTCGCCCAAATTTTTGCTATTAATGTTATTAGATTGTTTGACAAGTTGTCAAATTCTAGTAAGAGTAATAGTAGCAAATAGTCAATAATTGTATATTATAAGAAATATTACACAGTGATCACTTAATTTGTTAAAGTTCAAAAAGTCTTTTTTTACAAAAAAAAATCAATCAGCTCAAATGTAGACATCTGTGTTCGAATGCGTGTACGAGTAAATGTCTGAAATACGACGTTACCAATGTAATGTTTATTATAAACATCTTTTTATAGAAATTCCCATTCGTGTTTTATTGCACAATTGTCACTAGCTTTTTCTTATTTAAAACTCTCCAAACAATAGAAAAACGTCATTTTATTCGTAATTTCTTATAAATAATACTGTTTTACTTGGCTACTGGTTTAGGTTAATATGTTTATCAACATTAAACCATATAACAGTGTGCCGTTATATAAAATAACATAAATGTACAGTTAAATACCTTGATCTTGATGTAATGCTGTTTTTTCTAACAGTCAGTCGAATATTCATGTCTGAAAAGTCGCCGAAGTTTTGCGTCTTATTTTTTAAGAGCATTCTTTAAGTTTTGAAATTCTAGTGAAATTAATAATTACTAATCGTAAATAATTGTATATTAATGAAGTAAGTTATAAATGAACAATAGAAAACAGTGTATACTTAATTTGTTTGAGGTTTATCTCGTGTTTACAAAAATAATCAATATCCGCGAATGCAGATTCATGTGTTCGAATGCGTTTATGACTTATTGTCTAAAAAATTACGTTACTAATTGTATGTTCCTTTATAGCATCTATTGATAGCAGTGCCTATATTTTTTTGGGCATAATTTGTCACCAGCTTTGATGTGTTGAAATTTTACCATGCAATTGAAAAACGTTATTTTTTGGCATTTTCTTATAAATAAGACTGTCTTACGTGGCTTAATGTCTGGGTCAATATATTTATCAAAATTAAACCACATTACACTGGGCCGTTATGTATGATGACATAAACGTACAGTTAGATATCTTGATCTTGATGTAATGCTGTTTTTCTAACAGTCAGTTGAATATGCATGTCTCAAAAGTCGCCGAAATTTTTGCTAATAATGTTATTAGATTTTTGACAAGTTTTCAAATTCTAGTAAAATTAATAGTAGCAAATAGTCAATAATTGTATATTAAAGAAATATAACACAGTGATCACTAAATATGTTAAAGTTCATAAAGTCTTTGTTTACAAAAATAATTAGTCAGCTCAAATGTAGGCATCTGTGTTCGAATGCGTGTACGAGTAATTGTCTGAAATACGACGTTACCAATGTTATGTTTATTATAAATATCTTTTTATAGAAATGCTTATTTGTGTTTTATTGCACAATTGTCACTAGGTTTTTCTTTTTTAAAACTCTCCAAACAATAGAAAAAACGTCATTTTATTCGTTATTTCTTATGAATAATACTGTTTTACTTGGCTACTTTTTTAGGTTCATGTGTTTATCAAAATTAAACCATATAACAGTGTGCCGTTATATAAGATAACATAAATGTCCAGTCAAATATCTTGATCTTGATGTTATGCTGTTTTTCTAACAGTCATTTGAATATTCATGTCTGAAAAGTCGCCGAAATTTTTGCGTCTTATCTTTTAAGAGTATTCTTCATTTTTTGAAATTCTAGTGAAATTAATAATTACAAATCGTAACACTAGAAGCCCGATTTCAGTCTGAAACGGCCATTTTGGTCTGATCACATCTTGATTGACTGGATTTACCGCTAGAGAAATTCGTCAAGATATTTCAGATCGTTTAGTCGCCGTTCAGATCGATAGCCTCATCAGGTAAATCAGTTCGTTAAGGCGTATCAAGACGGAAAAGACTGAATCGTCTAGCGGGTTGTTTGAACCCGTTAAGACCATGTCAGACCAAAACAGACCATGGATAAAAAGTTACGTCAAGATGTTGTCAGACCGTGTCCAGTCGTGTTAAGATTTTAATCATTTGGACACAAAACGAGTGAAACTTTCCCATTGTTTATCAGGGGTTGCTCCCCTTTTAAAAATAAAATAAAAGTTAGAAAGAAGACGGTTTATGTTGTTAACTGAAAGTCTACCACGTCCTTTTAATCATGTTAATTAAATAAAAAAAATATTCAATTTGAATTCTTACTACATCCTATTTAACATGTTTTGTATATATTTTAAAAAATAGCTCAAAGTCATACTGCTGAACAAACCGCCGCGAAATGACTAAAAAAAATTCAACAGATTGCCGAAATAACATTTATTCATTGAATGTAAGCTTGAGACAAGTGCCTGTGCGTGAACACTTGAAAACACGTGATCTTAATAATTATGTTTAATTAAATTTAAGATGTAACATTTTTTAATATTGTAAATGAATGCATTCATTTAACTTTTAATGTTGGCTATATAAATTGCATTTGAGTGAGGCAGGGAAAAAATATAAATATAACTAGAATCTATGTCTTTTCTCGTTTTCCGTTTACTGTCATGCCATTGTCCGTTCATTTTTGCCAGACTCATGCGTTTGACTTTCTATCTTTATTTTTCACTTAGTCTATAATTCGAGGGCCTTTTATAAACAAAATATTACACACCAGAAGACTTTGTTAAAAGATAAAGTTTGAAATTAATCAAATCTGACAAGTTTGATTTAAAACGGAAAATACGCCCGTAAACGATTTAACGTTACCGTACCCTCTTTACTTGTCGCATGTCGGCATCTTCAAATGGCAAATTTATTTTACACAAATTCGTTGACATGCCATGATGGTAGATGGACACTACAGCACAATATAAGCTGAGCTGGAAATTACAATTGGTGAGTAGAAATGAATAATATTTTAAAACATGCCTATCAGACATGAGAATAATCATTGATCCGGCCAAGAGTTTGAAGGAAAGATGTTTACATTTGTTACATTTGTGCATACAGGTATGAATTGACTTTCTAATACACCACATTCTTGTACAGTAACTTGTTCAAAGGCAAAGTAAGAATTTGGGCTTGTAAAAAAAATTATTCCTGTGATTGGACCCCCCCCCCCCCTTTTTGGAAGATCAATGCATGATTTGAAAAAGGTACATATAAACTATGGTTTAAATCCTCCCTTTTAAAAAGGGCTGGATACACACCTGTTTATTGCCTAAACCATTGTGTGTATTCACAATGGTTTGGTTGTGGGGGGAGGGGGGCCTATTACCAGACCTAACCCCCTGATGGAGTAACCCTAGTCAAAATAATTATGACGTCTGGCAAGGCTATTTTATTTTTTTTCTGGGACGCCTTCCTAGGACGTTGTAGGAAGGCGTCCCAGAAAATTTTTTTAATAGCCTTGCCAAACGTCATAATTATTTGGACTAGAGTAACCCTACATATTCATATTTATTGTTTGTTTAATAATGTATTGATAACTGTCACGTCCTAAAATTTGCATGAAATATCTGTCACTGGATTTTTTATAACTCATAACCTACCAATCTTCACATTTATGTTACAATGATGATGCACCTATTTATGTAGCCACTGGTGGGTGATGTACAATAATTATAATTTATCACATATTTGTTATGAATACCTTCAAGGCTTGGGTTTGCATATGCAATAACCTCTAAATTGCTGGGGGCGAAAAAAAGAGTATATTGATATTGTGCCCTGATTCCAAATGATGTGACAGCATTGCGTCCTTAACGACAATTTTTTACACTTTTGTGATAAGAAATTTAAGATAATTTTCCAGGCATGTTTCATTAAATTGCAGGCGCGGATCCAGAGGGGGGTTCCAGGGGTTGGAACCCTTTCTCTTTTTGAGGATCAATGCATTTGAATTGGGACATGTAATTGGAACCCCCCTTTGTCCTGGTTTTCAAAATGGCTGGACTCGCCCCTGAATTGTTATCAATGATTTGTTTTGCTCTAAATTTTGTAGAACTTAAATATAACATGTTATAATCTATGCATACCATTGCTTTGTCATGTATGTAGTAATATTCTACAAATTCTATTTTGAAATAAAAAAGTATTATTAAAAGAATTTGTTGAATTATTATTACTACAAATATCACAAATCAAATACATGTAGTTACTGTAAATTCAGAAATTATTGCTTGCAAATTATTGCGAATTTTTCATTTTAGACTTAAATGCGATTTTAATTTTTACGATTTTGTGAAAAATCCTGTTTAATTCATATAAAATATCACAAAATGTGCGTTTAAATTATTGCGTTTACAACTCAGTCGCATTTTTCGCAATAATAAAAACCTCACATTAATTTCTGAATTGACAGTAGTATATAAAATAGAATTTATGCTATTGACTTATTTAATTTTATACATGTTATAGAAGTCGCATGTAATACAAGTTATAAATACTTAATTCTTAATGTAAATTTTTTTTGTAGATAAGATATCACATTGGTTTGAGCATGATTCCCAGCAAGACTATGAAGGGGCATATTATCATATATACATAGGAAATATATAGTGTCACTAAATTACTCTCATACGGTACCTCACCTCTGTAGCTGTAAATTGCAAAACGGTGGATTCATTCATAATTTTGAGTTACTTATTGCAATTGGAAATAACGTTGATAAAGCTAACAGCATTATGCCATGATGTTGATGGGATGTTCTGATTGGACAAAAAGGAAATTGTGAATTGAACAAATAGCAAACTTGAAATTCATAGGAAAAAAAGTAGGAAATTGGAATAATGAAAATTCATAGTTTCAGCAGAGACATATAATTGTATTATATGTCTCTGGTTTCAGTGATTATCTTACAATCATCATGATCATTGTCAATACTACAAGTGCATCATCATGATCATATATATCTGAATTCACCTTGGATAATTATACATTTAAAATAAGAATTTGGATATAATAAGAATTTCTGTGCTGGCGTTGCTACTGTTGGCTTCATGTACCACGAGCTGGAAGTGTTAAACCTTTTTTACCTTTCGTGAGGGTCTGTCACGGTCCGTCACTATTGGTTAGTGTCATATATGCATGATTATGGAGGTTTCACCAACCTAGACAAGCTTTACAGCCCTGGCACGGTTGTTGGTTGGACTTAGAGTCAAATGACAGCTTGCTGTATACATTTGTAGTTCAAATAGTCTGAATGAATCTACATGTATGTTGACAATCTTCTAAATTACTGTTCATTCTGAAACTGGCATTTTATACTAGTACATGTAGTAGTCGAACATATTAAACAATACATGTACTTCAAAGTATCAATTTATTTTGTCTCGCCTTACATGAAAGTCATGAAAGTTGGTTGTATATATGCAAGAAATATGTATTACAGTCTTGGGGTGATGATGTAAGCTATTTTTAATAGAGCTTTATATTTATAAAAGCTAAAAGAGCTGGTTCAGTGAATGAGTGTAAAATATACTGTTACATTTTATTATATGTAATTGGATACATTTTATTGTATATGAGTACCTTGCAAGGTCTACTTGTCTATCAGGTTAGGTTGACCTGACCTTAATTTTATTTCATGGATAATTTAAGTGATTTAGGTTATTTCAGTTTAATACAATGTTAACATGGTTAGGTTTGTTTCTCAGATACTTCGTAATGAAATTAGAGACTTGAAATGGGGAATGTGCCAATAAGACAACAACCCGACTACAGAGCAGACAACAGCAGAAGGTCATCAATGTTTGAATTGTTTCTCAGAAGCTGTAAGCTTCATTGAACATGTTGGAAACAAACATAATTTTTTTTTTGCCTAAGGAGATATGGTATCAGGGGTGAATCCAGCCATTTAAAAAGGGGGGGGGGGGTTCCCAACCCAAGACAAAAGGGGGGGGGGTCCAACTATATGTCCCCATTCCATGATCGTCCAAAAAAGGGGGGTTCCAACCCCCTAAACCCTCCCCCTGGATCCACCTCTGGGTATGAATTTTGATGAGACGACTTTCATAACTTAAACTATAAACCATGTAGACCAAGTGATTTTCTTTTTAGTCACTATATAATAGGTCACTGCACACCCTTCAGCAAAGACCAAAAACTTAAACTTCATGATGAGCACCCTATAAATGGCTCTGCTTGAAAAGAGCTAGGCTTCTAACAGAGTTAATGTAAAAAATTCAGACGAGAACCCAACAGTGATGACAACTTGATTTATACTAGTATATATGAGCTACAAACAAACAAATATGTGATAAACAGCAATCAACAAAAACACTACAGACAAAAAATTGAGGGGAGACTATTTAAATATAAAAAAGAAGATGTGGTATGATTGCCAATGAGACAACTCTCCACAAAAGACCAAAATGACACAAACATTAACAATTATAGGTCACCGTACAGCTTTCAACAATGAGCAAAGCCCATACCGCCTAGTCAGCTATAAAAGGCCCCGATAAGAAAAAGTAAAACGATTCAAACGAGAAAACTGACGGCCTTATTTATGAAAATAAATGAACAAAAAACAAATATGTAACCAAGGATTTGTATAGTGTCTCACTATACAAATCCTTGATGTAACACATAAACAAACGACAACCACTGAATAACAGGCTCCTGAATTGTTTTTTTTTTTTACTTTAATGTAAAGCAAATAAAATTAACTAATGTCTTGTACAAGTATTACCCTGACGTTCCGTGAAAATTGTTTTCAAAAATCTAATTTGTCCATAATTCTTTTATGTAATAAACTTATTTAAATAAATTCAGACCTTCCCTTGTCTGATCACCAGCATGGCTAAAGGTATTACTCCCAGATGTATTGGCAGGTGACACCTCCAGGTATTCAAGCGATTTCTTGTCGGACTTGCAAGTTCATGCATCATTTCACTTCTGTCAGTGTACACGACCGAAAACTTGAATCTTTCCATTTTAAACTTTCAGGTGCATAGGTAATCATTTGATAATATACATCTCTGTCCTGCGTGTCCGATAGTGATACATTAGTCATTACTGTTTATAAATAACATTTCTGGTGTAAAGAATATTATTCATAAAAATTTAAATAATTCCAAAAAAGAGATTTGATAAAATAAAAATTTGCTTACACATTTTTTCCAATGGAAAATTTGGGGAAATGTAAGTACTCGTTGTCAAAAGTGAAGGCCAGTTTGAAACATACAAGAAAAATTGATTTAACAAAAATATATATATACGCACTTAACGACCATTCTTTTATACGCCTTGATAGAAACAGAGACATATAATACATAGCATATGTCTCTGATAGAAAGTTACGGAACTATAGATAGTTGCAATTTAAAATTATATACATTTTTACATTGAACCAAGGATTTGTATAGTTAGAAGGAATTCGTCATCACAATTGTTGGGTATAATGTATTATAATGTGAACATCGTTCTGAAGTACTGTATGCCAAATTTTCTGTTCCAACATGCACGTTATATATATGCTACTGGACGTCACAAGAAAATGTTCTGTTCCGACATGCATGTTACCAAGAGATGTGAATATGTTCTTGGAAAAGTATTCAGTAACAAAGTTTCAAATTAATATCGGGATTTATTTTCTTTCTTGGTATATTCAGTAACAGCAAAAAGAATAACTTGACTGCTTGTCCGCTAAATTGGGTTGTTCTTGCCAGATAAAAGACTTATAGTTATATAACTCGAAAAACTTTTAATTTGTATTTTTTTTTTAATTTATTTTCATCACTAGATAGCTGAAATTTATTGGGAAACTTGCATTTCGGGCATATTCTTTGCTTCTTAGCTCGAATTAAAGAGTTTTATAAACTTTTTCAAATGTTGAATACGCAACCAACAAATGGAAGTTTTTAACGACCTTGACTGGCTATACAGCTCTTGCACGGTCGGCCCTGGCTTGCGCCTTTTTGGGCATTAAAGAATTTAATATTTTTACCATGTGGTAATTTAAATAATTTAGAATGATAAGAAAGTTTAATAAAAACAAAAATTTAAAAAGCAAAAATTTGGATAAATAAATGAATAAAAAAAGTAAAAAATTTAAGATTAAGTAAATAATAAAATAATAAAAGAATATAATACGCAACCAAATCTCCAAGTATTATTTATGTTTCTGGTAAAGGCGTTTGATTGGGTATTAGTTTGAGGTAGGCGTGTTTTCGGAAACATTCCTCCAATCAGACCTATTTGACATACATGTGTGCGCTGATGCGTGTACACTGGCTATTGTAACGGCACATATCGAAATCTGTCGAGCGTGACCAATGTTTATTGTAGAATTTTTTGTCATGTGGTCAAATTATTTGACATACAAGTTTTAAATTTGCATTTTGAAAGATTATTTTCGGAAGTGGTCCCTATATACTATTCTAAAGTGTTAGAGAAAAAAAAACAAGACTTTAAAGGAAAGATACATATCAACGGAGAATATAACCTGAGAAAACTATACTAGTCTACTAGCATAATAGTCAAAGATGTAAAACATGTATTATATGGCTCTGATATTAAATTTAACGTGTTCTGGAAAATTTTGACAAAATATAATTGCACGAATTTTTAATCGATCGCTGACCTTTAATTCTAGAAGTGACTTGTGACTGTTATAAACATGCAGAGACATTTCTATGCATTATGGTTTAAGTTTACAATGAACACACTATAGTTATACATTTTCCTTTTAAATATCAAATAGACAATCACCTTTCGGATAGACTTGCTTTTTCTTTCTTTTCGTAAAAATTATCATTCGTCCATTTAGAGACATAAATTACAAGTTATATATGTCTCTGGTTTATTATATTTGATTACTTAAAAAAATGCTTCAAAATACTATGAGCCTGTATTGGGGTCCCAACCGATCACACAAAAAAAAGGGGCGAGTTCTAACTATATGTCCCCGTTCAAATGCATTGATCGTCTTATAAGTTTATGACTCAACGGTTTCCTCCAACAATATGGTTTGATAAATTTCTTTCGAAGTTCATTATACTTTTCACATACTAAAATAAAATGATATTCATCTTCAATTACTTGTTTATCACACATATTACACAATCTCGGATATGTCTCAATATTATAAATCGACAAGTTTCTATATTCAAACAGTGAGCAGATATATGCGGTATTTACAAATGAATGGTTTTATAAATATAATTTACAGCATGATCTTAATAAAATTGTTGGGGTCAAATACATCTATGCAACATACATTTAGGCGAGTCTTAAAAAAATAGTACATTTCACTATTAAAGCTACCGTTTAATCTATCTTTGAATTCAAATTAAAACAAATTCACTTTTTTTACACCCTGATGTAACCGTATTTTTAAAGTGTTGTCATCCGTATCAATAAATTATTTGATAAAATTGAAGTGCATGAGTATTATTAACGTCTAGGATAAGTGTGAGATTTCTCTGTTGATGGGAATAAACAAAATTTAGCTGAATTTGTATTATTTAAATTAATGAAAAGGCAAGCTAGTGTGTTTGAAATGATATTGTTGAAATGGATTTATAGCATGAAAAATGTGTGTAACTGATTTTACGTTCACTTGGACAGCGAATTTGAAAATAATATATTTGTGAAATCACATTCTACAAGATGACATATTTTGTAAGTACGTCTAATATACTCTATAACCTTTCATTCTAATTATAGTATCTTTGAAATGTATTTTATAGCGGACTGTGCGGTATGGGCTTTGCTCATTGTTGACGGCCGTACGGTGACATATAGTTGTTAATGTCTGTGTAAGTTTGGTTTCTTTTGGACAGTTGTCTCATTCGCAATCATACCACATCTTCTCTTTTATATTTATATAGCTATTACTCGCAACTGCCACATGTACATGTTCCAGACTCGTGTCGCTGAAAGAGGTCTCCTTTCAAGTTTGAAAATAGGTGGAAAAAAGCCACAACCACTTATAAGATATATACATGCTCTCCGTCTGACTTGCATTTTGAACAAACGAGTGAAAGTCCAGCGCCATGTAGAACAAAATAGTTTCAACATTCATTTATCATTATCATGATCTTGACCTGCATGGATATATGCATTTAACTTGCAACTGTACGGTTAAACAAACCGGTTATTGATGGCTGCACAAATTTTTTTAACCTCAGACAAAACATGAAATTAACTGTTCAGGAAAAACGAAGTCCATCTAGTAGTAAAATACGGAAAAATAAAAATAAATACATGCAAAATTTTCCCCTGGATACTGTGTTTCGGACATAAAGAAGCCAATGTCCCAATTTCCCGAAATTCCATTATGTTTGACAACGATTTTGACGTAAAACAAAACTTTAACCACAGACTGAACCTAAATGCTGAATTAGTCGGCGTGAATGCTGACGACGGAACCTTTATTTTTTACCAATTAATTAAATGAAATTGCGCCATATTTACCTGTAAATATTTTTTTACCTATAGCAAAAGAAAAGCAAATGATATGTTGTCAGAGCTACCTTAAAAAAATAATAAATCCAGAGCTCTTCAAAATTGAAGAAGAAAATTAAGAAAAGAAAGATTTAAAATATGTGCGTCAGTAAATGAATATAGAGAGAAGAAAACTTCACCGGCTCAACTTAAATTCCAGCAGAATTCCACTGAATAGTGGATGCTATTGGTTTTGTTACAAACAAAGATGATGACTTTGTATTGTGTAACGATCCAGAAAGCGGGATCATTTTATTAGGATGCGAAGCTAATTTAAAATTTAAAATAACAAGAGGAAGTTTTTGCTGGTATCTATAAAAATTTGTTTAAAATATTTCAAACAACTTTATACTATACATGCATGGCTTCAAGATAGGACATTATATATGTGTCTATTCTCAACTACAAATACCAGCCTTTAGTTCAATGATGTACAGAGACATTTTAAGGTGTAACTGTGTATATATATACAAGTGAACGTTTTAATTCAGCATACTTTTTGTTATTAAAATGACTTTAACTCCGCCAGTCGGTAAACTGCCGATCCCAAGCCCGGATAAAGAAGGAGGGAAGTCAATCATTTAGTTATTTTATATAATTAAAAAAAAAATTGGCGCAATTAGATGATTATTTTATTGGCGCAAATGATACCTATCTATACTATTAAACGAGAAGACCTCATTTTGGGTGTCGCTTCTCTTCTTTCCACAATAAATTAATCATCATGCCTCTGTGTCCTATGGGTACAGTGCATAATCGCATTTGTCATCCCTTCATATGATTATTCAGATTGAGTTATTTTGGGTGAAAAACGAGAAAAAAGACGTCCGGATATGTTTCCGTCATTAAGCGAAATTTTAAGTCAGATTAGACTTCCGGTTTGCGTTTTTCTGTATAGGCTTTGAACATACATTAATACTACGAATACAGTGTATTTTCTGTCTAATATCCGTCATCTGACGAAATTTAAGTCAGATTAGACCTCCGGTTTGCGTTTTTCTTTTTACTTTGAAACAAATACATATACTACGAATTAAGTGTATTTTCTGTCTGATATCATTTTCAAGTTTACTATCCACGGCAGTCACAGGGTTTATTTAATAGAGAGGGTCTGAATAATATATCAATGACCGCTGTGGATCAAAACTGAGAATTGACTGTAAAAAGAAAAATACACTTTCGGAACGTCTGGAACGGGTGTTTTCGGTAAGATCGAAATTTCAGGATTGACCATTTCGGGATCCGGGATTTCTTTTTTCGAATTTCGGGATGTCGAGATATTTAATTTGTATAATAATTTCAGAACCTCGGAATTTCATGTTTTTAAGCCCGGGATATTGGGATCAGGGCACCTCCGCAGTGGCGAATCCAGAAATTTTCATACGCAGGGGCCTGTTGACTGCCTTAGAGGGGCCCGCTCCAGTCATGCTTCAGTGATTCCCTGTATAAGCAACCAATTATTTTCCAGAAAAGGAGGGGGGTTTGGGCCTCCTAAATCCGCCTCTGCCCCGATCCCCCCTTTAATGAATGTTCATAATATACAGATAAGCGCTAAAATTATCTATGTGTCATTAAAATTAATAGAGGTAAAAAAAAAAAAGATTTTTTGTGGAAAAGGGAGGAGCCGGGCTAGAAAAACAATTATCCTGTCCCAAATTACCTATGACTTTTGATACCTTTTCTGAAATTCTCAAGTCACTAAATGTTTTACAAAGAAAAAGAAGATGTGGTATGAATGCCAATGAGACAGCTCTCCACAAGAGACCAAAATGACACCGAAATTAACATTTAAAGGTCACCTTACGGCCTTCAACAATAAGCAAAAGCCGATACTGCATAGTCTGATGTATAAGGCCCCAAAATGACAATGTAAAACAACTCAAATGAGAAAACTAGCAGCCTTATTTATGTACAAGAAATGAACGAAAAACAAATATCACTGAACCACTGAATTACAGGCTCCTGACTGGAATGTTCATAATACATGTACACTAAATGTATGTTCATAATGAAATTAATAGAAAACAAAAAATGGGAATTTTGGAAATAAAGGAGGAGGGTTAAAAAAAACATTTTCCTGTTCCCAAGTACCTATGACTTTTGATACTTTTCCTGAAATTCTCAAGTCATTAAATCTTTTACAAAATTCTTCCTACAACACCTTACATCCTTTCAAATACGCTCTGAATGCCCGCGATTTCGCGGGTGTGTTCTAGTAGTTTTGAAAATTAAGTGGCGCCAAAGAAGTATTGGCGCAATTAAGTTGTGGCGCAAATGAGTTACTTTTTGGCACAAATAGGTATCGCCCGAAAAAATAGCTTAAACCCTTTCAAACTATTCTATTAATCTCTCCATGCCATATGGCATAGGTTATGATTAGCCCTCGGAGAAAAACAGTCAAATGAATGGATAATTATTACAAGTACGTGTATTCCCGACAAACAATGACAATTACCAAATTCGTTCATTACGTGTAAATGAATGCATTTTGTAAAAACATTAAATCTGTATTTATATAACTGTACAAATCACCCATGCAGAAACATATATACACATGGAAAAAAGTATTGCAACACCTTAATTTTTTAAAACATGAAAAATTAGTCTCTTATTTTGGATGGAATATGACAAAATATTTGTAAAATAATATTGAAACGTAGTTAATGATAACATTGGCTTTAAATCGAACAAAAAATGTATGAAAAAAAAAGGTTTTATCGAACTAAAATTTTTTATAACAAAATGAAGTGTTTTTTGTACAAAAAAATGCATTTTACAAGTTTTACTGTATTCGAACTTTTACAATGTCAGACATTTCAAAATTAATCTTTAGAAGATTGTTCACATCATGGTTGGTCGTTATACGCCAACGAATTAGTACTTTGAGCGCAGCTTCCATTCAATACGACGAAAGCAAGCGATCCATGGTAAAAAAGACATTTAAAGGGCACATATTTATCTTTCGTCTGACAGCACGTATACACCGCAGTTATCGTAAATTATATAAACATATACAAAAAACAAAAAAAAAACATTATTTTTTTAAGACAAAACAGAGAAAAGAACTGATAAGTGCGGGTATTCCATGCGCCTTGCCTCCTTTATGTTTCGATATTTTAGAAATTAATTATTCTTTTATCTATTATAACACGTGAAAACTACACCGGTGAGTTCCATATATGTCTTCAACTTACAGCTGGTCCTGAAAATGCATGAAATATTTGCCACTGGACTTTTAACAACCAACAATCAATCACACTTCAACTTAAAGTATATATAGTAGTGAAATACAAAATGAATATTATAATGATACAATTAGCAAAATAAATAGAATACAAATACACACTACTTTATTTAACTGACATAATTTAAAGGAATACTCTGTAAACTATATAAGTAGAGAAGCGAAAAGTTTCTTTTGAATACTTAACAAACTTCCGAACAGTACATGTTTTTTTGCTCAATTTAAAATCTTGAAAACATAAGCATGTATATTAAAAACTGACGATCAGACATCACTAATACGTGTATACACAAATTCATTAATTCTTTATTAACGTTTAGCCCTACGGCACCTTTCTATTAAGAATGATGATGAGAGTAATTGTAATATATAATAGGCATTGATTTTGTTACCTGTTGACCCGGTTGATTACTAGCACGTGCCATCGAACTCGACCATTTTAACTAAAATAGATTTTGTTTAAGTTAACGCCATATGTATACTAAGTACAGTATACCTATCATATGGATTAGAAAATGAATATTATACGGTGATACTTTAACACTGTCCCGACAGAGACTGAATGAATGCAGTATGATGATCAGGTTTCGGGATCCGAGAAGTCTTTTTTCGAATTTCCGGATGTCGGGAATATTGTTTTCCAACTTAAATAGAGTAAATCTCACTAAATTAATACACATGCAAACAAAAAGCAACAGCTTCAACGGTTAACTAGGACATATATCAACAGAAAACGAATTAAAGCAAATGTCATACATAAAACCAAAATATGCATGTGTTACTTTGCCTCCGGTGCATTTCTGTGGATCCTTAACTTTTTTAGGTTACGTTTAGGATTTTCCGTTACTAATCTTCAAATACGAAAAACATTTTCACCGGTGTTCACAACATTTTAAGGTTTATGGCATACATTCTGGTGTGTATACAATTAACATACGTCCTTGCATTTAATTACCAATATACATTTATATAAACTAACATTTATTAAAAAATAAACAACATATATAGACGAATAATTTATTAGTTCCTCGACAAAACAAGAAAAGAAATAAAGAATCAACAGAAGATTTAATTTTTCTTTGTAATTAATCAAAATATACTTCAAACAAATCCTAATATAAAAAAAACATATATACAAATTAATCTAAAATGCATTATCGAGTAGAAGGGGCGCAACTCGTGTTATCAAACCGGTATACTAAACGGATCTAAACAGGGTCTGAACATGTTGAACGTAATTTTGTATCCATGGTCTGTTTTGGTCTGACACGGTCTTAACGGGTCTAAACAACCCGCTAGACGATTCAGTCTTTTCCGTCTTGATACGCCTTAACGAACTGATTTACCTGATGAGGCTATCGATCTGAACGGCGACTAAACGAAATGAAATATCTTGACGAATTTCTCTAGCGGTAAATCCAGTCAATCAAGATGTGATCAGACCAAAATGGCCGTTTCAGACTGAAATCGTGCTACTAGTGTAAATAATTGTATAGTAATGAAGTAAGTTATCAATGTTTAATAGAAAACAGTGTATACTAAATTTGTTTGAGATCAATCACATGTTTACAAAAATAATCAATATCCGCGAATGCAGATACATGTGTTCGAATGTGTTTACGACTAATTGTCTAAAATATTACGTTGCCAATTGTATGTTCCTTTAAAGCATCTATTGATAGCATTGCCTATATTTTTTGGGCATAATTTTTCACCAGCTTTGATGTGTTGAAAACTTCCCATGCAATTGAAAAACCTTATTTTTTCGCATTTTCTTATAAATAAGACTGTCTTATGTGGCTTAATTTCTGGGTCAATATGTTTATCAAAATTAAACCACATTACACTGGGCCGTTATGTATGATGACATAAAATTACAGTTAGATATCTTGATCTTGATGTAATGCTGTTTTTCTAACAGTCAGTTGAATGTTCATTTCTGAAAAGTCGCCGAAATTTTTTATGTTAATGTTATTAGATTTTTTTACAAGTTCAAATTCTAGTAAGAGTAATAGTAGCACATAGTCAATAATTGTATATTATAAGAAATATAACACAGTGATCACTAAATTTGTTGAAGTTCATAAAGTTTTTTTTTTTTTTTTTTAAAACAGCTAGCTCAAAAATAGATATCTGTGTTCGAATGCGTGTACGAGTAGTTTTCTGAAATACGACGTTACCAATGTTATGTTTATTATAAACATTCTTTTATAGAAATGCTTATTTGTGTTTTATTGCACAATTGTCACTAGGTTTTTCTTTTTTAAAACTCTCCAAACAATAGAAAAACGTCATTTTATTCGTTATTTCTTATAAATAATACTGTTTTACTTGGCTACTTTTTTATGTTCATATGTTTATCAAAATTAAACCATATAACAGTGTGCCGTTATATCAGATAACATAAATGTCCAGTTAAATATCTTGATCTTGATGTTATGCTGTTTATCTAACAGTCAGTCGAATATTCATGTCTGAAAAGTCGCCGACATTTTTGCGTCTTATCTGTTAAGAGTATTCTTCATTTTTTGAAATTCTAGTGAAATTAATAATTACAAATCGTAAATAATTGTATATTAATGAAAAAAGTTATCAATGTTTAATAGAAAACAGTGTATACTAAATTTGTTTGAGATCAATCACATGTTTACAAAAATAATCAATATCCGCGAATGCAGATACATGTGTTCGAATGTGTTTACGACTAATTGTCTAAAATATTACGTTGCCAATTGTATGTTCCTTTAAAGCATCTATTGATAGCAGTGCCTATTTTATTTTTTTTTGGCATAATTTGTCACCAGCTTTGATGTGTTGAAAACTTCCCATGCAATTGAAAAACGTTATTTTTTCGCATTTTCTTAAAAATAAGACTGTCTTACGTGGCTTAATGTCTGGGTCAATATGTTTATCAAAATTAAACCACATTACACTGGGCCGTTATGTATGATGACATAAAAGTACAGTTAGATATCTTGATCTTGATGTAATGCTGTTTTTCTAACAGTCAGTTGAATATTCATGTCTGAAAAGTCGCCGAAATTTTTGATGTTAATGTTATCAGATTTTTTGACAAGTTGTCAAATTCTAGTAAGAGTATTAGTAGCAAATAGTCAATAATTGTATATTAAAGAAATATTACACAGTAATCACTAAATTTGTTGAAGTTCATAAAGTCTTTTTTTTTATAAAAAAAACCCAGCTAGCTCAAATGTACATATCTGTGTTCGAATGCGTGTACGAGTAAATATCTGAAATACGACGTTACCAATGTTATGTTTATTATATACATTTTTTTATAGAAATGCTTATTTGTGTTTTATTGCACAATTGTCACTAGGTTTTTCTTTTTTAAAACTCTCCAAACAATAGAAAAACGTCATTTTATTCGTTATTTCTTATGAATAATACTGTTTTACTTGGCTACTTGTTTAGGTTCATATGTTTATCAAAATTAAACCATATAACAGTGTGCCGTTATATAAGATAACATAAATGTCCAGTTAAATATCTTGATCTTGATGTTATGCTGTTTTTCTAACAGTCAGTTGAATATTCATGTCTGAAAAGTCGACGAAAGTTTTGCGTCTTATCTTTTACGAGTATTCTTGATTTTTTGAAATTCTAGTGAAATTAATAATTACAAATCGTAAATAATTGTATATTAATGAAAAAAGTTATCAATGTTTAATAGAAAACAGTGTATACTAAATTTGTTTGAGATCAATCACATGTTTACAAAAATAATCAATATCCGCGAATGCAGATACATGTGTTCGAATGTGTTTACGACTAATTGTCTAAAATATTACGTTGCCAATTGTATGTTCCTTTAAAGCATCTATTGATAGCAGTGCCTATTTTATTTTTTTTTGGCATAATTTGTCACCAGCTTTGATGTGTTGAAAACTTCCCATGCAATTGAAAAACGTTATTTTTTCGCATTTTCTTAAAAATAAGACTGTCTTACGTGGCTTAATGTCTGGGTCAATATGTTTATCAAAATTAAACCACATTACACTGGGCCGTTATGTATGATGACATAAAAGTACAGTTAGATATCTTGATCTTGATGTAATGCTGTTTTTCTAACAGTCAGTTGAATATTCATGTCTGAAAAGTCGCCGAAATTTTTGATGTTAATGTTATCAGATTTTTTGACAAGTTGTCAAATTCTAGTAAGAGTATTAGTAGCAAATAGTCAATAATTGTATATTAAAGAAATATTACACAGTAATCACTAAATTTGTTGAAGTTCATAAAGTCTTTTTTTTTATAAAAAAAACCCAGCTAGCTCAAATGTACATATCTGTGTTCGAATGCGTGTACGAGTAAATATCTGAAATACGACGTTACCAATGTTATGTTTATTATATACATTTTTTTATAGAAATGCTTATTTGTGTTTTATTGCACAATTGTCACTAGGTTTTTCTTTTTTAAAACTCTCCAAACAATAGAAAAACGTCATTTTATTCGTTATTTCTTATGAATAATACTGTTTTACTTGGCTACTTTTTTAGGTTCATATGTTTATCAAAATTAAACCATATAACAGTGTGCCGTTATATAAGATAACATAAATGTCCAGTTAAATATCTTGATCTTGATGTTATGCTGTTTTTCTAACAGTCAGTTGAATATTCATGTCTGAAAAGTCGACGAAAGTTTTGCGTCTTATCTTTTACGAGTATTCTTGATTTTTTGAAATTCTAGTGAAAATGACTATCACAAATCGTAAATAATTGTGTATTAATGAAGTAAGTTATCAATGTACAATGGAAAATAGTGTATACTTAATTTGTTTGAGGTTTATATAGTGTTTACAAAAATAATCAACATCCGCGAATGCAGATTCATGTGTTCGAATGTGTTTACGACTAATTGTCTAAAATATTACGTTACCAATTGTATGTTCCTTTAAGGCATCTATTGATAGCAGTGCCTATATTTTGTTTGGCATAATTTGTCACCAGTTTTGATGTGTTGAAAACTTCCCATGCTATTGAAAAACGTTATTTTTTCGCATTTTCATATAAATAAGACTGTCTTACGTGGCTTAATGTCTGGGTCAATATGTTTATCAAAATTAAACCACATTACACTGGGCCGTTATGTTTGATGACATAAAAGTACAGTTAGATATCTTGATCTTGATGTAATGCTGTTTTTTCGAACAGTCAGTTGAATATTCATGTCTGAAAAGTCGCCGAAATTTTTGCTATTAATGTTATTAGATTTTTTGAAAAATTTTCAAATTCTAGTAAAATTAATAGTAGCAAATAGTCAATGATTGTATATTAAAGAAATATTATACAGTGATCACTAAATGTGTTAAAGTTCATAAAGTCTTTGTTTACAAAAATAATCAGTCAGCTCAAATGTAGGCATCTGTGTTTGAATGCGTGTACGAGTAATTGTCTGAAATACGACGATACCAATGTTATGTTTATTATAAACATCTTTTTATAGAAATGCTTATTTGTGTTCTATTGCACAATTGTCACTAAGTTTTCTTTTTTAAAACTCTCCAAACAATAGAAAAACGTCATTTTATTCGTTACTTCTTATGAATAGTACTGTTTTACGTAGCTACATTTTTGGGTTAATATGTTTATCAAAATTAAACCATATTACAGTTTGCCGTTATATAAGATAACATAAATGTCCAGTTAAATATCTTGATCTTAATGTTATGCTGTTTTTCTAACAGTCAGTCAAATATTCATGTCTGAAAAGTCGCCGAAATTTTTGCGTCTTAATTTTTAAGAGTATTCTTTAAGTTTTGAAATTCTAGTGAAATTAATAATTACTAATCGTAAATAATTGTATATCAATGAAGTAAGTTATCAATGAACAATAGAAAACAGTGTATACTAAATTTGTTTGAGGTTTATCTCGTGTTTACAAAAATAATCAATATCCGCGAATGCAGATTCATGTGTTCGAATGCGTTTACGACTTATTGTCTAAAAAATTACGTTACCAATTATATGTTCCTTTATAGCATCTATTGATAGCAGTGTCTATATTTTTTTATGGCATAATTAGTCACCAGCTTTGATGTGTTGAAATTTTCCCTTGCAATTGAAAAACGTTATTTTTTTGCATTTTCTTATAAATAAGACTTACTTACGTGGCTTAATGTCTGGGTCAATAGATTTATCAAAATTATACCACATTAGACTGGGCCGTTATGTTTGATGACATAAACGTACAGTTAAATATCTTGATCTTGATGTAATGCTGTTTTTCTAACAGTCAGTTGAATATTCATGTCTCAAAAGTCGCCGAAATTTTTGATGTTAATGTTATTAGATTTTTTGACAAGTTTTCAATTTCTAGTAAAATTAATAGTAGCAAATAGTCAATGATTGTATATTAAAGAAATATAACACAGCAATCACTAAATTTGTTAAAGTTCATAAAATCTTTGTTTACAAAAATAATTAATCAGCTCAAATGTAGGCATCTGTGTTCGAATGCGTGTACGAGTAATTGTGTGAAATACGACGTTACAAATGTTATGTTTATTATAAACATTTTTTTATAGAAATGCTTATTTGGGTTTTATTGCACAATTGTCACTAGGTTTTTCTTTTTTAAAACTCTCTAAACAATAGAAAAACGTCATTTTATTCGTTATTTCTTATGAATAATACTGTTTTACTTGGCTACATTTTTAGGTTAATATGTTAATCAAAATTAAACCATATTACAGTGTGCCGTTATATAAGATAACATAAATGTCCAGTTAAATATCTTGATCTTGATGTAATGCTGTTTTTCTAACAGTCAGCCGAATATTCATGTCTCAAAATAACGCCAAAATTTTTGCGTTTTATATTTTATGAGTTTTCTTCAAGTTTTGAAATTGTAGTGAAATTAATAATTACAAATCTTTAATAATTGTATATGAATGAAGTAAGTTATCAATGTTTAATAGAAAAAAGTGTATACTAAATTTGTTTGAGATCAATCACATGTTTACAAAAATAATCAATATCCGCGAATGCAGATACATGTGTTCGAATGTGTTTACGACTAATTGTCTAAAATATTACGTTGCCAATTGTATGTTCCTTTAAAGCATCTATTGATAGCAGTGCCTACTTTTTTTTTGCATAATTTGTCACCAGCTTTGTTGTGTTGAAAACTTCCCATGCAATTGAAAAACGTTATTTTTTCGCATTTTCTTAAAAATAAGACTGTCTTACGTGGCTTAATGTCTGGGTCAATATGTTTATCAAAATTAAACCACATTACACTGGGCCGTTATGTTTGATGACATAAAAGTACAGTTAGATATCTTGATCTTGATGTAATGCTGTTTTTCTAACAGTCAGTTGAATATTCATGTCTGAAAAGTCGCCAAAATTTTTGATGTTTAATGTTATTAGATTTTTTGACAAGTGTCAAATTCTAGTAAGAGTAATAGTAGCAAATAGTCAATAATTGTATATTATTAGAAATATTACACAGTGATCACTAAATTGTTAAAGTTCAAAAAGTCTTTTTTTACAAAAAAAAATCAGTAAGCTCAAATGTAGACATCTGTGTTCGAATGCGTGTACGAGTATTTTTCTGAAATACGACGTTACCAATGTTATGTTTATTATAAACATCTTTTTATAGAAATGCTCATTCGTGTTTTATTGCACAATGTCACTAGCTTTTTCTTATTTAAAACTCTCAAAACAATAGAAAAACGTCATTTTATTCGTAATTTCTTATAAATAATACTGTTTCACGTGGCTACTGGTTTAGGTTAATATGTTTTATCAACATAAACCATATAACAGTGTGCCGTTATATAAAATAACATAAATGTACAGTTAAATATCTTGATCTTGATGTAATGCTGTTTTTCTAACAGTCAGTCGAATATTCATGTCTGAAAAGTCGCCGAAATTTTTGCGTCTTATCTTTAAGAGTATTCTTCATTTTTGAAATTCTAGTGAAATTAATGATTACAAATCGTAAATAATTGTATATTAATGAAGTAAGTTATCAATGTTTAATAGAAAACAGTGTATACTAAATTTGTTTGAGATCAATCACATGTTTACAAAAATAATCAATATCCGCGAATGCAGATACATGTGTTCGAATGTGTTTACGACTACATATGTAATTGTCTAAAATATTACGTTGCCAATTGTATGTTCCTTTAAAGCATCTATTGATAGCAGTGCCTATATTTTTTTAGGCATAATTTGTCACCAGCTTTGATGTGTTGAAAACTTCCCATGCAATTGAAAAACGTTTTTTTTCGCATTTTCTTAAAAATAAGACTGTCTTACGTGGCTTAATGTCTGGGTCAATATGTTTATCAAAATTAAACCACATTACACTGGACCGTTATGTTTGATGACATAAAAGTACAGTTAGATATCTGATCTTGATGTAATGCTGTTTTTCTAACAGTCAGTTGCAAATTCATGTCTCCAAAGTCGCCGAAATATTTGCTATTAATGTTATTAGATTTTTTGACAAGTTTTCAAATTCAAGTAAAATAATAGTAGCAAATAGTCAATGATTGTATATTAAAGAAATATTACACAGTGATCACTAAATGTGTTAAAGTTCATAAAGTCTTTTTTTTACAAAAATAATCAGTTACTCAAAAGTAGACATCTGTGTTCGAATGCGTGTACGAGTAATTGTCTGAAAACCAACGCACCAATGTTATGTTTATTATAAACATCTTTTATAGAAATGCTTATTTGTGTTTTATTGCACAATTGTCACTAGTTTTTCTTTTTCAAACTCTCTAAACAATAGAAAAACGTCATTGTATTCGTTATTTCTTATGAATAATACTGTTTTGCGTGGCTACATTTTGGTTAATATGTTTATCAAATTAAACCATATTACAGTGTGCCGTTATATAAGATAACATAAATGTCCATAAATATCTTGATCTTGATGTAATGCTGTTTTTCTAACAGTCAGCCGAATATTCATGTCTGAAAAAGACGCCGAAATTTTGCGTCTTATTTTTTAGGAGTATTCTTCAAGTTTGAAATTGTAGTGAAATTAATAATTACAAATCGTAAATAATTGTATATTAATGAAGTAAGTTATCAATGTTTAATAGAAAACAGTGTATACTAAATTTGTTTGAGATCAATCATATGTTTACAAAATAATCAATATCCACAAATGCAGATACATGTGTTCGAATGTGTTTACGACTAATTGTCTAAAATATTACGTTACCAATTGTATGTTCCTTAAGGAATCTATTGATAGCAGTGCCTATATTTATTTTGGCATAATTGTCACCAGCTTTGATGTGTTGAAAACTTCCCATGCAATTGAAAAACGTTATTTTGTCGCATTTTCTATAAATAAGACTGTCTTACGTGGCTTATTGTCTGGGTCAATATGTTGATCAAAATTAAACCACATTACACTGGCCGTTATGTTTGATGACATAAAAGTACAGTTAGATATCTTGATCTTGATGTAATGCTGTTTTTCTAACAGTCAGTTGAATATTCATGTCTGAAAAGTCGCCGAAATTTTTGATGTTAATGTATTAGATTTTTGACAAGTTGTCAAATTCTAGTAAGAGTAATAGTAGCAAATAGTCAATAATTGTATATTATAAGAATATTACACAGTGATCACTAAATTTGTTAAGTTCAAAAAGTCTTTTTTTACAAAAAAAATCAGTCACTCAAATATAGACATCTGTGTTCGAATGGATGTACGAGTAAATATCTGAAATACGACGTTACCAATGTAATGTTTATTATAAACATCTTTTATAGAAATGCTCATTCGTGTTTTATTGCACAATGTCACTAGCTTTTTCTTATTTAAAACTCTTTAAACAATAGAAAAACGTCATTTTATTCGTAATTTCTTATAAATAATACTGTTTTACTTGGCTACATTTTTAGGTTAATATGTTAATCAAAATTAAACCATATTACAGTGTGCCGTTATATAAGATAACATAAATGTCCATTAAATATCTTGATCTTGATGTAATGCTGTTTTTCTAACAGTCAGCCGAATATTCATGTCTCAAAATAACGCCAAAATTTTTGCGTTTTTATTTATGATTTTCTTCAAGTTTTGAAATTGTAGTGAAATTAATAATTACAAATCTTTAATAATTGTATATGAATGAAGTAAGTTATCAATGTTTAATAGAAAAAAGTGTATACTAAATTTGTTTGAGATCAATCACATGTTTACAAAAATAATCAATATCCGCGAATGCAGATACATGTGTTCGAATGTGTTTACGACTAAATGTAATGTCTAAAATATTACGTTGCCAATTGTATGTTCCTTTAAAGCATCTATTGATAGCAGTGCCTATATTTTTTTGGCATAATTTGTCACCAGCTTTGATGTGTTGAAAACTTCCATAGCTCAAATGTAGACATCTGTGTTCGAATGCGTGTACGAGTATTTTCTGAAATACGACGTTACCAATGTTATGTTTATTATAAACATCTTTTTATAGAAATGCTTATTTGTGTTTTATTGCACAATTGTCACTAGCTTTTTCTTTTTAAAACTCTCCAAACAATAGAAAAAACGTCATTTTATTCGTTAATTTCTTATGAATAATACTGTTTACTGGCTACTTTTAGGTTAATATGTTTATCAAAATTAAACCATATAACAGTGTGCCGTTATATAAAATAACATAAATGTCCAGTTAAATATCTTGATCTTGATTGTATGCTGTTTTTCTAACAGTCAGTCGAATATTCATGTCTGAAAAGTCGCCGAAATTTTTGCGTCTTATCTTTTAAGAGTATTCTTCAGTTTTGAAATTGCTAGTGAAATTAATAATTACAAATCGTAAATAATTGTATATTAATGAAGTAAGTTATCAATGTACAATAGAAAACAGTGTATACTAAATTTTTTGAGATCAATCACATGTTTACAAAAATAATCAATATCCGCGAATGCAGATACATGTGTTCGAATGTGTTTACGACTAATTTTTCTAAAATATTACGTTACCAATTGTATGTTCCTTTAAGGCAATCTATTGATAGCAGTGCCTATATTTATTTTGGCATAATTTGTCACCAGCTTTGATGTGTTGAAAACTTCCCATGCAATTGAAAAAAAGTTATTTTGTCGCATTTTCTTAAAATAAGACTGTCTTACGTGGCTTAATGTCTGGGTCAATATGTTTATCAAAAATTAAACCACATTACACTGGGCCGTTTATGTATGATGACATAAAAGTACAGTTAGATATCTTGATCTTGATGTAATGCTGTTTTTCTAACAGTCAGTTGAATATTCATGTCTGAAAAGTCGCCGAAATTTTGATGTTAATGTTATTAGATTTTTTGACAAGTTGTCAAATTCTAGTAGAGTAATAGTAGCAAATAGTCAATGAATTGTATATTAAAGAAATATTACACAGTGATCACTAAATGTTTAAAGTTCATAAAGTCTTTTTTTTACTAAAAATAACCCAGCTAGCTCAAATGTAGAATCTGTGTTCGAATGCGTGTACGAGTATTTTCTGAAATACGACGTTACCAATGTTATGTTTATTATAAACATTTTTTATAGAAATGCTTATTTGTGTTTTATTGCACAATTGTCACTAGTTTTTTCTTTTTTCAAAACTCTCTAAACAATAGAAAAACGTCATTGTATTCGTTATTTCTTATGAATAATACTGTTTTGCGTGGCTACTTTTTGGGTTAATATGTTTATCAAAATTAAACCATATTACAGTGTGCCGTTATATAAGATAACATAAATGTCCAGTTAAATATCTTGATCTTGATGTTATGCTGTTTTTCTAACAGTCAGTCGAATATTCATGTCTGAAAAGACGCCGAAATTTTTGCGTCTATTTTTTAAGAGTATTCTTCATTTTTTGAAATTGTAGTGAAATTAATAATTACAAATCGTAAATAATTGTATATTAATGAAGTAAGTTATCAATGTTTAATAGAAAACAGTGTATACTAAATTTGTTTGAGATCAATCAATGTTTACAAAAATAATCAATATCCGCGAATGCAGATACATGTGTTCGAATGTGTTTACGACTAATATGTAATGTCTAAAATATTACGTTGCCAATTGTATGTTCCTTTAAAGCATCTATTGATAGCAGTGCCTATATTTTTTTTGGCATAATTTGTCACCAGCTTTGATGTGTTGAAAAACTTCCCATGCAATTGAAAAACGTTATTTTTTCGCATTTTCTTGAAAATAAGATGTCTTACGTGCTTAATGTCTGGGTCAATATGTTTATCAAAATTAAACCACATTACACTGGGCCGTTATGTTTGATGACATAAAAGTACAGTTAGATATCTTGATCTTGATGTAATGCTGTTTTTCTAACAGTCAGTTGAATATTCATGTCTAAAAGTCGCTAAAATTTTTGATTTAATGTTATTAGATTTTTTGACAAGTTTTCAAATTCTAGTAAAATTAATAGTAGCAAATAGTCAATGATTGTATATTAAAGACATATTACACAGTGATCACTAAATTTGTTAAAGTTCATAAAGTCTTTTTTTTAACAAAAATAATCAGTTAGCTCAAATGTAGACATCTGTGTTCGAATGCGTGTACGAGTAGTTTTCTGAAATCACGTTACCAATGTTATGTTTATTATAAACATCTTTTTATAGAAATGCTTATTTGTGTTTTATTGCACAATTGTCACTAGGTTTTTCTTTTTTAAAACTCTCCAAACAATAGAAAAACGTCATTTTATTCGTTATTTCTTATGAATAATACTGTTTTACTTGGCTACTTTTTTAGTTCATATGTTTATCAAAATTAAACCATATAACAGTGTGCCGTTATATAAGATAACATAAATGTCCAGTTAAATATCTTGATCTTGATGTTATGCTGTTTTTCTAACAGTCAGTCGAATATTTATGTCTGAAATTGCCGAAATTTTGCGTCTATCTTTTAGAGTATTTTCATTTTTTGAAATTCTAGTGAAATTAATAATTACAAATCGTAAATAATTGTATATTAATGAAGTAGTTATCAATGTTTAATAGAAAACAGTGTATACAAATTTGTTTGAGATCAATCACATGTTTACAAAAATAATCAATATCCGCGAATGCAGATACATGTGTTCGAATGTGTTTACGACTACATATGTAATTGTCTAAAATATTACGTTGCCAATTGTATGTTCCTTTAAAGCATCTATTGATAGCAGTGCCTATATTTTTTTTGGCATAATTTGTCACCAGCTTTGATGTGTTGAAAACTTCCCATGCAATTGAAAAACGTTATTTTTTCGCATTTTCTTAAAATAAGACTGTCTTACGTGGCTTAATGTCTGGGTCAATATGTTTATCAAAATTAAACCACATTACACTGGGCCGTTATGTTTGATGACATAAAAGTACAGTTAGATATCTTGATCTTGATGTAATGCTGTTTTTCTAACAGTCAGTTGCAAATTCATGTCTAAAAGTCGCCAAATTTTGCTATTAATGTTATTAGATTTTTTGACAAGTTTTAAATTCTAGTAAAATTAATATAGCAAATAGTCAATGATTGTATATTAAAGAAATATTACACAGTGATCACTAAATGTGTTAAAGTTCATAAAGTCTTTTTTTACAAAAATAATCAGTTAGCTCAAATGTAGACATCTGTGTTCGAATGCGTGTACGAGTAGTTTTCTGAAATACGACGTTACCAATGTTATGTTTATTATAAACATTTTTTTATAGAAATGCTTATTTGTGTTTTATTGCACAATTGTCACTAGGTTTTCTTTTTTAAAACTCTCCAACAATAGAAAAACGTCATTTATTCGTTATTTCTTATGAATAATACTGTTTTACTTGGCTACTTTTTTAGTTCATATGTTTATCAAAATTAAACCATATAACAGTGTGCCGTTATATAAGATAACATAAATGTCCAGTTAAATATCTTGATCTTGATGTTATGCTGTTTTTCTAACAGTCAGTCGAATATTTATGTCTGAAATTCGCCGAAATTTTTTGCGTCTGACTTTTAAGAGTATTCTTCATTTTTGAAATTCTAGTGAAATTAATAATTACAAATCGTAAATAATTGTATATTAATGAAGTAGTTATCAAGTTTAATAGAAAACAGTGTATACAAATTTGTTTGAGATCAATCACATGTTTACAAAAATAATCAATATCCGCGAATGCAATACATGTGTTCGAATGTGTTTACGACTACATATGTAATTGTCTAAAATATTACGTTGCCAATTGTATGTTCCTTTAAAGCATCTATTGATAGCAGTGCCTATATTTTTTTTGGCATTATTTGTCACCAGCTTTGATGTGTTGAAAACTTCCCATGCAATTGAAAAACGTTATTTTTTCGCATTTTCTTAAAAATAAGACTGTCTTACGTGGCTTAATGTCTGGGTCAATATGTTTATCAAAATTAAACCACATTACACTGGGCCGTTATGTTTGATGACATAAAGTACAGTTAGATATCTTGATCTTGATGTAATGCTGTTTTTCTAACAGTCAGTTGCAAATTCATGTCTAAAAGTCGCCGAAATTTTTGTGTATTAATGTTATTAGATTTTTTGACAAGTTTTCAAATTCTAGTAAAATTAATAGTAGCAAATAGTCAATGATTGTATATTAAAGAAATATTACACAGTGATCACTAAATGTGTTAAAGTTCATAAAGTCTTTTTTTTACAAAAATAATCAGTAGCTCAAATGTAGACATCTGTGTTCGAATGCGTGTACGAGTAGTTTTCTGAAATACGACGTTACCAATGTTATGTTTATTATAACATTTTTTTATAGAAATGCTTATTTGTGTTTTATTGCACAATTGTCACTAGGGTTTTCTTTTTTAAAACTCTCCAAACAATAGAAAAACGTCATTGTATTCGTTATTTCTTATGAATAATACTGTTTTACTTGGCTACTTTTTTAGGTTCATATGTTTATCAAAATTAAACCATATAACAGTGTGCCGTTATATAAGATAACATAAATGTCCAGTTAAATATCTTGATCTTGATGTTATGCTGTTTTTCTAACAATCAGTCGAATATTTATGTCTGGAAATTCGCCGAAATTTTTGCGTCTGATCTTTTAAGAGTATTCTTCATTTTTTGAAATTCTAGTGAAATTAATAATTACAAATCGTAAACAATTGTATATTAATGAAGTAAGTTATCAATGTTTAATAGAAAACAGTGTATACTAAATTTGTTTGAGATCAATCACATGTTTACAAAAATAATCAATATCCGCGAATGCAGATACATGTGTTCGAATGTGTTTACGACTACATATGTAATTGTCTAAAATATTACGTTGCCAATTGTATGTTCCTTTAAAGCATCTATTGATAGCAGTGCCTATATTTTTTGGGGCATAATTTGTCACCAGCTTTGATGTGTTGAAAACTTCCCATGCAATTGAAAAACGTTATTTTTTTCGCATTTTCTTAAAAATAAGACTGTCTTACGTGGCTTAATGTCTGGGTCAATATGTTTATCAAAAGTAAACCACATTACACTGGGCCGTTATGTTTGATGACATAAAAGTACAGTTAGATATCTTGATCTTGATGTAATGCTGTTTTTCTAACAGTCAGTTGCAAATTCATGTCTCAAAAGTCGCCGAAATTTTTGCTATTAATGTTATTAGATTTTTTGACAAGTTTTCAAATTCTAGTAAAATTAATAGTAGCAAATAGTCAATGATTGTATATTAAAGAAATATTACACAGTGATCACTAAATGTGTTAAAGTTCATAAAGTCTTTTTTTTACAAAAATAATCAGTTAGCTCAAATGTAGACATCTGTGTTCGAATGCGTGTACGAGTAGTTTTCTGAAATACGACGTTACCAATGTTATGTTTATTATAAACATTTTTTGATAGAAATGCTTATTTGTGTTTTATTGCACAATTGTCACTAAGTATTCTTTTTTAAAACTCTCCAAACAATAGAAAAACGTCATTTTATTCGTTATTTTTTATGAATAGTACTGTTTTACGTGGCTACATTTTTAGGTTCATATGTTTATCAAAATTAAACCATATTACAGTGTGCCGTTATATAAGATAACATAAATGTCCAGTTAAATATCTTGATCTTAATGTAATGCTGTTTTTCTAACAGTAAGTCGAATATTCATGTCTGAAAAGTCGCCGAAATTTTTGCGTCTTAATTTTTAAGAGTATTCTTTAAGTTTTGAAATTCTAGTGAAATTAATAATTACTGATCGTAAATAATTGTATAATAATGAAGTAAGTTATAAATGAACAATAGAAAACAGTGTATACTAAATTTGTTTGAGGTTTATCTCGTGTTTACAAAAAAATAATCAATATCCGCGAATGCAGATTCATGTGTTCGAATGCGTTTACGACTTATTGTCTAAAAAATTACGTTACCAATTGTATGTTCCTTTATAGCATCTATTGATAGCAGTGCCTATAATTTTTTTTGGCATAATTTGTCACCAGCTTCGATGTGTTGAAATTTTCCCATGCAATTGAAAAACGTTATTTTTTTGCATTTTCTTATAAATAAGACTGTCTTACGTGGCTTAATGTCTGTGTCAATATATTTATCAAAATTAAACCACATTACACTGGGCCGTTATGTTTGATGACATAAACGTACAGTTAGATATCTTGATCTTGATGTAATGCTGTTTTTCTAACAGTCAGTTGAATATTCATGTCTGAAAAGTCGCCAAAATTTTTGATGTTAATGTTATTAGATTTTTTGACAAGTTTTCAAATTCTAGTAAAATTATTAGTAGCAAATAGTCAATAATTGTATATTAAAGAAATATAACACAGTGATCACTACATTTGTTAAAGTTCAAAAAGTCTTTGTTTACAAAAATAATTAGTCAGCTCAAATGTACGCATCGTGTTCGAATGCGTGTACGAGTAATTGTCTGAAATACGACGTTACCAATGCTATGTTTATTATAAATATCTTTTTATAGAAATGCTTATTTGTGTTTTATTGCACAATTGTCACTAGGTTTTTCTTTTTTAAAACTCTCCAAACAATAGAAAAACGTCATTTTATTCGTTATTTCTTATGAATAATACTGTTTTACTTGGCTACTTTTTTAGGTTCATATGTTTATCAAAATTTAACCATATAACAGTGTGCCGTTATATAAGATAACATAAATGTCCAGTTAAATATCTTGATCTTGATGTTATGCTGTTTTTCTAACAGTCAGTCGAATATTCATGTCTGAAAAGTCGCCGAAATTTTTGATGTTAATGTTATTAGATTTTTTGACAAGTTTTCAAATTCTAGTAAAATTAATAGTAGCAAATAGTCAATGATTGTTTATTAAAGAAATATTACACAGTGATCACTAAATGTGTTAAAGTTCATAAATTCTTTTTTTTTTACAAAAATAATCAGTTAGCTCAAATGTAGACATCTGTGTTCGAATGCGTGTACGAGTAGTTTTCTGAAAACCAACGCTACCAATGTTATGTTTATTATAAACATCTTTTTATAGAAATCCTTATTTGTGTTTTATTGCACAATTGTCACTAGGTTTTTCTTTTTTAAAACTCTCAAAACAATAGAAAAACGTCATTGTATTCGTTATTTCTTATGAATAATACTGTTTTGCGTGGCTACATTTTGGGGTTAATATGTTTATCAAAATTAAACCATATTACAGTGTGCCGTTATATAAGATAACATAAATGTCCAGTTAAATATCTTCATCTTGATGTAATGCTGTTTTTCTAACAGTCAGCCGAATATTCATGTCTGAAAAAGACGCCGAAATTTTTGCGTCTTATTTTTTATGAGTTTTCTTCAAGTTTTGAAATTGTAGTGAAATTAATAATTACAAATCGTAAATAATTGTATATGAATGAAGTAAGTTATCAATGTACAATCGAAAACAGTGTATACTAATTTTTTTTTAGATCAATCATATGTTTACAAAAATAATCAATATCCACAAATGCAGATACATGTGTTCGAATGTGTTAACGACTAATTGTCTAATATATTACGTTACCAATTGTATGTTCCTTTAAGGCATCTATTGATAGCAGTGCCTATATTTATTTTGGAATAATTTGTCACCAGCTTTGATGTGTTGAAAACTTCCCATGCAATTGAAAAACGTTATTTTGTCGCATTTTCTTAAAAATAAGACTGTCTAACGTGGCTTAATGTCTGGGTCAATATGTTTATCAAAATTAAACCACATTACACTGGGCCGTTATGTATGATGACATAAAAGTACAGTTAGATATCTTGATCTTGATGTAATGCTGTTTTTCTAACAGTCAGTCGAATATTCATGTCTGAAAAGTTGCCCAATTTTTTGCGTCTTAATTTTTAAGAGTATTCTTTAAGTTTTGAAATTCTAGTGAAATTAATAATTACTAATCGTAAATAATTGAATATTAATGAAGTAAGTTATAAATGAACAATAGAAAACAGTGTATACTAAATTTGTTTGAGGTTTATCTCGTGTTTACAAAAAAATAATCAATATCCGCGAATGCAGATTCATGTGTTCGAATGCGTTTACGACTTATTGTCTAAAAAATTACGTTACCAATTGTATGTTCCTTTAAAGCATCTATTGATAGCAGTGCCTATATTTATTTTTGGCATAATTTGTCACCAGCTTTGATGTGTTGAAATTTTCCCATGCAATTGAAAAACGTTATTTTTTTGCATTTTCTAATAAATAAGGCTGTCTTACGTGGCTGAATGTCTGGGTCAATATATTTATCAAAATCAAACCACATTAAACTGGGCCGTTATGTTTGATGACATAAAAGTACAGTTAGATATCTTGATCTTGATGTAATGCTGTTTTTCTAACAGTCAGTTGCAAATTCATGTCTGAAAAGTCGCCGAAATTTTTGATGTTAATGTTATTAGATTTTTTGACAAGTTTTCAAATTCTAGTAAAATTATTAGTAGCAAATAGTCAATAATTGTATATCAAAGAAATATAACACAGTGATCACTAAATTTGTTAAGGTTCAAAAAGTCTGTTTTACAAAAATAATTAGTCAGCTCAAATGTAGGCATCTGTGTTCGAATGCGTGTACGAGTAATTGTCTGAAATAGGACGTTACCAATCTTATGTTAATTATAAATACTTTTTAAAGAAATGCTTATTTGTGTTTTATTGCACAATTGTCACTAGGTTTTTCTTTTTTAAAACTCTCCAAACAATAGATAAACGTAATTTTATTTCGTTATTTCTTATGAATAATACTGTTTTACTTGGCTACTTTTTTAGGTTCATATGTTTATCAAAATTAAACCATATAACAGTGTGCCGTTATATAAGATAACATAAATGTCCAGTTAAATATCTTGATCTTGATGTTATGCTGTTTTTCTAACAGTCAGTCGAATATTCATGTCTGAAAAGTCGCCGAAATTTTGCGTCTTATTTTTTAAGAGTATTCTTTAAGTTTTGAAATTCCAGTGAAATTAATAATTACTAATCGTAAATACTTGTATATTAATGAAGTAAGTTATAAATGAACAATAGAAAACAGTGTATACTAAATTTGTTTGAGATCAATCACATGTTTACAAAAATAATCAATATCCACGAATGCAGATACATGTGTTCGAATGTGTTTACGACTAATTGTCTAAAATATTATGTTGCCAATTGTATGTTCCTTTGAAGCATCTATTGATAGCAGTGCCTATATTTTTTTTGGCATAATTTGTCACCAGCTTTGATGTGTTGAAAACTTCCCATGCAATTGAAAAACGTTATTTTTTCGCATTTTCTTAAAAATAAGACTGTCTTACGTGGCTTAATGTATGGGTCAATATGTTTATCAAAAATAAACCACATTACACTGGGCCGTTATGTTTGATTACATAAAAGTACAGTTAGATATCTTGATCTTGATGTAATGCTGTTTTTCTAACAGTCAGTTGAATATTCATGTTTGAAAAGTCGCCGAAATTTTTGCTATTAATGTTATTAGATTTTTTGACAAGTTTTCAAATTCTAGTAAAACTAATAGTAGCAAATAGTCAATGATTGTATATTAAAGAAATATTACACAGTGATAACTAAATGTGTTAAAGTTCATAAAGTCTTTTTTTTACAAAAATAATCATTTAGCTCAAATGTAGACATCTGTGTTCGAATGCGTGTACAAGTAGTTTTCTGAAAACCAACGCTACCAATGTTATGTTTATTATAAACATCTTTCCATAGAAATGCTTATTTGTGTTTTATTGCACAATTGTCACTAGGTTTTTCTTTTTTAAAACTCTCAAAACAATAGAAAAACGTCATTTTATTCGTTATTTCTTATGAATAATACTGTTTTACTTGGCTACTTTTTTAGGTTTATATGTTTATCAAAATTAAACCATATAACAGTGTGCCGTTATATAAGATAACATAAATGTCCAGTTAAATATATTGATCTTGATGTTACGCTGTTTTTCTAACAGTCAGTCGAATATTCATGTCTGAAAAGTCGCCGCAATTTTTGCGTCTTATCTTTTAAGAGTATTCTTCATTTGTTGAAATTCTAGTGAAATTAATAATTACAAATCGTAAATAATTGTATATTAATGAAGTAAGTTATCAATGTTTAATAGAAAAAAGTGTATACTAAATTGGTTTGAGATCAATCACATGTTTACAAAAATAATCAATATCCGCGAATGCAGATACATGTGTTCGAATGTGTTTACGACTAATTGTCTAAAATATTACGTTGCCAATTGTATGTTCCTTTAAAGCAACTATTGATAGCAGTGCCTACTTTTTTTTGGCATAATTTGTCACCAGCTTTGATGTGTTGAAAACTTCCCATGCAATTGAAAAACGTTATTTTTTCGCATTTTCTTAAAAATAAGACTGTCTTACGTGGCTTAATGTATGGGTCAATATGTTTATCAAAATTAAACCACATTACACTGGGCCGTTATGTATGATGACATAAAAGTACAGTTAGATATCTTGATCTTGATGTAATGCTGTTTTTCTAACAGTCAATTGAATATTCATGTCTGAAAAGTCGCCGAAATTTTTGATGTTAATATTATTAGATTTTTTGACAAGTTGTCAAATTCTAGTAAAATTAATAGTAGCAAATAGTCAATGATTGTATATTAAAGAAATATTACACAGTGATCACTAAATGTGTTAAAGTTCATAAAGTCTTTTTTTTACAAAAATAATCAGTTAGCTCAAATGTAGACATCTGTGTTCGAATGCGTGTACGAGTAGTTTTCTGAAAACCAACGCTACCAATGTTATGTTTATTATAAACATCTTTTTTATAGAAATGCTTATTTGTGTTTTATTGCACAATTGTCACTAAGTTTTTCTTTTTTCAAACTCTCTAAACAATAGAAAAACGTCATTGTATTCGTTATTTCTTATGATAATACTGTTTTGCGTGGCTACATTTTTGGGTTAATATGTTTATCAAAATTAAACCATATTACAGTGTGCCGTTATATAAGGTAACATAAATGTCCAGTTAAATATATTGATCTTGATGTAATGCTGTTTTTCTAACACTCAGTCGAATATTCATGTCTGAAAAGTCGCCGAAATTTTTGCGTCTTATTTTATGAGAGTATTCTTCAAGTTTTGAAATTCCAGTGAAATAAATAATTACAAATCGTAAATAATTGTATATTAATGAAGTAAGTTATCAATGTACAATAGAAAACAGTGTATACTAAATTTGATTGAGATCAATCATATGTTTACAAAAATAATCAATATCCGCGGATGCAGATACATGTGTTCGAATGTGTTTACGACTAATTGTCTAAAATATTACGTTACCAATTGTATGTTCATGTAAAGCATCTATTGATAGCAGTGCCTGTTTTTTTTGGCATAATTTGTCACCAGCTTTGATGTGTTGAAAACTTCCCATGCAACTGAAAAACGTTATTTTTTCGCATTTCTTATAAATAAGACTGTCTTACGTGGCTTAATGTCTGGGTCAATATGTTTATCAAAATTAAACCACATTACACTGGGCCGTTATGTATGATGACATAACAGTACAGTTAGATATCTTGATCTTGATGTAATGCTGTTTTTCTAGCAGTCAGTTGAATATTCATGTCTGAAAAGTCGCCGAAATTTTTGCTGTTAATGTTATTAGATTTTTTGACAAGTTTTCAAATTCTAGTAAAATTAGTAGTAGCAAATAGTCAATGATTGTATATTAAAGAAATATTACACAGTGATCACTAAATGTGTTAAAGTGCATAAAGTCTTTTTTTTAACAAAAATAATCAGTTAGCTCAAATGTAGACATCTGTGTTCGAATGCGTGTACGAGTAGTTTTCTGAAAACCAACGTTACCAATGTTATGTTTATTATAAACATCTTTTTTAGAAATGCTTATTTGTGTTTTATTGCACAATTGTCACTAAGTTTTTCTTTTTTCAAACTCTCCTAAACAATAGAAAAACGTCATTGTATTCGTTATTTCTTATGAATAATACTGTTTTGCGTGCTACATTTTTGGTTAATATGTTTATCAAAATTAAACCATATTACAGTGTGCCGTTATATAAGATAACATAAATGTCCAGTTAAATATCTTGATCTTAATGTAATGCTGTTTTTCTAACAGTCAGTCGAATATTCATGTCTGAAAGGTCGCCGAAATTTTTGCGTCTTATCTTTTAAGAGTATTCTTCATTTTTTGAAATTCTAGTGAAATTAATAATTACAAATCGTAAATAATTGTATATGAATGAAGTAAGTTATCAATGTTTAAAAGAAAACAGTGTATACTAAATTTGTTTGAGATCAATCACATGTTTACAAAAATAATCAATATCCGCGAATGCAGATACATGTGTTCGAATGTGTTTAACGTACATATGTAATTGTCTTAAATATTACGTTGCCAATTGTATGTTCCTTTAAAGCATCTATTGATAGCAGTGCCTATATTTTTTTTGGCATAATTTGTCACCAGCTTTGATGTGTTGAAAACTTCCCATGCAATTGAAAAACGTTATTTTTTCGCATTTTCTTGAAAATAAGACTGTCTTACGTGGCTTAATGTCTGGGTCAATATGTTTATCAAAATTAAACCACATTACACTGGGCCGTTATGTTTGATGACATAAAAGTACAGTTAGATATCTTGATCTTGATGTAATGCTGTTTTTCTAACAGTCAGTTGCAAATTCATGTCTCAAAAGTCGCTTAAAATTTTTGCTATTAATGTTATTAGATTTTTTGACAAGTTTTCAAATTCTAGTAAAATTAATAGTAGCAAATAGTCAATGATTGTATATTAAAGAAATATTACACAGTGATCACTAAATGTGTTAAAGTTCATAAAGTCTTTTTTTTACAAAATAATCAGTTAGCTCAAATGTAGACATCTGTGTTCGAATGCGTGTACGAGTAGTTTTCTGAAAACCAACGCAACCAATGTTATGTTTATTATAAACATCTTTTTATAGAAATGCTTATTTGTGTTTTATTGCACAATTGTCACTAAGTTTTTCTTTTTTCAAACTCTCTAAACAATAGAAAAACGTCATTGTATTCGTTATTTCTTATGAATAATACTGTTTTGCGTGGCTACATTTTTGGGTTAATATGTTTATCAAAATTAAACCATATTACAGTGTGCTGTTATATAAGATAACATAAATGTCCAGTTAAATATCTTGATCTTGATGTAATGCTGTTTTTCTAACAGTCAGTTGAATATTCATGTCTGAAAAGTCGCCAAAATTTTTGATGTTAATGTTATTAGATTTTTTTACAAGTTGTCAAATTCTAGTAAGAGTAATAGTAGCAAATAGTCAATAATTGTATATTATAAGAAATATTACAGTGATCACTAAATTTGTTAAAGTTCAAAAAGTCTTTTTTTACAAATAAAAATCAGTCAGCTCAATTGTAGACATCTGTGGTCGAATGCGTGTACGAGTAAATATCTGAAATACGACGTTACCAATGTAATGTTTATTATAAACATCTTTTTACAGAAATGCTCATTCGTGTTTTATTGCACAATTGGCACTATCTTTTTTTTATTTAAAACTCTCCAAACAATAGAAAAACGTCATTTTATTCGTAATTTCTTATAAATAATACTGTTTTACGTGGCTACTGGTTTAGGTTAGTATGTTTATCAACATTAAACCATATAACAGTGTGCCTTATATAAAATAACATAAATGTACAGTTAAATATCTTGATCTTGATGTAATGCTGTTTTTCTAACAGTCAGTCAAATATTCATGTCTGAAAAGTCGCCGAAATTTTTGCGTCTTATCTTTGAAGAGTACTCTTTAAGTTTTGAATTTCTAGTGAAATTAACTATCACAAATCGTAAATGATTGTGTATTAATGAAGTAAGTTATCAATGTACAATAGAAAACAGTGTATACTAAATTTGTTTGAGATCAATCACATGTTTACAAAAATAATCAATATCCGCGAATGCAGATACATGTGTTCGAATGTGTTTTCGACTACATATGTAATTGTCTAAAATATTACGTTGCCAATTGTATGTTCCTTTAAAGCATTTATTGATAGCAGTGCCTATATTTTTTTGCCATAATTTGTCACCAGCTTTGATGTGTTGAAAACTTCCCATGCAATTGAAAAACGTTATTTTTTCGCATTTTCTTAAAAATAAGACTGTCTCACGTGGCTTAATGTCTGGGTCAATATGTTTATCAAAATTAAACCACATTACACTGGGCCGTTATGTATGATGACATAAACGTACAGTTAGATATCTTGATCTTGATGTAATGCTGTTTTTCTAACAGTCAGTTGCAAATTCATGTCTCAAAAGTCGCCGAAATGTTTGCTATTAATGTTATTAGATTTTTTGACAAGTTGTCAAATTCTAATAAAATTAGTAGTAGCAAATAGTCAATGATTGTATATTAAAGAAATATTACACAGTGATCACTAAATGTGTTAAAGTTCATAAAGTCTTTTTTTTACAAAAATAATCAGTTAGCTCAAATGTAGACATCTGTGTTCGAATGCGTGTACGAGTAGTTTTCTGTAAACCAACGCTACCAATGTAATGTTTATTATAAACATCTTTTTATAGAAATGCTTATTTGTGTTTTATTGCACAATTGTCACTAAGTTTTTCTTTTTTCAAACTCTCTAAACAATAGAAAAACGTCATTGTATTCGTTATTTCTTATGAATAATACTGTTTTGCGTGGCTACATTTTTGGGTTAATATGTTTATCAAAATTAAACCATATTACAGTGTGCCGTTCTATAAGATAACATAAATGTCCAGCTAAATATCTTGATCTTGATGTAATGCTGTTTTTCTAACAGTCAGCCGAATATTCATGTCTGAAAAAGACGCCGAAATTTTTGCGTCTTATTTTTTAGGAGTATTCTTCAAGTTTTGAAATCGTAGTGAAATTAATAATTACAAATCGTAAATAATTGTATATGAATGAAGTAAGTTATCAATGTACAATAGAAAACAGTGTATACTAAATTTTTTTGAGATCAATCATATGTTTACAAAAATAATCAATATCCACAAATGCAGATACATGTGTTCGAATGCGTTTACGACTAATTGTCTAAAATATTACGTAACCAATTGTATGTTCCTTTATAGCATCTATTGATAGCAGTGCCTATATTTTTTTTGGCATAATTTGTCACCAGCTTTGATGTGTTGAAATTTTCCCATGCAATTGAAAAACGTTATTTTTTTTTGCATTTTCTTATAAATAAGACTGTCTTACGTGGCTTAATGTCTAGGTCAATATGTTTATCAAAATTAAACAACATTACACTGGGCCGTTATGTTTGATGACATAAAAGTACAGTTAGATATCTTGATCTTGATGTAATGCTGTTTTTCTAATAGTCAGTTGAATATTCATGTCTGAAAAGTCGCCGAAATATTTGCTATTAATGTTATTAGATTTTTTAACAAGTTTTCAAATTCTAGTAAAATTAATAGTAGCAAATAGTCAATGATTGTATATTAAAGAAATATTACATAGTGATCACTAAATGTGTTAAAGTTCATAAAGTCTTTTTTTTACAAAAATAATCAGTTAGCTCAAATGTAGACATCTGTGTTCGAATGCATGTACGAGTAGTTTTCTGAAAACCAACGTTACCAATGTTATGTTTATTATAAACATCTTATAGAAATGCTTATTTGTGTTTTATTGCACAATTGTCACTAAGTTTTTCTTTTTTAAAACTCTCTAAACAATGAAAAAACGTCATTTTATTCGTAATTTCTTATGAATAATACTGTCTTACGTGGCTACTGGTTTAGGTTAATATGTTTATCAACATTAAACCATATAACAGTGTGCCATTATATAAGATAACATAAATGTACAGTTAAATATCTTGATCTTGATGTAATGCTGTTTTTCTAACAGTCAGTCAAATATTCATGTCTGAAAAGTCGCCGAAATTTTTGCGTCTTGTCTTTTGAGAGTGTTCTTCAAGTTTTGAAATTCTAATGGAATTAATAGTAACAAATAGTAAATAATTGTTTATTGATGAAGTAAGTTATCAATGTTTAATAGAAAAAAGTGTATACTAAATTTGTTTGAAATCAATCATATTTTTACCAAAGTAATCAATATCCACGAATGCAGATACATGTGTTCGAATGCCTTTGCGACTACTTGTCTAAAATATTACGTTACCAATTGTATGATCATTTAAAGCATCTATTGTTAGCAGTGCCTATCTTTTTTTTGGCACAATTTGTCACCAGCTTTGATTAGTTGAAAACTTTCCATGCAATTGAAAAACGACATTTTATTTGCAATTAATTATTTTTAGGAAATATTATTTACAAAACTAAACTACATACAAGTGCGCCGTTATCAAAAGAAGAATAATTGTCCAGTTAAGTGTTTTATCGTGGTGTTTTGCATGTTTAATAACAGTTATTTGAATATACCTGTTTACAAAAGTTCATCCAAAAGATATGCTTCTGATTTGAAGAAACTATTCTACACAATCGGATAATCTCCTGAAAATATAAATAAAAAATAGTCATTACTTGAATATTTATGCAGTAACTAATAATTGTACAAATTAAACAGTGTACATAGCAAAAATTAAGTTCATTTTTTTACGGAAATAATGAGTTACCCTTGGTGTAGATGTATATGTTCAAATGTTTTCACGACTGATTGTCTGAATTGTTAATTTACCCTTGTTATTTGTTTTGAACGCATCTTCTTATATAAAAGAGCTTATTTGTGTTAGTTTGCACACTATGTCACTAGCTTTGTCTTTTAAAAAACTTGTCTATAACTAGAAAACGCCATTTTATTTGCAATTTATTATAAATAAGACTGTCTTACGTAGCTACTTCTTGAGGTCAAAATGTCTTTAAAATAAACCACATAACAAGGTGCCGTGATATAAAATAACATTAATGTACAGTTTAATATCTTAATCTTCATGTTTTGCTTTTTTATAGCAGTTAGCAGAATATTCCTGTCTAAAAAAAAGTCGCCAACATGTTTGCTGTAAATGTAATGAAATTATTTGACAAATTTGTAAAAGTTGATAAAGTCTTTTTTTTACAAAAAATAATCAGTAAGCTCAAATGTAGATATATGAGTTCGAATGCGTGTTTGACTTAATGTCTGAAATATTTATGTTACCAATGTAATGTTCATTTAAAGCATCTTTTATAAACGTGCTTATTTGTGTATTTTTGCACACTATGTTACTAGCTTTGTCTTTTTTTTAAACTCTCCTAAAGTTCTTTTTTTTTGCAATTTCCTCTTAAATAATACTGTCTTACGTGGCTTTTTGTCGTGGTCAATATGTTTATAAAATTAAACCACATAACACTCTGCCGTTAAATGAGTTAACATAACTGTACAGTAAAATATCTTGATCTTTTTCTTTTTTTTTCAGAATTTCATATTTTATCAAAATACCTAGGCCCCCATTGTATATATAATTAACTGATAGTTGTCATCAAATAGGGTAAAAGTTAATCCTTAATATCGACTGTAGTGTTATAACCTAACTGGGACTCCGTTAATAGTACAACATCATAACTTCTTATTTATTAAAGAAAAAAGTGGATCTGTTATTTTATCATATTACTTTGAAATAAACCCACCTATGTTCTAGACACAAAATTTCATGTTGTGGAAAAAAAACCTTCTCTTTTGACCGATCAGAATGGTATTTCAGTAAATCTTTTAAAAATCATTCTGACAACCTAATTTGTTAGTTGTACAATAATCCAATATCATGATTGATAGGGTATTAGGCCTGATTATCCACAATGTCACTAATATATCACTATTCAACATGCCTCAGACACTTTATTTCACAAAGTCACCAATGGATTTCTATGCAATATGCATCATGAAATATCACACAAAATGTATAAACACGTTAACACATATATACAACATGTATTAACAATATCCACCAATTTATAATATCACCTTGGGATGTTCAATTATCCACAATTACACAATGACACAATGATGCGTGTACAATGCTTCCATGCACAATGAATTTATATGAACACAGCTAAACGCACACACTATCCCTTCGTTTGATATGTTTGAGCTATTGATTTTGCCACTGTATTAGGATTTACGTCAAAAGAGTAGGTTTCAGCTTCCCAATAGTGAAGCATTGGGAAGCTGAAATCATCACTTCGTAATTTTAACGGACGCCATCACGAGTATGTTTACCGTCATGAAATATTTGTTATATTAATGATATCGGATATGTTCCTAACATGTATGTCGTAACTACAATCGCGTTCTCTTTTCGAGAATGTGACCTTTCGAATTAGAGTTTTTACCTGTAATGTCTGTTTGTTAAGTTGTTGTTGTCCATTCGTTTGATGTGGGGTTTTTTTGTCATTTAATAAGGGACTTTCCGTTTTGAATTTTCCTCGGAGCTCAGTAGTTTTGTGATTTTACTTTACACTGTTTATCACTTTGAATCTGAACCAAATGAATATATTCCAAACTGGTAAAATTAAACACAGTTGACTTTCACTTATAAACTTCCCCAATATAACGACTTGCAACACCAGCAAGTATACATCGTGTATTCTGACTAATACACATCGATGAAGTATTCATATTTCCCAATAGTACAACTTGCAACACCAGGAAGTATACACCTTGCTATATCACTAATATACTGCCGCAATAGCAAAACTTGCAATGGCAGCAAGTACTGCTTGATTTCTTTTACTTGACTGGGCAGAGTTTTATCGGTTTGCTCATAATAGACTAGTTCATCTATATATAGGTGTTTTATACACTCATCAGTGAACTTTCCACATCATACACTCATTTTGTTTGTAAATTCGTTTGGTGACATGATAGGTGATTAGAAATCAATAATAATTGAAGTGGCAATCCTCTTTATCACACACATCTTCAAATAGACTGTCCTTATGTTAATCAAAACGTAAGCTCCACCCAATCAGGTGAATTAACATTTGTGATAAACACCTTGTATTCTCACTAATACAACAACGTAATATATAAGTTTCACTTTGTATCAATTACTTTTGATTAAGTTCGTAATTTGTTTTTCTTCACAAAAATAATCAGTAAGCTCAAATGCAGATATATGTGTGTGAATGCGTTTACGACTGTTTATCTGAAATATTACATCACAAATGTAATGTTTATCAAAAGCATCTTTTTATAGATATTCTTATTTGTGTTTTATTGCACATTTGTCATTAGTTTTGTCTTTTCAAAACCCTCCTAAAACATGTAACAGTAAAAAATGTCATTTTTTCGCAATTTTTTATAAATAAGACTGTATAACGTGGCTACTTTTTTTCATCAATATGTTTCCCAACATTTAACCACATTATACTCTGCCGTTATATAAGATAACATAAACATGATAAATGTACAGTGAAATACCTTGATCTTGGTGTTCAGCTTTTTTTCTTACAGTCATTCGACTATCCCTGTCTGGAAAAGTTGCCGCAACGTTTGCGTCAAATCTAATGAGAGTATTCCTTAAGTATTTAAATTCTTGTAAAATTAATTATTACAAATCGTCAACAATTGTATATTAATGAAGCAAGTTATCAAAATACAATAGAAACCCGTATATACTAAATTTGTTTCAGATCAATAATTGTTTTACAAAAATAATCAATATCCACGAATGCAGATACATGCAGATACATGTGTTCGGATGCGTTAACGACTAATTGTCTGAAATTTTACGTTACCAATTGTATGTTCATTTAAAGTATCTATTAATAGCATTGCCTATCTATTTTTTTTTTTTGCATAATTTGTCACCAGCTCTGATGTGTTAAAGACTTCCCATGCAATTAAAAAACGTCATATTATTTGTAATTACTCATAAAATAAGCTTTTGTAAATATAACAGAATTTGATGAGACTGTCACCAAAGTCAGAGGGTTACCGCTATGAAACCAGATTTAATTCACCATTTTCTAAATTTGAAAATGCCTGTACCAAGTCAGGAATATGAGTTCTTGTCCATTCGTTTTTGATGCGTTTTGGTATTAGGTTTTGCCATGTGATTATGGATTTTTTTGTTATTTTACTTTTAACGTTTAGTAAATATTATTCACAAACCTGAACTACATACAAGATCGCCGTTATAATAGGAAGACTAAATGTGCAGTTGGTTGTCTTGATAGCGGTGTTTTGCATGTTTATTAACAGTTATTTGAATACCTGTTTACAAAAATTTGTCCAAGATGTATGCTTCTGATTTGAAGAAACTATTCCAAGAAATCAAAAAGTATCCTAAAAATAGAAAAAAAAAGGGTCAATATTTGTATATGTATGTAGTAAGTTATAATTGTACAAAAGAAACAGTGTACACTAAAAACAATAAAGTTCTTTTTTTATTGGGGGGGGGGATTATCAGTTACCTTGGGTGCAGATATATGTGTTCGAATGTTTTTACGACTATTTGCCTGCACTCTTAAATTACCAATGTTATTCCTATTAAAAGCATTTTTTTATATAACAGTTCATATTTGTGGTTCATTGCACACTATGTCACTAGCTTCGTACTTCAAAAAACTCTTCTTACAATAGCAAATCGTCATTCTGTTTTCAATTTATTATAAATAAGTCTGTCTTACGTAGCTACGTGGTTTGGTCAAACTGTTTATCAAAATTAAACCACATGACACTGTGCCGTTATATGAAATAACATAAAGTACAGTTAGATATCTTAATCTTCATGTTTTGCTTTTTTCTAACAGTAAGTCGAGTTTCTAGCCCCAAACCATCTCAGAAGTGTTTTCTATTTATGCTGTTTGATTATTTCACAAGTTAAGAAATTGTAGTTAAATTAAGTTCATAAAGTTTGTTTTTTTTGTACAAAAATAATCAGATGCAGATATATGTTATTGAATGCGTTTACGACTAATTGTCTGTAAAATGACGTTTCCAACACAATGTTCATTAAAAGCATGTTTTCATAAGAGTGCCTAGTTGTGTTTTATTGCACATTTGTCATAAGCTTTGTCTTTTTCAAAATTAATCCGTCAGCTCAAATGTAGGCATCTTTCTTCGAATGCGTGTACGAGTAATTGTCTGAAAAACGACGTCACCAATGTTATGTTTATTTTAAACATCTTTTTTATAGCAATGCTTATTTGTGTTTTATTGCACAATTGCAACTGGCTTTTTCTTTTTTAAAAATCTCCAAACAATAGAAAAACGTCATTTTTTTCGTAATTTCTTATAAATGATATTGGTTTAGTTGGCTACTTTATTAGGTTAATATCTTTATCAAAATTAAACCATATAACAATGTGCCGTTATATAAAATAACATAAATGTACAGTTAAATATCTAGATTTTGATGTAAGGCTGTTTTTCTAACAGTCAGTCGAATATTCATGTCTGAAAAAGTCGCCGAAAATTTTTGCGTCTTATCTTTTGAGAGTATTCTTCAAGTTTTCAAATTCTAGTGAAATTTATTATTACAAATCGTAAAAAATTGGATATTAATGAAGTAAATTATCAATGTACAATAGAAAACAGTGTATACTAAATTTGTTTGAGATCAATCATATTTTTACTAAAATAATCAATATTCACGAATGCAGATACATTTTTTCGAATGGTTTTACGACTAATTGTCTAAAATATTACGTTACCAATTGTATGATCATTTAAAGCATCTATTGATAGCAGTGCCTATTTATTTTTTTGGCATCATTTGTCACCAGCTTTGATTAGTTGCAAACTTCCCATGCAATTCAAAAACGTCATTTTATTCGCAATTTCTTATAGATAAGACTGTCTTACGTGGTTTAATGTCTGGGTCAATATATTTATCAAAATCAAACCACATTAGACTGGTCCGTTATATAAGATAACACAAATGTACAGTTGGATATCTTAATCTCGATGTTATGCTTTTTTCTAAGTCAGTCAAATATTACTGTCTAAAAAAGTCGCCGAAATGTTTGCTGTTAATGTTATGAGATTATTTAACAAGTTTTCAAATTCTAGTAAAATTAATAGTAGCAAATAGTATAAAATTGTAACTTAAAGGTATAATACACATAGTGATCACTAATTTTGTTAAAGTTCATCAAGTCTTTTTTTTACAAAAATAATCAGTCATCTCAAATGTAGACACATGTGTTCGAATGCGTGTACGAGTAATTGTCTGAAATACAACGTTATCAATGTTATGTTTATTATAAACTTCTTTTTTAGAAATGCTTATTTGTGTTTCATAGCACAATTGTCACTAGCTTTTTCTTTTATAAAACTCCCCAACAATAGAAAAACGTCATTTTATTCGTATTTTCTTTTAAATAATACTGTTTTATGTGGCTACCTATTTAGGTTTATATGTTAATCAAAATTAAACCATATAACAGTTTGCTGTTATATAAAACAATAAATGTACAGTTAAATATGTTTGCGTCTTATTTTAAGAGTATTCTTCAAGTTTTTTTTTTTAAATTCTAGTGACATTAATATTTACAAATCGTTAATAATTGTATATTAGTGAAGTTAGTTGTCAATGTACAATAGAAAACAGTGTATAGTAAATTTGTTTGAAATAAATCAGATTTTTACAAAAATAATCAATATCCAGGAATGCATATACATGTTTTCGAATGAATTTACGACTAATTGGTTAAATTATTACGTTACCAATTGTATGTTTATTTAAAACATCTATTGATAGCAGTGCCTATTTATTTTGTTGGCATAATTTGTCACCAGCTTTGATGTGTTGAAAACTTCCCATGCTATTGAAAAACGTTATTTTTTCGCATTTTCTTATAAATAAGACTGTCTTACATGGCTTCATGCCTGGGTCAATTTGTATATCAAAATCTAACCTCATTACACTGGGCCGTTATATATGATGACATAAATGTGCAGTTAAATACCTTCATCGCGAAGTTATGCTTTTTTTCTACCAGTCAGTCGAATATTCCTGTCAAAAAAAAGTCGCCGAAATTTTTGCTGTTAATGCTATGAGATTATTTGACAAGTTTTCAAATTCTAGTGAAATTAATAGTAGCAAATAGTCAACAATTGTATATTAAAGAAATATTATACAGTGATCATTAATTTTGTAAAAGTTCATAAAGTCTATTTTTTTAAAAATAATCAATCAGCTCAAATGTAGACATCTGTGTTCGAATGCGTGTACGAGTAATTGTCTGACATACGACGTTACCAAAGTTATGTTTATTATAAACATCTTTTTATTGAAATGCTTATTTGTGTTTCATTGCACAATAGTCACTAGCTTTTCCTTTTTTAAAACTCTCCAAACAATCGAAAAACGTCATTTTATTCGTTATTTCTTATAAATAATACTGTTTTACGTGACTACTTTTTTAGATTTAGATATTTATCAAAATTAAACCATATAACAGTTTGTCATTATATAAGATAACATTAATTTACAGTTAAATATCTTGATCTATATGTAATGCTGTTTTTCTAACAGTCATTCGAATATTACCGTCTGAAAGAGTCTCCGAAATTTTTGTGTTTTATCTTTTAGTAAATTTGTGTACGTTCAAATAATTAAATTTTGGATGTAACGCGTCTTCTGATTGGCTGAAGTTTTTTTGTTTTGTTATGAGCCCATAGACATCATTTAGTCATGTGACCGTAACGTCTTCAACGTTTTTTCATTGGTTTCTACGGTTTAAAATGGAATTTAGAAGGAAATTATAACAAATTACTGGAATATTTTTTCTGTCTATTCGAAGTAACATAAAAATGTGTTACACATTGTTAAATAACCCGCTTCGTGCGTTATTCAGTATGCACCATTTTTTTATGTTATTTCTTCATAGAGAGAAAAATCATTACAGTCATTCCTTAAATATTTTTTTTCCAAAATACTCAATATCCACGAATGCAGATACATGTGCTCGAATACGTTTACGACTAATTGTCTAAAATGTGTTGAAAACTTCCCATGCAATTGAAAAAAGACATTTTATTTGCAATTAATTATTTTTAGGCAATATTATTTACAAAACTAGATTACATACAAGTGCGCCGTTATCAAAGAAAGAATAAATGTCCAGTTATTTTTTTTATCGTGGTGTTTTGCATGTTTAATAACAGTTATTTGAATATACCTGTTTACAAAAGTTCATCCAAAATATTTGCTTCTGATTTGAAGAAACTATTCTACACAATCGGATAATCTCCTGAAAATATAAATAAAAAATAGTCAATTCTTGAATATTTATGTAGTAACTAATAATTGTACAAATTAAAACAGTGTACATAAACAAAAATCAAGTTCATTTTTTTTACGGAAATAATGAGTTACCTTAGGTGCAGATGTATATGTTCAAAAGTTTTCACGACTGATTGTCTGAATTGTTAATTTACCCTTGTTATTTGTTTTGAACGCATCTTCTTATATAAAAGAGCTTATTTGTGTTTGATTGCACACTATGTCACTAGCTTTGTCTTTAAAAAAACGTGTCTATAATTAGAAAACGTCATTTTATTTGCAATTTATCATAAATAAGACTGTCTCACGTGGCTACTTCTTGAGGTCAAAATGGCACTAAAATAAACCACATAACAATGTGCCGTGATATAAAATAACAATAATGTACAGTTTAATATCCTAATCTTCATGTTTTGCTTTTTTTCTAACAGTTAGCAGAATATTCCTGTCTAAAAAAGTCTTTAAAATGTTTGCTGTAAATGTTGTGAGATTGTTTGACAAATTCGTAAAAGTTGATTAAGTCTTTTTTTACAAATATAATCAGTAAGCTCAAATGTAGATATACGAGTTCGAATGCGTTTTTGACTCAATGTTACCAATGTTATGTTCATTTAAAGCATCTTTTTATAAAAGTGCTTATTTTTGTTTTTTTGCACACTATGTTACTAGCTTTGTCTTTATTTTAAAACTCTCCTTACATTAGAAAAAGTCCTTTTTTGTCGCGATTTCCTCTTGAATAATACTGTCTTATGTGGCTTCTTTTCTTGGTCAATATGTTTATAAAATTAAACCACATAACACTCTGCCGTTAAATAAGTTAACATAACTGTACAGTAAAATATCTTGATTTTTATTTTTTGCTTTTTTAGAATTTCATATTTTATCAATATACCTAGGCCCCCATTGTATATAGAATTAACTGATAGTGGTCACCAAATAGGGTAAAAGTTAACCCTTAATATCGACTGTAGTGTTATAACCTAACTGGGACTCAGTTAATAGTACTTATTCATTGAAGAAAAAGTGGATCTGTTATTTTATCATGTTACTTTGAAATAAACCCACCTATGTTCCAGACACAAAATTTCATGTTGTGGAAAAAACATTCTCTTTTGACCGATCATAATGGTTATTTCAGTAAATCTTTTAAAAAGCATTCTGACCACCTTATTTGTTAGTTGTACAATAATCCAATATCATGATTGATAGGGTATTAGGCCTGAGTATTCACAATGTCACTAATATATCACTATTCAACATGCCTCAGACACTTTATTTAACAAAGTCACAAATTGGATTTGTATGCAATATGCATCATGAAATATCACACAAAATGTATAAACACGTTAACACATATATACATGTATTAACAATATCCACCAATTTATAATATCACCTTGAGATGTTTAATTATCCACAATAACACAATGACACAATGATGCGTGTACAATGCTTCCATGCACAATAAATTTATATGAACACAGCTAAAAGCACACACTATCCCTTCGTTTGATATGTTTGAGCTATTGATTTTGCCACTGTATTAGGATTTACGTCAAAAGAGTAGGTTTCAGCTTCCCAATAGTGAAGCATTAGGAAGCTGAAATCATCACCTCGTAATTTTAATGGACACCATCACGAGTATGTTTACCGTCATGAAATATTTGTTATATTAATGATATTGGATATGTTCCTAACATGTATGTCGTAACTTCAATCCCGTTCTCTTTTGTCATTTAATTAGGGACTTTCCGTTTTGAATTTTCCTCGGAGTTTTAGTAGTTTTGTGATTTTACTTTACACTGTTTATCACTTTGAATCTGAACCAAATGAATATATTCCAAACTGGTAAAATTAAACACAGTTGACTTTCACTATAAAACTTCCACAATATAACGACTTGCAACACCAGTAAGTATAAATAGTGTATTCTGACTAATACACATCTATGAAGTATTCATATTTCCCCAATAGTACAACTTGCAACACCATGAAGTATACACCTTGTATTATCACTAATACACTGCCACAATAGCAAAACTTGCAATGCCAGCAAGTATTACTTCATTTCTTTTACTTGACTTGGCAGAGTTTTATCAGTTTGCTTATAATAGACCAGTTCATCTATATATAGGTGTTTTATACACTCATTAGTGAACTGTCCACATCATACACTCATTTTGTTTGTAAATTCGTTTGATGACATGATAGGTGATTAGAAATCAATAATAATTGAAGTGGCAATCCTCTTTATCACACACATCTTCAAATAGACTGTCCTTATGCTAATCAAAACGTAAGCTCCCCCCAATTAGGTGAATTAACATTTGTAATAAACACCTTGTATTTTCACTAACCCAATAACGTAATATATAAGTTTCACTATGTATCACAATCACTTTTGCAATATTCCCATATAAATTCGAACACTATCAATATCATTTTGGAATCACTCTACTTCCAGTTGGAAAAAAATCCCTGATGTTATCACTTCAACGGTCCACATAAAACTTTCTCTGTCTTAAGCTAGCTTGTATAAAGCCATTTGAATCAGTCTCTTATACTTAAAGGGTGAACAAAACTATACCGATTTAGACACTACAAACCAGTTACAGTCAGAAATATTCATACTTGACTTTACTGATTTTTACTCGACTAGTCGCAATTGGTCTGAATTTCACTAATCATTACTCGACCAAGTCCTAACCGTACTCGACTGTGCTGATTTGTACTTGACCCTAATCTTTGACATTGAAAACAGTCTGAATTATTTTTCGACCAGTCTGAAACAGTCTTCACCGGTTCTCAACCTGCATTCGACCAATCTTTTTCATTTTCAACCATACTCGACCAAGGGTCCGATCAACACTCTACCTGTCTGAACCATCTTTTGAGAGTATTCCTTAAATTGTGAAATTCTAGAGAAAATTAATAATTACATATCGTAAATAATTGTATTTAATGAAATAAGTTATCAATATGCAATAGAAACCCGTATATACTAAATTTGTTTGAGATCAATATATTTTTTTTAAATAATCAACAATGATGAATAGTATCAAATGCAGATACATGTGTTCTGATGAGTTTACGACTAATTGTCTAAAATTTTACGTTACCAATTGTATGTTCATTTAAAGTATTTATTGGATAGCAATGCCTATTTATTTTTCGGCATTATTTGTCACCAACTCTGATGTGTTGAAGACTTCCCATGCAATTAAAAAACGTCATATTATTTGCAATAACTTATAAATAAAGCTTTTGTAAATATAACGGAATTTGATGAGACTGTCATCAAAGTCAGAGGGTTACCGCTATGAAACCAGGTTTAGTTCACAATTTTCTACATTTGAAAATGCCTGTACCAAGTCAGAAATATGACAGTTCTTGTCCATTCGTTTTTGATGCGTTTTTTTTTTGGTTTTGCCATGCGATTATGGACTTTCTAAATTGATTTTCCTCTAAGTTCAGTACTTTTTTTTATTTTACTTTTTACGTTAAGAAAAATATTATTCACAAACCTGAACTACATACAAGATCGCCGTTATAACAGGAAGACTAAATGTGCAGTTGGTTGTCTTGATCGCGGTGTTTTGCATGTTTACTAACAGTTATTTGAATACCTGTTTACAAAAAATTTTCCAAGATGTATGGTTCTGATTTTAAGAAACTATTCCAAGGAATCAAAAAGTATCCTAAAAATAGAAATACAAAATTGTTAATACTTGTATATTTTTGCAGTAATTTATAACTGTACAAAAGAAACAGTGTACACTAAAAACATATCTTATTTTTTGGGGGGGAATAATCAGTTACCTTGGGTGCAGATATATGTGTTCGAATGTTTTTACGACTATTGGTCTGAACTCTTAAATTACCAATGTTTTTCGTATTGAAAGCAATTTTTTATATAACTGTGCTTATTTATGTTTCATTGTACATGTTGTACACTATTTTACTACCTTCGTCTTTTAAAAAACTCTCTTAACAATAGCAAACCTTTATTCTGTTTGTAATTTTTATAAATAAGACTATTTTACGCGGCTACGTCTTTGGGTCAAAATGTTTATCAAAATTAAACCACATTACGGGGTGACGTTATATAAAACAATATTAATGTACAGTTAAATATCTTGAATTTCATGTTTTGCTTTTTTTTTCTAACCGTCAAACGAGTATTCTACCCTGAAACAATCGCCGAGGTGTTTGCTGTTTATGTTGTTTAATTATTGAGAAATTAAGCTCATAAAGTGTTTTTTTTACAAATATTATCAGATGCCGATATATGTATTCAAATGTGTTTACGACTGATTGTCTGAAATATAACGTTGCCAAAACAATGTTCATTAAAAGCATCTTTTCATAAGAGTGCCTATGTGTGTTTTATTGCACATTTGTCATAAGCTTTTTCCTTACAATAGAAAAATGACTTTTTATTCGTAAATTCTAATAAATAATACTGTCTTACTTGACTCTTTACTTAGTCAATATGTTTATCAGAATTCAAACCACACTACACTGGACCGTTATAAATGATAACATAAATGTACAGTTAAATATCGTGATCTTCATGTTTTGCTATTTTTCTTACAGTCATTCCAATATACCTGTCTAAAAAGTCACCGAAATGTTGGCTATTAATGCTGTGAGATTATTTATTGTCATTTCTTATATATAATACACGTTTTGAAATTCTGATGACATAAAAAGAAACAAATAGTAAATTGTTGTATATAAATGAAATATTAAACAGTGATCACTTAATTTGATTAAGTTCGTAATTTGTTTTTCTTCACAAAAATAATCAGTAAGCTCAAATGCAGATATTGGGCAGAATATGTTTACGACTGTTTATCTGAAATATTACATCACAAATGTAATGTTTATCAAAAGCATCTTTTTATAGATATTCTTATTTGTGTTTTATTGCACATTTTTCATTAGTTTTGTCTTTACAAAACCCTCCTTACAGTAGAAAATGTCATTTTTTCGCAATTTTTGATAAATAAGACTGTCTTAAGTGGCTACTTTCTTTGGTCAATATGTTTCCCAAAATTTAACCACATTATACTCTGCCGTTATATAAGATAACATAAATGTACAGTGAAATACCTTGATCTTGGTGTTAAGCTTTCTTTCTTACAGTCATTCGACTATCCACGTCTGGAAAAGTTGCCGCAACGTTTGCGTCAAATCTAATGAGAGTATTAAAATTCTTGTGAAATTAATTATTACAAATCGTCAACAATTGTATATTAATGAAGTAAGTAATCAAAATACAATAGAAACCCGTATATACTAAATTTGTTTCAGATCAATCACTTTTTTACAAAAATAATCAATATCCACGAATGCAGATACATGAGTTCGGATGCGTCAACGACTTATTGTCTGAAATTGTACGTTACCAATAGTATGTTCATTTAAAGAATCTATTGATAGCAGTGCCTATCTATTTTTTTGGCATAATTTGTCACCAGCTTTGATGTGTTGAAAACTTCCCATGCAATTAAAAAACGACATATTGTTTGCAATTACTTATAATATTATTGTCACCAAAGCCAGAGGGTTACCGCTATAAAATCAGGTTTAATTCACCATTTTCTACATTTGAAAATGCCTGTACCAAGTCAGGAATATGACAGTTCTTGTCTATGCGTTTTGTTATTAGGTTTTGCCATGTGATTATGGGCTTTCCAAATTGATTTTCCTCTAAGTTCAGTATTTTTTTTATTTTACTTTTTACGTTTAGTAAATATTATTCACAAACCTAAACTACATACAAGATCGCCGTTATAACAGGAAGACTAAATGTGCAGTTGGTTGTCTTGATCGCGGTGTTTTGCATGTTTACTAACAGTTATTTGAATATCTGTTTACAAAAATTTGTCCAAGATGTATGGTTCTGATTTTAAGAAACTATTGGGGGGGAATAATCAGTTACCTTGGGTGCAGAATAAAGACAACAGTAGTATACCGCTGTTCAAAACTCATAAATCCATGGACAAAAAACAAAATCGGTACAAAACACCACGAGAATAACAAATATAACATCAAAACCAAATACTGTGGATATATTTTTTTTCGTGGGTATCAATTTTCGTGGATAGCTGAAAACTTGCATTTTCATGGATATTTGATTTCGTGGTTTTGCCAATCTCTGTATACAAAGCTATTGAATATATATAATTCGTTACACATTTGAATCCGTGGTTCACCTCTACCCACGAAACACCCGAAAATTGGTATCCAACGAATAATAATGAATCCACAGTACATGAATTTGGGATAGACAAGTACTGTGCCACGTCTTATCTCAATATCTCAAAAATAAGAGAAAACACAAACGAATCAACGTTAAAATGCAACACACACAGAAACGAACAATATTATAACAATGGACATCTTCCTGACTTGGTACAGGACACTTTTAAAGCGGAATAAAAGTGGTGGGTTGAACCTGGTTTTATGTCATGCCAAACCTCGCACTTTAATGGCAATGTTAAATATAACATTGAAATGACAACATAATCATGATTATGTTACAGGACTACAATACAAATAAAAAGGAGAACATATTAGACAAAGAAAAGCATGATTAATAGATAACAAAAAGCATCAGGTTAAAATTAGATAAGATATTTGTGTTCGAATGTTTTTACGACTATTTGCCTGAACTCTTAAATTACCAATGTTATTCCTATTAAAAGCATTTTTTATATAACAGTTCATATTTGTGGTTCATTGCACACTATGTCACTAGATTCGTCTTTTAAAAAAACTCTTCTTACAATAGCAAACCGTCATTCTGTTTTCAATATATTATAAATAAGTCTGTCTTACGTAGCTACGTCTTTGGGTCAAACTGTTTATCAAAATTAAAACACATGACACTGTGCCGATATATATAAAATAACATAAAGTACAGTTAGATATCTTGATTTTCATGTTTTGCTTTTTTCTAACAGTCAGTCGAGTTTTCTAGCCCCTGACCATCTCAGAAGTGTTTGCTGTTTATGTTGTTTGATTATTTCACAAGTTACGAAATTGTAGTTAAATTAAGTTCATCAAGTTTTTTTTGTACAAAAGTAATCAGATGCAGATATATGCTATTGAATGCTGTTACGACTTATTGTCTGTAAAATAACGTTTCCAACACAATGTTAATTGAAAGCAACTTTTATAAGAGTGCCTATTTGTGTCTTATTGCACATTTGTCATAAGCTTTGTCTTTTTAAAAACTCTCCTAACAATAGAAAACGACATTTTATTCGTAAATTCTAATAAATACAACTGTCTTACGTTACTCCTTTTCTTAGTTAATTTGTGTATCAAAATTAAACAACAATACACTGGGCCGTTATACATGATAACAGAAATGTACAGTTATAAATATATTGATCTTCATGTGGTTTTTTTCTAACAGTCATTTCAATATACCTGTCTAAAAATTCGCCAAAATGTTGGCTGTTAATGCTGTGAGATTATTTATTGTCATTTCTAATATATAATACACGTTTTGTTATTCTGGTGACATAAAAAGTAACAAATAGTCAATTGCTGTATATTAATAAAATATTCAACAGTAATCACTTAATTTGATTAAGTTCGTAATTTTTTTTTTCTCCCAAAAATAATTAATAGGTTCAAATGCAGATATATGTGTTCGAATACGTTTACGAATGTTTATCTTAAATATTGCATCACCAATGTAATAATTATCAAAAACAAATTTTTAAAGGTATGCTTATTTGTGCTTTATTGCACATTTGTTATTAGTTTTGTCTTTTCAAAATTCTCATTTTATTCGAAATTTTTGATAAATAAGACTATCTTACGTGTCTACTTTTTTTGGTCAATATGTTTTTCAAAATTAAACCACATTATACTCTTTCGTTATATATGAGAACATACATGTACAGATAAATACCTTGATCTTGATGTTAGGCTTTTTTTCTAACAGTCAGCCGACTGGTCCTGCCTGACAAAGTCGCCGATATTTATTCGTCTTATCTTGTGAGAGTGAAACTTGACACTAAACCCACCTATGTTCCAGAAACAAAATGTTATGTTGTGGAAAAACACATTCTCTTTTGATTGGTCATAATGGCTCGTTCAGGAAATCTTTTAAAGTTTCTTCTAACTACTTAATTTGTTAGTTGTACAATAATCCATTATCATGATTGATAGGGTATTAGGCCGGAATATTCACAATGTCACCAATATATCACTATTCAACATGACACAGACACTTTATTACACACTGTCACCAATGGATTTCTATGCAATACGCCCTATTAAATATCCCACAAAATGCATGAACACGTTAGCACATATATACAACATATATTAACATTATCCACCAATTTATAATATCACCTTGAGATGTTCAATTATCTACAATAACACAATGATTCATGTACAATGCTCAAATGCATTTATATGAACACATCTAAACGCACATCCTATCCCTTCATTTGATATATTTCAGCTATTGATTTTGCAACTGTATTGGGATTGATACATATAAATTGACTACGAGGGTCGGTTGGAAACAAAATCTTACGACACAGGAGGTGGTTTCAACTTCCCAATAGTGAAGCATTGGGAAGCTGAAATCATCACTCCGTAATGTTAACGGAAGCCATCATGGGTTGGTTGGTTGACTGTGATGAAATATTTGTTATTTTAATGATATCCGATATGTTCCTTACATGTATGTCGTAACTCCAATCCCGTTCTCTTTTCAGGAATGTGACCTTTCGAATTAGAGTTTTTACCTATATGTCTGTTGGTTAAGTTCACACATCATTATCAATATCATTTAATTTGATCCAACGTTCATACAATTCGGGGTTTATCGCTTTAAAGACAGGTTCAATCCACCATTTTCCTACATTTGTAAATGTCTATACCAAGTCAGCAATATGATAGGTGTTGTCCACTCGTTAGATGTGTTTTAATTTTTGATTTTGTCATTTGATTGACTTTCCGTTTTGAATTTTCCTCGGAGTGCAGTAGTTTTGTGATTTTACGTCATTGATTATCACCTTGAATCCGAAAGAAATGAATATATTTCATACTGGTAAAATTAAACACAGCTCACTTTTACTTATACACTCCCACAATATAACGACTTGCAACACCAGTTCATCTATATATAAGTGTTTTTGGATAAACTCATCAATGAACTGTCCACATCATACACTTATTTTATTTTTTTTTAGTAAATTCGTTTGGTGACACTATAGGTGATTAGCAATCAATAATATTTGTAACGGCAATCAATCTTATCACAAACATCTTCATATAGACTGTCCTTATGCGAATCAATTCGTAAGCTCTACCCAATCAGTTGAATTCACATTGGTAATAAGTAAAATCACAAAAATACTGGACTTAGGGGAAAATCCATTCAGAAAGTTCATTATCACATAAATAAAATAGTCAAAATATGGGTACATCAGTCATCATTGTATAAATTTTTTTAAAAAGAACAATTTAACAGAACACAAAAACATCTACTATCTACGAACACATTCATTGATTTGAGTGTCTGACGTCAGAAAGTTGTAAACGTCACATAAACTTTTCGTTCAATGTGCATACAAACAATTTAGAAAATTTACATAGGCAATGTTAGCATACAGGGTTAAAAAATCAAAAGTGCGTAAGAATAGATTTCAGAAATAGATCGAGATTAAAACTAATAAAAAGTTATAAATAGAAATTATAAGAATCCACAAATAGTTAATTCCGCTACGCGATTGAATGATTTTGACGTTTGTGGCATGGTTCAACGTATATTGTTATTCATAATAGAAATATATCATAATGACATATAATAGAACAATATCATACTGACGGGATCTTTTATATGTACAGAGTGAACAAAAGGAATTAAAAAATATCGCATAAACAAAACAAACCACCAAACAATGAAAGCCAATACAAACACTTTGACAAGATGTATAAGTACCGTGCCACGTCAAACGGATATCACATAAAACCATTCAACAGTAAAAGTAATATTAATAATAGAACAAAGACAAATGAAAGAACTATAAAACACGTTGTTAAGATGAACACCTTGTATTCTCACTAAGACAATAACTTAATATATACATGTAAGTTTCACTTTGTATCACAATCACTTTTGCAATATTTACATATAAATCCACACACTATAAACATCATTTGGAATCACTCTATTTACCAGTTGGAAAATAAGTCCTAATGTTATCACTTCAACGGTCCTAAGCTGCTTTGTATAAAACCATCTGGATCAGTCTATTATACTTAAAGGGATGAAAATCACAACTATATTGATTTTAGACACTACACTTAATTAACAGTCTAAAATGGCCTATATTTGTACTCGACTGTACTGATTTTTACTCGACTAGCCTGACTTGGTCTGATTTTCACTTAAGAATACTCGACCACAGTCTTAACCGTACTCGACTATGCTGATTTGTACTTAACCCTTATCTTTGACATTGAAAATATTGTGAAGTATTACTCAACCAGTCTGAACTGTACTCACCTATCTCAACCATACTCTACCAAAGGTCTGATCAACACTCTACCTGTCTGAACCATACTTGACCAAAAACAAATTCCTTTTTTTATTTTAATTGTTAAACTAACTTTTTTTACTGACATGACAATCGCCCCAATAAAATAAAGATATAATATAAAATCAGATTTGTACATCCTTACATGATTTTCAAATTTTTCAAATAGAGAAGGTTAAATCAGATTATCGTATAAAATCATGTCATTTTACTAATTTTAAAATTTGAGAGTTTAGAAAAATAAAATATTATCTTTTACCTAAAATTACACTTATGCAACCTTATTGAGGTGCTTCTTATTTGGCATAAATGTTTTTTATCTTAATTTCCAAAAATATATTATAAAAACTACATACTAGGTTTCATAGTTCCATACTATAGTAAAATAACTATCTTTTTAATGAGGCACATGACGCAACAGCCAAGAAAATCACCTGAAATGTTCAACCTTAATTATAATTCGAGATATTTTATATGTGATACGACATGTATAAATCGAATTGAAAAAAAGAATGAAATGTTAAGATACATTAATAAATTTGTTCTTCTGATTAATGTATCAGTTAATACCTCCATCTTGGCGCAACTCATTAAACAGATTACATCTGGTCAGAGAGTATTAAATTCTAAATAAATTCATTCAAACTTGCAACATCCTGTACAACTTAAATCGCAAGGCCATTTGAATTAACTAGATAAGTAATACACGAGTTTAAGAAAAGTAGGTTTTCTTTTCACCTGTAAAACACACAAGTATTGAATTAATTAAATATGTTCAGTGTTTCCTGTGTGCAATGTCTTTAAAATTTTTAATTAAAGTGACCTAAACATTTTTCTTTAAATTACCCAAACTTTGGAACACATTTTCCTTTTTAAAAGGTAATCAATCACCGTGTAGAACGCCACAGGCGGGGTGTCGGCTATGTTTGACACGGGGTGACAATTCCGAAGCGAAGAAAAACTATCAAAGTAAGTTCAAGTATCAAAATTTCTTTATTTAGAATTCTTAGTACCATATAATGTACTGCACGGAAGGAACTGAAACACAATATATTTTCTGTAAGCAAAATCAGTCGTTTCCAGTGCTCTGTTTCCTCAAACACCTCTCCCTAATTTCCCGTGTTGCAGATTTTGAGGCTTTATATGCAAATTTCGGAATAAAGACTACTTTAGACGACTTCCCTCTGCAACAGTTATATAGAATTGAATGCCTATTATGGAATTTAACCAAATACCAGCTTCATTCTAAAGATTGATTGGTTATAAAACAAGTTTTTCATCAAAATATAAAGTATCGCTCGGGGTGTCAGATTTTGCATCTCAAGGGGTAGAGGCTTCCAATAAAAAACGAATAGATTTGCATATGAATCATGTAAATCGGTCTTTATCTGATACTTTTTTAATTTAAACACATCTACTATATAACGATAACAAATACAAAATTGAAGTACTTCATTTTGCTAGTTTTTAAAGTCATATAAGACATGTGCTTTAGATTTCATAAATAATAAAAATGATTCAAAATATTGTGTTTGAAGCTGGAAAATAATTTCTTTTCCTTTCCAGTCGCTATCATGGTCGGATTAAAAGTCACTGATGTGGCTCAATGCACCGAAACCTGGAGAACAATCATAGAGCATATCTCCATATAAGATTTTGCCAAAGCCATCAGAAGTCAAACTTTATCTTTTGCATTAAAGTTTTTCATCAGGTTCTTCACAAAAACGCTTGTGAATGCTGCAAAAAACCACTCACCCCGAAACGAAATCGTTAACTCTCTCAAATGAAACACTCACCGTCATCTTTATCATCAAATGACAGCTTCAAGGAGACCTGAAGACGAAGACACTATTATTCTCAACAATTTCAAAAAGCGATTCAAAATCTTTCTATGGCTGTTGATTTTTTATCTTTTATCCGAATAGTAAATGCAAATAAATATCCGTTCGACAATATTTCTCTTTGTCTTTTCTATGGGAGGGTCAGATTTATGACAAAAAGAATAACATCGGAAATATTGTATCGGGAAACAACTAAGAGGTTTTGGAAAACTTGCTACAAACTTTTTTACGTCCTACTAGAAGACCAAATAAATACAAAGCAAACAATTATTGGGTATAGACAAGTTTTTAAAACTTTTTCTTTGTAAAAGAGCACATGAGGCGCTTAAACATTTAGGTCTTCGAATGAAATGCCGTAAAGAGCTTGCCATTCGTCAAAATTTTGGTCTTTAAAAGTTTAAAGGAAAGGCGGGTGACAATTGGCATCAATCGACATTTGTGTTTGTGATTGGTGGATTACGGGCGTCATTGTTTCATATAACGGAACTTTGGGGAAATTGCCTTTCTTGTATCAACTCGGTTCTTTCTAGTGCCAGTGACATATTTGGAACACAATCACATTATATTAATGAAAGCGCAGTAGACATCGTATATTAAAGAAACCATGTCAGCCTCATGGAACATGATGAAATGTTTCAATGTTAGAACCATTATATCTTAAACAGAGGTCAGACTTTGGGATACTAAGTATCAAGGTCCTTGGCGATGAAGTGTAATAGTATCTTTTGACTAGGAACTGCAAAACTTATTTCTGCGTCTTGGGGTCGGCCATTCTGCGCTTACATAAGCTTTCTGTAATATGCTGAATACTTTTTGGTCCCCTATTAAATTTACCATTGGGATAAAAAGTTAGGAAATCAAAAACCAAATTATTTTTTTCAAGATTTTGAATCGCTGTTTTGAAATAGTTAAGAATATTAGTATCGTTGTCTTCATGATTCCCTGAAGCTGTATTGTCATTTGATGCGAAAGATTCCGATGAGTGATTCATTGACGAGAGTAACCGAATTTGTTTTTAGTGAGTACGGTTTGCACGAGCGCTTTCGGGAGGAGCCTGATGATGAACTTTGATGGAGTCTGACTGTTAGTGGCTTCGGCAAAATCTTATATACAGGTCTGCTCTGTGATTTCCCTCCATGTTTCGGTGCATTGAACCACAGTCGTGAATTTTTTTCTGACCATGATAGTAACTTTAAAGGAAATGAAATCATTTTCCAGCGTTAAAAAAATATATTTTGAGTTATTTTTTACTATTTATGAAATCAAAAGCACATGTCTTATATGACTAAAATAACTGACCAAATGAAGCACTTTTAGTTTTTAATGTGTTATCGTCATATAGTATATGTGTTTGAATTAAAAAGTATCAGGAAAAGACCGATTTACATGATTCATATGCAAATCTATTCGTTTTTTATTGAAAGCCTCTACCCCTTGAGATGCAAAATCTGACACCCCGAGCGACACTTTATGTTTTGATGAAAAACTTGTTTTATAACCAATCAATTTCAAGTTTGAAGCTGGTATTTGGATAAATTCCATAATAGGAATTCAATTCAATATAACTGTTGCAGAGAGAAGTCGTCTAAAGTAGTTTTTATTCCGAAATTTGCGTATGAATCCTCAAAATCTGCAACACGGAAAACTAGGGAGAGGTGTTTGAGAAAACAGAGCACTGGAAACGACTGAGTTTGCTTGCAGGAAATATATTGTGTTTCAGTTTCTTCCGTGCAGTACATTATATGGTACTAAGAATTCTAAACAAAGAAATTTTGATACTTGAACTTACTTTGATAGTTTTTCTTCGCTTCGAAATTGCCACCCCGTGTCAAACATAGCCGACACCCCGCATGTGGCGTTCTACATGGTGTCAATGATCGATAAGTTTATTCATAATGATTTTATAAATTCACGGTTTTACAAAAACAAAAGTGTCAATATTTAAAATTGCTTTATATACTATTTTAAATGAGTAATATGTATTTTATTATAAAAACAACAATTAACTGCATTATTTATTTTACTCTGCAGACACCTTAAATCTATACTAAGTAGGTAAGTAATTAAGTTTAAATGATTAAAATTGTCAAGTATTAAACCATAAAATAGATCTGAAAGATTACAATTTTTTGAATAACATTGAAAATATTAGTCACAACTCAGTTTTGAAATAATCTGATTAGCTTTTTTTATCGTTATTTTGAAGATTATATATAATTGTGTAA
>CM034349.1:96504333-96519399 GCA_019925275.1 Mytilus edulis | reverse complement strand
CCAGTAGTCAGCACTTCGGTGTTGACATGAATATCAATTATATGGTCATTTTTATAAATTTTCTATTTACAAAACTTTGAATTTTTCGAAAAACTAAGGATTTTCTTACGCCCAGGAGTAGATTACCTTAGCCGTATTTGGCACAACTTTTTGGAATTTTTTGGTCCTCAATGCTCTTCAATTTGTTTGGCTTTTTAACTGTTTTGATCTGAGCGTCACTGATGAGTCTTATGTAGACGAAACGCGCGTCTGGCGTATTAAATTATAATCCTGGTACCTTTGATGACTATTATGTGAACAATTGTCATATGTGTTTGTGTTTCGTACATTTAAAGGATCAACTTATTTAAATTCCGTATATCTTCATTTGACATCAGGTTTGTACGCATTTAGTCTCTTCCCTAGTTAATAATCTAAACTGAAGGCCGCGAAGGGACACATGTCATGATGACATGTGCTGCACAATCCCAAACATTTCAACGAACAAAAAAGTTACTATTGAATAGACTTTATCAGCTGTTTATAGACATTTCATCCCCAAATGTCAGTCATGAAAACACTGGCATTAACAGCGGAAACCGTGTATTCGCGAATTCTGTCTTTCGCCTGCTATGGACGATTCCATGTACAACATTGTATATTAGGGGTTTACATTATGGACGATTCCATATAACATTGTAGTTCAGGGGTTGTTTACATGTTTAGTCGTATCTGGTATCTTAATGAAAACGATGTACATTATTTCTACATATTTGTATATGTTGAAGGAAACAGCTCAATTTCATGATAATTTGGTATACAGAAACATGACATAAGTTTTTTTGTACAATTTTGGTGTGTATAAATGACCTACATTACAGCCCTGAAATTATTGGTGCATTTAATGAGGGGGATAGAAGGGGTTTACTCTTTCCTGGTGGAGGATATTCAGTGTATTTTTATACACCGTACTCAGCTGGGTTTACCTTGATTGGAAGAATATGTTTACAGACAGCCAGGGTTTTCCCTGGGTCAATTATTTTTTTCGCCACCTCTTTCGCCAAAACAATATATTTTTCGCCACTTTATTATTTTTTTCGCCAAATAACATAACTATTTTTTTCGTTTAAAATTTACATGTTTTTCTACCCATGTTTTTTATGGCAGCTCATAAATTGCCATGTTCAGCCATGCAGGGGACTTACAGTCATGGGAAAAAAGTGAGTTCCCACTCAAAAAATGTCTTATCATTTCAACCAAAATCGATATTTTTTTTTAAAAATATTACCAACTAACTGTATGAGCGATTTTTATAAAATAGATACCAAAAGATGTAAAAATGTCTGAAATTTTATTGTTTATTCAGTCATAATTTTCTTGAGTTTTGTTCATCTGATAAGTTAAACTCAAATGCAAATTTTTACGAATTTAATTTGTTTAGAATGATAGCAAACTTTTCAAGTTTGTTTTTTTCATTGTGTTTATCTCGTCAGAAAATTAAAATGAGCATGAATAATGTTATAACCAAATAAACAATAACAGGACTTTTTTGGACTGGGAACTCACTTTTGTCCAATGACTTTTTTTAGTAGAAAATTCAATTTGCAAGGTTTAGTCACAAATTGGGATTTTGTAGTTTTTCAAAACTTAAAACAAATAGATTTAAATGATATCTTTTATTTAGTCATTTTTGAGTAGCAAGGTGTATGCCTTTGATGCTATCATTTAGCTGAAAATTCTATTTTAGTTGAAAAAATGCTATAATAATGGCTTTACATATTGAACGGATACTCTTTTAAATGATTTTTCCCAGCAATGGGAGTATTTTTCCTGTGAAGTTCAAGGTTTCATCTTTCAGATTATGTAATAAAATTCAACTGTTTGCGATAAAAAAAAATATTCACTGTTTAGGGGTGTTGAAATTAGGTCTTACATAGTTGATGCGTATCCGATCCGTGATTTGTATATATTTCAATGGTGCTCTGGGTAAGGCCAAAAAAATATATGTTTGTTAATGCCCGCGTCACACTGTCCCGATTTTTATATACGATGGACACCCGAATGCGAAAATTGTAAGTTCGTACGAATTTGGTCCCGATCTCGTTAAAAAAACAAAAAGTGACCGAAGCAAGTACGATGAATAACGAAGTCTATACGATGGTGCCGAAATTATTTACGATAGCAAAAGATGGACATACGAAGGTAAACCGAAGACGGGTATTTAAGCTTCATATCTCAGCCGAAGCCTACACGATGGATCACGAAGGCTACACGATGGATAACGAAGGCTTCACGATGGATTACGATGTTGGCGCGATGGCCATACGATGTATAAAAGACGTCGTGTACAGCTTACGATGCATTTAAATTATATGCCAAAGGCATCACGCGTTTTAAATTGTTTGATCAATATTGAATATATATTATATTGTACATTTAATTTCTGGTTTAAAGGGTAAAACTTGACTCTGATATATAATGCCACCAAAATCAGGGAGAGGGAGAGGAAGAGGAAGAGGGAGGGGTATGAGTCTAGCAGGAAAGTACAAGACACAGTCGCAGTTGTAATACAAGGCAATATCACCCTTGTGGACACTCTAAAACCAATATGCTTCAATAGATTTTAACCACATTTGGTATATTGTTCCTCCTTGTAATGATCTGACATTTTTTACGTTCAAGGCCAAAGTTCAAGGTCATGCAGATGGACTTGTTTTTTCTCCTTGAAATAGCATAATACACAGGAAATGGGTTGCTCATTTTTATACCCCCGCTTTGAAAAAAAGGGGGGTATACTGTTTTACCTCTGTCTGTCCTTCCGTCAGTCTGTCAGTCCATCAGTCCATCAGTCCGTCAGTCCGTCAGTCTGTCAGTTAGTCCTTGTTTTACCTGCTGGTTCTAAAGACAATATTAAAGGTATTTCCAGTTACTGAATGTTTTGGTTGATTTCTAAAAAAATAGTTTATGTATCAAATATGCATATTCAATTTACCATTTTCTACATGTGTCATATACAAATATAGTGTCCATATTTGTCCCCAATATGTTACATACGAGGGGATGTCACGCTCGGCATTGCCTTGTTTGAACTGTAAAATGTGTGCACTAGTCTGAATAATCACCCATAATTATGCCCATGTTTACTGATCTATCTTAAAGGTAAGGTAATGGGTTCGTTGATCCCTTTTATTCAAAAAGAGCTCTTTCCAGGAGAATATCATAATAATATAGACAAAAGCAAGGATGTGGGGAAAGCAACAAATGCGGCAAAATATGACATATAGAAAACAAAATGGTTATGGAGTAAACATTCGTGGGACAACAACTCAGACGATACATAAAAGATCAGAATAATGAAGAAAAAGTTGGTTTTCCTATATACGTGTACATGCAGTGTTGGTGTAGGAGGCGCGTTTATGATTTTCATTGTGTTACTTGATATAAAAAATTGACAAAAAATAATATTTTACTTGTAAAAGTAAATTCTGAGCCTGTAATAGCTGCTCTTCTTGGTCCACTTGAATTAATAGAAACAACGCTGTCGACTTTCTTGTTCTCATAGGATCATATGATATGAGCTCCATGTTTTGTGAACGTCTTTCTTAACTTTCGTATTAGACTGACCAGTGCATATCGCGCATGGCATTTTAAATGTTTTTTAGCGGGAAAATTAACTTACATTTAGCTGGATTTATTGCCGTCGTAGTTCCATCTTGTCGCCTTCGTACTTTTATTCGATGGCAAAACGACGGGATTATGAGATCTTCACGAAGTCATGTTGCCATCGTAAGACCTTCGGGTAGCTTCGTGATTCATTCGTGTAGACATCGTAATGTCAAAACTGCCCGATGGAAACGATGGAAACACGAATGCAATACGATGTTCAAAGATGCATTCCCGGTGACATCACGATGGTGAGGATGGTGATGCGAACTCAATATGAACCCTCAACATCGGACGCACCTTCGGGGATTTTTTAACATGTTAAAAATTTTAGAACCCATCCCGAAGTTGTCCCCGAAGGCTAGAAAAAGTGGCCGATGGTTCTACGATGGTTCAAGATGGCACAACGAATAGCCAGATCTTGATACGATCAGTCCCGATTTTGAAAATTTCCATAATCGTGTTGCCATCGGCGTAAAAATCGGGACAGTGTGACCGGGCATTACGGGTACCTGACCGATCCTATTTTGAGCACCCACCCTTAGCCATTTTATTGCCGTCGTAAGAAATAATCCAATCATTATAAATAGGGGAACTCTCGCCCCATGGACAACTCGGACCACACAATTCAAAATCATGGCACAAAAAATAAAATGGACAAAATAATAAAAAGAAAATACCGACATTTTCAGAAACAGTTTATTTCCAATTTTTTAGGTTTTGAAAACTACCACTTTGAGCATCTGGTCCGCAATGACAAGCAAGGCTTGAATAATTGTATAGTTATTCATGCAGTGATTTATTTTTTTCCTTTTTGTCACTTATCACAGCTTCAGACTGAACCCGATATTAATAATTTACGACGAAAAATATCTGCTCCAAAAAATGTTTAACATTGCTTATTTTTTTTACAAAATTGCACAAATCCCCAATTTTCAGCCTCAATTTTCTCGAAAATAAGCACGGTGACCTATGTTTTATTTTGTGTTTTATTTTATAACTCGCCAAGGCCTACAACATATTACAAATTTATAAAAATGACATTTAATCGAGAAACTGTATCGGATGCCCTTAAACAGACATGTTAGTTTTCTCGTTTGAATTGTTTTACATTGTCTTATCAGGGCCTTTTATAGCTGACTGCGGTATGGGCTTTGCATGCTTAGGGGGGGGGGGGGGGGGCAGGCCCCTACTTTTTGAGAAAAAAAATTGGTTGCTTATATAGGGAATCACTGAATCGTGACTGGAGCGAGCCCCCTCTTAGGTCAGTCAGTGGACCCCAACTTTAGAATATTTCTGGATATACAGTATCGAACAGAAGATAAAAAAAAAGGAACAATATGGTGAATTTTAGAGATTAATATTATTTCATGTACATGCATTTGAAATATTTAAGATATATTGTTTCGATTTCTTTTAGTTCTAGGTTCCACGGTGACTTAGCTATCATTTTCGAAAACTGTGATTTAAATGCTAGTCTATAAGAGGGATATTTCCTTTTCATTGGTTGTAGATATGGAATCTTATTTTACCATGAAGTCAGATTTGAAAATGACTTTGGGAATGAAGATATCGTAAAGACTGAATGTCTGTTTTAGTTATATATATGTACTTTATAATTTTAGTCTTGCATGTACATAATCATGTGTACATTTATCACTGATTCAGTGGCAATGGTAAATAGACACTGACAAGTCTTAGATAATATTTTATAGTTTTTAATGTTTTGTCCGTTGACTAAAATTAGTTGGAGGTTTGTGTGTTCTTTTTTTCCAACAGAGGTAAACTCAACACATATCAATATGTGCATGAAGCAAATTGATAGTTGCTAGATACGGAATGATTGTACCACAAGAAAGTTTTAACCTGTGTATATATACTTAAAATATAATAAAAAATATCATGTCTTTTTCAGGACTTCTGAATCCAACCATGTAGTATGGAATGTTTTTGAGATGTGGTTTTGGTTGATGGATGTTAATGAAGTACCTGTAGTACAAAGTATATCACTGAATTTAGCTCTTTGTCTAAGTGTATTATTGAATACTTTGCTTTGAGCTCAGTTCATTGTTATGCAAATCATTCTTTGTGAAACTAAAGATTTGACAGAAAACTCTCATGTACAAGGATTTGTCAAAGTAGTATCACCTCTATTTACAATGTAAATATTAGGGAGATAAAAGCATTCTATTTTGATTTGAACCAAACATATTATAAAAAAAGAACAAATTTACCCGAGAATGCTACTACCACTACTAGCAATATGATGCTAGGTTGTTTTAATACATCTGTACTAGCTGCCTACTGAAGACTCGGTTCTGAGTGTAAATGGTCCTTCAACTATGCGGGGGGAAATTATAAGGCATATCTAGGCTTATCAATTTCTAAAACAATATTTCATTGTACATGTTTGAAATTTTTAAACAACCACAGAAATTTTTGCAGTTGAAATACATGTAGGTATCCTGTCGTCGTCTTTCCAAGACGGATGGTTTCCAGATAATAACTTCAGTGTAAGTAAAAAGGAAGCCTTAAAATTATAACATACTGTGGATTCATTTATTTTCGTGGGTACCAATTTTCGTGGATTAACGAAAATTTGCATTTTCGTGGATATTTAATTTCGTGGTTTTGCCGAAGTCTGCATACAAGCATATAGAAAATTTGTTAATCGTTGAACATTTAATTTCGTGGTTAGACTCTACCCACGAAAGCCACGAAAATTGGTATCCAAAGAATAATAATGAATCCACAGTAATATTTATAATGATAAAAGGAAGCTTTGGATTGTTTTGGGGGGGGGGGGGATTATATATATAGTCCCTAAGGTTTAGGAATAAGGGTTCCAAAGGTGACCAAAGCAAACATTAATCTAGTGTCCGTACAAAAATTTGTGTATAAGTATTTCAATTGTTCTGAAATTGTACCATAATATTGAATACCATAAGTAGAAAGTTGAGGTCTATTTTGTGGGTTATGGGGCAAACAGTCTAGGAATTAAGGGCCAAAAACAAACATTGTTGTAGATTCCAGACAATACATTGGAGTTATTTCTTTGTCCAGAATGGTTGTTGAATTACCTAAAACCATTGCTTTATGAAATCTTCTTTAAAAATTAGAGTTTAGATTTCTCTGTCCAGAATAGTAGTTGAATCAACTTAAAATAATGCTATACATGTATATACAATATACAATGCAAAATTCACTTTACTACCAACTGATAAATTTAAGCAGTCTTTAATAGCCATTCAGTGATTACAAGCACTTTGATTATCATTCTAGGGTTATGCCCTTTCACAAATGGAAAAATTTCTCACGTTTGTCTCAACTAAATTTAGTGAAATGTGTATATAATGCTTATTACCTCTAAACTCAGTTTAAGTTCAATTTTTGGCAGCTTCACTTTATGTACCTTTTAACGTTATATGCTAGCGGGGGCATCATCACCATGACTGTACATGACATTTATATTTTAATACTTTATGTTTTCATTAAAATGAGTAGTTGAATAATTATTGTTGCAAACTCCATTAGAAATTTGATTTGAGATCATTTTTATACAACCACAAAAATTAAAAACTTTTTGGTTGTACATTAGTATCACGTTGGCGTCATCGTCTTCATCCAAAGACATTTGGTTTTCGCACTCTAAGTAAAAGTCAATAGAAATATATGAAATTAAGACACAAGGTTTTATGACCATGAAAGGAAGGCTGTGATTGATTTTGGGTATATTTTGGTCTCAACAGTTTAGGAATAAGGGCCCAAATTAGCATTGTTCTTGGTTTTTGCTCTATAACTCAAGTATTAGTATTTAAACCAGAAATCTATGATATTTTAACATAAGGTCTAAGGCCACACAAGGAGGGTTGGAATAGATTGTGGTAGTTTAATTCCCAACAGTGTAGGATTTAGGAACCAAAAACAGGTCCCAAATAAGCATTTTTCTTGGTTTTTTGAACAATACCTTTAGCATAAGTTAATAGAAATCTATAAAGGTTTATGACCACAAAAGGAAGGTTTGGATTATTTTTGGGAGTTTTGGTCCCAAGGAATAAGGGGCCAAAATTAAACTTTGTTTGCTTTCATAAAAAAAATGAATTATTGTCAGTGCTTCTTTGATATGCCAAATCTAACCGTGTTAAGATTCTTAATTTTTGGTCCTGTTTTTAAATTGATCTACATTAAGGTCCAAAGGGCCAAAATTAAAATTAGCTTGATTTTAACAAAAATTGAATTTTTGGGGTTCTTTGATATGGTGAGTCTCAATATGTACCTAAATTTTTGATTATGGGCCCAGTTTTCAAGTTGGTCCCAATCGGGGTCAAAAATTATTATACTACAATGTAAGTATTGTGCAATAGCAAGAAATTTTCAATTGCACAGTATTCTGCAATAGCAAGAAATCTTTAATTGCACAGTATTGTTCAATAGCAAGAAATGTTCAATTGCACAGTATTGCACAATAACATGAAATCTCCAATTACACAGGATTGTGCAATAGCAAGAAATTTTTAAATGCACTGTATTGCACAGTATTGCACAATAACATGAAATCTCCAATTGCACAGGATTGTGCACTAGCAAGAAATTTTTAAATGCACTGTATTGCACAATGCAAGAAATATCTAATTGCACAATATTGCGCAATAGCCAGGAATATTCAATTGCACAGTATTGTCCCGTTTTCAAATTGGTCTATATTAAGATCCAAAGGGTCAAAAATTGAACTTTGTTTCATTTCAACAAAAATTGAATATATGGGGTTCTTCAATATGCCGAATCTATCCGTGTATTTAGATTTTTAATATTTGGGCCCGGTGATATCAAATTGGTCCACATGGAGGTCTAAAGGGTCTAACATTAAACATTTGATTTCATCAAAAATTGAATTCTTCGGGTTCTATGATATTCTGAATTTAACCATGTATTTAGATTTTGGATATTGGACCAAAATAAGTAAATGTCCAATTTAAAATTTTTAAGTTGAAGTTCTTTATAGACCACATTCAATCTGTGTCAGAAACCTATGTTGTGTCAACTATTTAACCACAATCCAAATTCAGAGCTGTATCCTGCTTGAATGTTGTGTCCATACTAGCCCCAACCGTTCAGGTTTCCACCTCTGCAGTCGTATAAAGCAGCACCCTACGGAGTATCTGTTCCATTCATTTGTTATTTCTTAATTTGTGTGAATTAACATTGTTACAGTAAATGTTAATTACTACACTTGCATACCACAACAAATACTGTATTGGTACATGTATCACTTATATTTGTATCCATATAACAAAACAAAAAATGAAAAGGAATAATTTTGCAATACCTTTTGAGTACTGAATAGCTTTTTAGGTATTTAGACATATTAAGACTTATAAAGTAGATGTTGATGATATCTGCTTGACATGCTTTAAATTCGATCAGATTACTTTTGTAGCAGTTATGAGTCTTTGAAGCATGCTCACAAAGGTTCTTTTGGTGAAATCATTTTTATATTGGTCAAAAGTTGTCTTTGCTTCGACCAGCTTTGGAGGAGATATACAGATTTGATATAAATCAGCACAGAGGTTTACTTCCTATCTTATTTAGCCCCAATAATCATGTCAGACATAAGCCATTCATTACTTAAAACCAATAAATGTTTTCTAATCTGAGGAAGAAATTCGACATTTTAACCAAAAAAAATACTAATGATACTGACGATCCACCACAAAGTAATGTAAATAGAACCATACCAATAGTAAGCAAATACATATAAAAAGATGAGGTATGATTGCCAATTAGACAATTCTCCATAAGAGACCAAATCGACACAGAAATTAGCAATTGCTCTCCCAGCTACAAAATGTATCCAAAACCAAAGATGTAGAACATGTTCTATCATAATCATTTGGTAACTAATGTAATTACTGTCTCCACATGTCTGTATTGAACATAAAAAAAAATCAAATAAATAACACTCCTAATGCTCAGATCGGTTGTCACCGTGCAACACAGTTATTAACACCATATAGGAAAAACATAGAACTTTATTGTCATAAGACACTGTCAAACATCCAAACATACTATCCACACTCATCTGTGTCCACACTTGTAGTTTAAGAAAAAAAACAGACCAACACACAAAAACCTAACACTGATCATTGAACAGTGAAAATGAGGTCAAGGTCAAATAAAACCTACACAACTGACATATAGATCATCAATATTTCCATACACCAAGTATAGTTGATCTACTGCATAAAATATCAGAGGGAAAAAAACTCAAAAAATTAACGTTGACCACTGAACCATGAAAATGAGGTCAATGTCAAATGACACCTGCTAGCTAAACATGTACACCTTATTGATCATTCCATACACCAAGTATAGTAGACCTGTTGGATACAGTATAAGAAAAACAGACCAAAACATAAAACGTAAGTATAACCAATGAAGCATGAAAGTAAGGTCAAGATCAGTTGACACTTCCCAGCTGGACATGTTCACCTTACAATTATTCCATATACCAAATATAGTAGACCTATTGCATACAATATTTGAAAAACAGATCAAAACACAAAAACTTAAGAGCCAGTCTGTGATAAAACCATGCAAAATGGTCCAAATCCAAAATATTCCAATCAGGCTGATATTTTGTATTTTAGATACCTTATATGTAATAACTATTTGTGCCAAAAATTTGAAAAAATATTCAGCCATTTTTTGTGTATGCCGAACATTCGAAAATTGTCCATTTCTGTACTGAAAAATAGCCATTTTAAGCCTATTTAAGGGTATTTTGACCTGATTTGTTTTTTTGTTTTACAGAAAAAAATTAGTTTAATGATAATATATATCTTAACAAACAACTTGAAATGAAAGGAAATTATGATAATTCAAAAAGTTGTGAGATTTCTCAATACCCCTACTGACAGGTTGAAATTGCATGGTTTTGAAAAAGTGCCGATTGAGCAAAATTTGTATATTTCTAAAGGCTTAAATCTTGTAAGATCATGTTTTATTTTCAATGAAATGTAATATTTCATGAAGCTTATATATTCATCTACAAAATGCTAGAAAATGGTGCTCGGCAAATGATACCTTATTACGATAAAATAACAATTAAAGATAGGCGTGATGGCCATTTTACCAATTTTTTTATTTTTTTATCTGTTTCAATAGAAACTTTTCAAAAGTATGTGATAGTCAAAATATAAGAAAAATAATGACTGAAGTAATGTTAACTGGTTATATTAATTGAATAAACCAAGTTCAACTAAGTTTAAATTAGAAAATATACTAAAGGAGTAAACTTGAGCAGACCACTTTTGATTTTTTGCCCCTAAACTGAGCATTTTTACAATATGTTTAAAATATTAACCTATTCCAACGAAAATAACTTTAGTAATTAAAAAATGGGCTGTTTAATTTACAATACTATGCACACTCATCAGGTAATATCACCATGAGTTCTTCACAAATTTAGCGTTTAATAATAATCTAGTTTTTAGACGCTTTTTGTCTAAATTGAGTTCAGTCTTAAATTTTTAAAACATGTTGTATTTGATAATGATTCATAAATGTGAAAGCCTTGTACATTTATGTAATCTATTTCCAGAACAAGGAAGATTTAATAGTTTTGTGAATTTCATAGAATTGTGCCTCTTACCTAGAAAAGGGCTATATTTTCTATATTATAATACAGCTTTATGCCAAATATAAAGAGACTACTCCTAGCAGTTCCTGATAAAACTGCAACTGAAATTTTGTGACGCTGACATGAACCAGTGAGTTATCCCTATGTCAATTTTGGGAGAACAGTTTCCTCCTAGAACAGTTTCCTCCTAGAATGTAATCTCTAGCAATTTGAGGCTTGGGAATAAGACATGTTAAATAAAGTTGGCCTAATACTACCAGCTGAGACAAACACAAATATTTCAAATTGCAATAAAATGTATTTCATAACCACATGTTATAACCAGATACTCCACAGGGCGCAGCTTTTTACGACCGCAGAGATTAAACCCTGAACATTTAGGGCAAGTATGGACAGAACATTTAAGCTTGATATAGCTCTGAATTTGGATTGGGATTAAATAGTTGACACAAAACAATGATTGTGGTCTAAGAACTTAAAAACTTTAAAAAATATAATTTAATATTTACCTAATATGGTCCAATATCCAAAATATAAATGCATGGTTATATTCAGGATATCATAGAACCCCAATAATTCAATTTTTTGATGTCAGAAATCAAATAATTTTCAATTTTAGACCCTCAATTTGGACCAATTTGATAACAGGTTCCAAATATTAAAAAAACTAAATACATGGTTAGATTCAGCATATTGAAGAACCCCATATATTCAATTTTGTTGAAATTTTTGACCCCGATTTGGACCAACTTGAAAACTGGGCCCATAATAAGACATCTTAGTACATTTTTAGATTCAGCATATCAAAGAACCCCAAGAATTAATGTTTTGTTAAAATAAAACTAAGTTTAATTTTGGACCCTTTGGACCTTGATGTAGACCAATTTGAAAACAGGACCAAAAATTAAGAATTTAAATTCACTGTTAGATTTGGCATACCAAAGAAACCCAATAATTCATTTTTTTTATGAAAGTAAACAGCTTAATTTTGGACCCTTTTTGGCCCCCAATTCCTAAACTGTTGGGAACAAAACTCCCAAAATCAATCCAACCTTTCTTTTATGGTCATAAACCTTGTATTTAAATTTCATAGATTTCTATTTACTTTTACTAAAGTTATAGTGCAAAAACCAAATGTCTAAGGATGACGACAACGATGACAACGACAACGTCAAACCGATATAGAACCATTTTTTTTCAATGTTTGCGGTTGTATAAAAACAAATATACACAGATAAATGGTTAAACTGTTGAGCAGACATACAATTACCCTACCACGTCAACTTGTATTTTTGTCCATCGGATGAGTTAAGCCATTTTCAACTGATTTTTATAGTTCGTTCTTATGATTTACTGTTATACAACTGTCTCTGGTTAGAGGGAGGTTTGGATCCCGCTTACATGTTTAACCCCGCCATATTATTTATGTATGTGCCTGTCCCAAGTCAGGAGCCTGTAATTCAGTGGAAGTCGTTTGTTTATGTGTAACATATTTGTTTTTCGTTTCTTTTTTTATATACTTAAGGCCGTTAGTTTTCTCATTTGAATTGTTTTACATTGTCTTATCGGGGACTTTTATAGCTGACTATGCGGTATGGGCTTTCCTCATTGTTGAAGGCCGTACAGTAACCTATAGTTGTTAATGTCTGTGTCATTTTGGTCTCTTAATTGTAGACAGTTGTCTCATTGGCAATCGAACCACATCATGTTTTTTATATTGTCATTTAAATGGTAAGATTTTACTGTTCATATACAAGTAATATTAGTGTGGTCTACCGTAAAGAAAAACGTGCAAAATGGTATAAATACAAGTTTTTAGTCATGAATGAACATGATGAAGGTATTAGCAAAAAAGAGTAAAAGTATGATAGATCTAAAAAAAAAAGTTTCACATAATAAAGTCATCAATATCTATTTTAACTAAATATTAAACAATTTTTTCAGAGTTGAACATTTTTTGATAAAAACAAGCATTCTGCGAGTAATACGTGGCAATACATAGTCCCCAACCCGTTACAAATTCATTGCAATGGAACAAAAAATTTATCTATAATTTGTCATAACGTAAACTAACTAAAAATATCGAGACAAAATCTTCCAGCAAAACGTAAAAACTTGTTGAATTCTGACTATCTAAGTGAATTTCCTATGTCCAAAGACCAAAACTCTGCACACAAATATCAAACTGGAACAAAATTGAATCACTTAATACCAAAGAAAAGAAAAAACATTCAAAATGTCATTTTGTCTTTAAAAAAATGAGTTATTTCCGTTTGAACAGAAGTCTTCTGGTGAATAAGTATTTCATCAAAAATCTAATTCTAGAGAAAGGGCTTCAACTGAACAAAGAGAAAAAATTAAAGCGTGAATAATGAATTTGACCGTGTAACTTGTCATGATAAATCAAATCAAAATCTACAAGCACAAAAAGTCTGATTTGCCGAACTGACAGATATACAGACTGACAGACACGAAGTGCAAACCTAAGTCCACTTAGACGTTAGCCGTTAGGGGACTAAAAATCAAAATCTCAAAGTATCAACAAACACGAAAGAGATGCTCTTTGGAGAGGGAACATTCAAGATAATTTTGGAAAAGCTTTCGATTTTTGAAGAAGTAGGGTTACCTCAAATGTCTTGTATCTTGATTTAATCTGAGATATAAATCAAAAACTTTTATATGGCACATTATATATGCAAACATAATTGTTTTTCGTAGATAAAAAAAAATGGCCACAATCTTTTTACATACGCTCTAATAGACACAACTTTCTAATCAAGACACTCAATGAGTGATTGGCCCTATAATTGGTTGCATTCCAATCAAAAGTTTCAAAGAGGAAGATTTTTTGAAGTAAAAGTATGTTCACAACTCTGTTTCATATAACAATCTTTTTAAAAGACTGTCTTCAATTGAAAGTATGTGAAACCCAGGTGCTCCGCAGGGCGCAGCTTTATACAACCGCAGTTGTTGGACTCTGAACAGTTGGGGCAAATTAAATATGGTCACAATGTTCAAGCTTGATGCTGTCTTAATTTGGATTGTGATTGAAAATAAATGTGGCCAAAGATCAACAAATCTATTGTATAAAACTGTACAATTGAAGATTTCTTCTTGAAAATTTAGAAAATTTGAAATTTGAAAAAAAAGAAGATACCATATCAGAGCAATTGAAATACTTATACACAAGTTATTATCCTTACACTATAAAATGCTTGTTGTGGGTCCCTTTTGGTCCCTTAATTCCTTAACGGTAGGGACCATCATCCCCAAAATCGTTCCAAAGCTTTCTTTTGTGATATTGAACTTTCTGAATAAAATCATAAAGATCTATACACTTAAACTAAAGTTATTGTCCGAAACATAAGTCTACTTTGATCAGTTTTAGTTAAAATGTTAAGGTCCAAAAACTATTACAATAGTGCATTTTATAGATATTTGGGGGCATTTTTTACTAACTTCCCGTTATTTGCCAGGCTAAAACTTTTTACTTGTCTTAGAACTGATATACACCTTTAAAAAAATCTTAAAAGTTTATAAATATGATCTTGAGAGAAAACACCTACTGAGTACATGTACTACATGCAAGTTATCTAATACATCTGTTGCACGAATCTCTCTGACAACCTGCCAAAAGGTAAAAAGTATGTCAAAATGCATTTTTTCTTTTTTTTTATAATGTTCTTTGCAAAATAAAACAAGATAACGCTATATTTAAGAGATATATCAATTATTCAGACCTTTAAAAAGTACCTAAATTTTGGTGATTTTTTGGCATTATTTTT
>CM034349.1:96404998-96504233 GCA_019925275.1 Mytilus edulis | reverse complement strand
CCTTTAAGAAAGAACTCTTTCAAAGTATGGACAAACACATCCCATCAAAAGAAATCCGCTCTAAGAACAACTTGCCCTGGATAAACCACAAAATTAGAAAACTCTTTAAAAAGAAACAGCGGCTATACCAACAAGCTAAGAAAACTAAAAAGTTGTATAACTATAGACAGTTCCAAAAAGAAGTAAAGCGGCAAGTCAGGAAAGCAGAATACACATACATCAATGATACTATTATCAAAGGCCTAGAAACAAACAATACAAAGCCATTCTGGAAGTATATCAAATCTAGGAAAACAGACAATATTGGTGTATCACCTTTAAAAGACAAGGGGAAATTAGTCAGCGACAGCAAAGGAAAGGCAGAAATTTTAATCAAACAATTTAGATCCGTATTCACAATTGACAAATCAACATCAATTCCAAAAACAACAAAATACATACTGGAAACAATACCCAATCTACTCATTACCACAAAAGAACTAGAAAAAACTATTCAAAGATGTAAACCCATCGAAAGCATATGGACCAGATGGTATACCAAACAAAATACTTAAATAATGTGCTACAGAAATAGCACCATGACTTACTGCCATCTTCCAAACATCAATAGACACTGGAATACTACCCGAAGACTGGTTAAACGCAAACTTCTCGTGTGTATTCAAAAAAGGAGATAATCGCGCTGCAGAAAACTAAAGACCAGTCTCATTAACATCGGTACCTTGCAAACTATTAGAACATATCATATGCAAGGACATCCTCAAACATCTTGAAAACACAGAGTCTTAACATCACTCAACTATGGATTCCGATCTGGCTACTCATGTGAAACACAACTATTAGTCACCTTACATGACTTCATGAAAGCATTTGACGCCGGACTACAAACTGATATCGCAATCCGGGACTTTTCAAAAGCCTTTGATACAGTACCACACAACAAATTATTATCAAAAATGGGAGAATACGGAATTCGAGGACAACTAAACAACTGGCTTAATATGTTTCTGACACAGAGAAAGATGAAAATAGTAGTAGAGGGAGAACAGTCGGAAGAAGTCAAAGTGGACTCAGGTGTTCCACAGGGAACAGTTCTAGGACCATTACTTTTCCTATGTAATATAAATGACCTCCCGGACACTGTCAAATCATCAGTACGGCTGTTCTCCGATGACTGTCTATTATACGAACCATCAAAACAGAGAAAGATCACAAACTGCTACAAGAAGACCTAGCTAGCCTAGAAGATTGGGCAAATAAATGGGGTATGCGATTTAACGCAAAGAAATGCTACATACTAAGCATAAAGAACAAAAGCCAGAGATTCTATACACTCAACGGCCACATACTCCAACAAGTTCAGAGCAACCCATACCTAGGAGTGCAGATATCAGAAGACCTGAAGTGGAGCACGCATATTACAAACGTTGCCAAAAAGGCTAACTCAACCCTAGGCTTCCTCAGAAGAAATTTACGATACTGCCCACAGGAATATAGAAAACTGCTTACAGTTCCTGAGTAAGATCTACAATGGAATATGCAGCAACAGTATGGGACCCCTACAATATTGCAGACTCAAACAAGCTAGAAAGAATACAAAGACAAGCAGCACGCTTTATAACAGGCGATTACAGAACTAGAGAAGATGGCTGCATAACAAACATTCTTACCAAATTAGAACTACAGGAACTACAATTGAGACGCACGAGCCAAAAGCTTATATTTATGTACAAGGTGGTTGAGGGGCTGGTACCTGCTATTGATCCAGACGACTTCCTCAAATCAGCAAGACCAAGACGAAACATCACAGCTAAAAAGTTTGACAACTTTCAAGCCACAACCATTGTTGAAAAACAAGTGAGGAACAATACCAGGTGTTTTGACATTCCTACTAGTAAAACACCGCAACATACAAATTCATTTTTTGCGTCCACAATAGTAAATTGGAACCATCTAGAAGACACTTTTGTTCGCGCAACTAGTGTAGAGAGCTTTAAATCTGCTCTCGCGAAACGTCAATAAATCGACGGCGCCTTCACTCCCGTTGTATAAAAGCCAGAATTGGTAGCTACGACGTACCCATACAGATATTTAAGAACAAGGGGTGTAAATTAGATCCAACAAATTATAGACAGATTATATTTGTTTCTTTATATGTACTTTTTGAACTTCTCTGTGTTTAAAAGAAAAAGCCTTTTTGCGATTTTGAAAAGACGTTTGATTTTGTACACCGTAATTCATTTTTTATATAAACTCCCTTTGAATAATATTAAAGGAAAGTTTCTTAGAGTTGTTAAAAATATGTATGATGATGTTAAATCACGTATTATAGTCCATAATAATAATTTATCTGGCATATTTGCTAGTGAAATTGGTGTTAGACAAGGGAAATCTTTCTTTTCTGTTATTCCTTCTATATTTGAACGATTTACACCAGTATTTAGAAAATGTTAATATACATGTAAGTGGTGTACAATCTGTAACATGTTTTATTGAAAATGAACTTAATATATACCTAAAATGTTTGTATTATTATATGCCGATGATACTATTTTACTTGGCGAATCAAGTTCAGATTTACAGATACTTTTCAATAATTTTTCACAGTATTGTAAATTAATTGGAAAATAAGAATCAAATTGAATGTTAGCAAAACCAAAGTGATGGTTTTTACAAGAGGAAGAATATCCAACAATTTGAAATTGTATATTGAAAATGAAGAAATAGAGATAGTTAGATATCATAAATACCTTGGTGTTATTTTCTTTAGAAATGCATCTTTTTTCGAAACTAGGAAATATGTATGATACCAAGTAACTAAAGCTATACATAGTGTTATCAAGGAGAGCAGATTGAATCACTTATCGATAGAATGCCAGATAGATATGTTTGATAAAGCTGTAGTACCCATTCTTCTTTGTAGGGCTGAAATTTGTGGATACGAAAATTTTGATTAAAGCGAGTGCATTTGAAATTCTGTAAGCACATTTTAAAACTTTTAAAAAACTCGACTCCAAATTTATGATTTATGAAGAACTTGGGAGCAGACTTTGGGTAATTGGAATTGTAATCGTTAATCAGCTGTAATTGATTAAAAATTTTCAAAAATCTGATTACATGTTATTTAGTTAATCAATTACTTTTCAAAATACCCTGTAATCCTGATTACTTTTTGCATACATTCTGATTACAATGAAAAAATCTGAAACTGTGTCTATGGTCAATAAATGAACCGTTTGTTATTCTTATTTAATAATTATTTAACATGCTAAGATAGTTTGGTTTACTTCATTAAGCATGGTAATAAATTTGTATACTTCATTAAAAAAAATAAACTGTTACAGTATCGAAAAGTACGGAAGCCCTGGAGTGCCATGCAAAAAAAAATTCAACTTGTGCGCACAAGTTGCACGTATTCTTATAGACATGCGCTGTTTTGCTAAAGAGACTACTTTATGGAACGCCGTAGCTGCCGAATCCAAACATATGTTTATATACATGAATGCACATACTTTTCAATGTCTGCACATGTTTTTTTCTATGTTTACACATACTTTGCATATATATGAACACAGTTTACTTTATATGCACTTACTTTTTATATAAATATGCACATACATTTCCTACATATGCACATCGTTTACCTTATATGCACATACTTTTCTATAGATGCACATATATGTGCATTTTTTATATGTCTATTTGCACATAGTTAACCTCATTTATATATAAAAAAAGAAGATGTGGTGTGATTGCCAAGAGATAACTATCCACAAAATAACAAAATGACACAAACATTAACAACTTTAGCTCTTATGCATATACTTTTTTTCTATATATGCACAGACTTATTCTACATATGAATGTACAAATGTAGTTCTGCATGTGAATACTTTTCTCAGTATATATGAACATAGTTTTTCAACGTGAGAATTATAATTCATATTAATCTTATCTGTTGCTTTTTTTCAAACTGAACTAAGCCCAAGGGTTCCAATATCATAAAAGGAATGTTTATTAAGAATTTCTTAGTGATGTATGTTGTTCAATTAAGCAACTGTTGGAATCATTTGTATATGAATGCAATATAATTTTGGTATGTATGATGGTATGGCGCTGTTTTCTTCATCTATAGTCACTTGGTTTTTATGTCAAAACGTTGAAGGAGTCGATTTGTTTGTATTAAATTTTATTATATGGATTATTACCACTAACGGGTCAAAAGGAGTAGGTCCGGTAAGCACTCATTTTGGCCTCAAATTTCAGTTTCATCTGACGAAAGGTTTTGACCACTTTTTAAACACTTAAGTGTCTATTTCACTTGATTCAATTAGTTTTTGTGAAAGATTTTAACTGATTTAGTCATTAAAAACGATCCGATTCAAAGTGGCCGCATCCGTGTTCATCCACAACCTTTATATATGTTATGTATTATCATAAAATACACCTAACATTTCAATATTAAGGATGAACACGAATGCGGCCACTTTCTTTTTACACGGAAACCGTCTAAAATTTATCTAAAATGATAGAATTTTAAAGATTTCAGTAATTTAGCATGACTAAATGGTGCTACAACCCGATATATGTGCATTGTATTGTCAAAAACAGCCCATATTAATGTAGCAGAAGGATTCAACTGTCCAATAAATAACTAAAAGTTTACATTTAAACAATTTTGTAAAACTGTTATATTTTGGGGCCAAAAAGGGTCTTACCGGACCTACTCCTTTGAAAAATGCATTCTTATAAAACTTATTTTGAATTGCCATTTTCTTTACCAAGTTTAATGTGTTTTCAAAGTATTCAGTGTAGTCTAAGATCTCAAAATGTGACTTGTTTTCTATTATTATGGTGTTATAGAAAGGACCAAAGACGGGGGATTTGTTTTATGCCCTGCCGATAGGCGTATGGGGCATTATACATGTACCCTTGATCGTCCGTTTTACCGTCTGTCCTTCCATCTTTTCATTTTATTTTGCTGCACTCTAATTCATCTTTGCCTCTACTTAAGTTGATAAAGGTCATACACAAAGGTAAGAAACTATAAAACGCAAAAAGTCACCTGCTGTACTACAGTTCTGCTCCTTTATAACTAGGAAAATTTCATTTCTTTTTTTGTTTGTTTTTGCACTCTAACCTTAATCCCCAAATGCTGAAAATGTAGGCGCAAAACAAGAAATGCAGAGTACATCAGACAAAACATAATTAAGAACTGCAGCACGTCATATCATATTTGATATTCACACTTTTTTAAAGCTTTTCAATACGTATACATTTTATTTTTACGGCGTCGGCGTTGGCTTCGCAATGTATTAGTTTGTGATTAGGTCTAGTTTATGTTGAACCCCAAGTGGTGGTTTAATGATATGTTTTATGCAATTGTATAAGTATTGGAACATCTCATTTCCATAGATAATATTTGGTCCTGTCCCCTCAGTAATTGTCTATTGACTTTGAAAATTTATTGGCATTTGCAAGTCATATTTCTATGGAGGTTATAAAGCCCACCCCCTCATCATGGTTTATTGACATTGAAAATTTTACATAGTTTACAAGTTTATGTTTGTTTAAAGGGAAAGACTTATGGTAAGTCCATGGTATTTTGTATGTAGTTGTATATTAGGATATCCCTCTTATGTCCAAAATACTGTAAAGTTTTAAGTGTTTTTTTTATTTATTTATTTTGTCTTTCTTTCCTCTTTTTCATAACTCTGAACTAAAACTAGAACTGTGATTTTAATTTTAACTCAATAAATAACGATACAAACGACATATGGAAGTCTGTTTACAAATAGAACATTTCCCCCAAATGGTCACGTGGTGTTACCTCATCAAATAATGTCATAACTGCACCAAAGAATGAATGGACCACATCCAAGACTGAAACAAACACATTATGTAGTGTAAAATCGTCAAATTTGAAACATCATTACATAATGCTTAAGCCATATAAAGAATTGGCAAATCATCATTACGAAATAACAAAACCACATCCATGTAATGAAAAAAAAACTACATTACGCTAAGTCACATACAAATCAAGTTATGTTAAAACCAGATTGCCTCATGATTTAACCATACTAAATATCAGTTTACCCGCATCGATTAAATGACAAAACCATATTAAGTAATGACAAAGCTATATCAATTCATTGTAATATGATTTTGACTAATTTCTTTGATCTTTTGTGTGCTTTAAAATCTGATGTTTTGGAAAGGAGTGCATTAACTTCCCGATTTGAACGTTGTTGCACTGTCGTAGAATTATTCAACAATCTCCCATTAGAAAACCATTGGTGGGAGGAGCCAAAAAGCAGTGCATTAACTTCACTGAAAGTGCACAGTAAGGATCCACCTCTTTTTTTTACATAAACAAACTTCTTTTACTTGAAAGAAGAGAATAGTGTGTGTTTTTCCCTAAAATTCGCACTAAAATTAAACTCTTGTGTAGAACCTCGCATGGAATATGTTATAGTTATTGACCAAGCAAGTCGGTATATAGAATTTAATCTGCACAGCTCAGGTGACCCTTATTAACCCGAACGACGTAGGAGTTCGGGTTAAAGGGTCATCCTGAGCGCGTGCAGATTAAATTCTATATACCGATTTGATTGGCCAATAACTGTTTTAACACATGACGTCATTAATTTACGTGAACGTTTTAGATGTGGACGATTTTCCGCAATCCACGGATCCTAAGAAAGGGGGAAATACGACTTTCATTGGTGAGTTTTAAATTGACAACTTTTTTGGGGTTTAGACTTTTTGTAAAATTGCGATTTAATGGTAGATTTTTTTTAAATGTTTCTGTTTAATCTATTCCCATTTTTTTATTTAATAAGTGACGATTAAGACTTTGACAATTTGAGTACCTTCAAATCGTTGTATGAAAAAAAAATCATAACTGAAAGGGTTATTGAGTTTAGATTAATTGCTTTTGAATATCTTTCCATCAATGATGTGCTTTAATAGAGAAAGATAAACCGAGGAAGATGATATATTACCTAAATTTTAAATGTTGAATAAACAGAAAATACGTTTCTCTTTCCAATCTTTTCCTCCCCCTCCCCCAAATTTCTTTGTATCTACTGTATTAATTTTTAAGACACGTCCATCTAAATGAAGTCTGATTGATCTCCAGCTAGGAATAGATATTGAAAAAGTCGTTATATTAAATTCCATTGAGTCTAAAACTAATCCAAATCAGATTTCTTTTATTCGGATATTCTTAGATACATTTCTCTTTTTGCGGAAATGACCAAACATTGTTTTAACTCTCTTTCTGACAATAAAACACTGATTTAAGATTTATGTTGTACGCAAAATATAATAAAATTTTTATGTTCAAGCTAAGATGAAAAAAAAGGAATGAGAAACCTTTCTTTTTTCCTATTTTGAAACTACGATTTTGTACAAAGTTTAATTTTGTCGCAATTTCAAGGCAGAAGTCGGATTCGGGGTGGGGACGAACATGTCGTTCACCCTAGGATTGGACAAAGTATCGTGTTTTGCCTTAAAATCGTCAATATTGTTTTAGTCTCGCTACACTCGGTGATATATTTTTTTAATTTGATAGAATAACGCCCCTGTCAACATCTAGGAACCGCCCCTAAAGGTAAAAATAGATTTGAACTGTGCAGTATATCTGAGGTAGTTAATGCACACCTTTGCTGTGCATTATCCAGATTATAGTACAGTAAGAACAAAGAGATTTTGCCCATGTCATGTGTTAACTCTGAAAATAGCAAAAACTGAATAAAATGAAATTTTAATTACTAGTACTGTAATTTATACATTCAAGTGAAAATATATAAAAGCCCATCGTTATGCTTTACATTAAATAAAACAAATTCAAAGTTAGTCAGTTACTAACTCGGCAACATATTAATTCAATCTTTATGTCCGATATATAACCAGTCTCATAATCGGTCTTGTATGTTCGAATGCCTTTCGTAGAGCGTTGCCCAGTCCTTTCCATAATCTGTTGCTCATCTGTTCCTGCTTGATATAGCGCAGAAGCACGTGTTCTTTTTCCCGAGTGGTCGGTAAATTTGCCAACGCAGCCCTCCCCCCTCCCTTATCACACATTTCACGCATTAACCCATTCAATTTGTTCACTCCTAACGCGGACTTTCCGTAGCGATGCTTATCTTGGACATCAGAAATAAGTGGTTTGCGATAAAATACGCCAGATCAAATTGCCTTCAAGTATGTTTCTTAGAAGTCAACTATGCATCTTTGACCTGCAAAAGAAGAAATATGAACTTTAAAATGTATTTTCCTCCGCTAAAATAATGTTGCATGTATAGAAACAGAAAGAAATAACAAGTGGTATTTATTAATAAGTTTAAAATTAATATAAAAACTAGAAAACTCGACTGAATAGTTAGAAAGGGTCTCCCACCGGCAAATTTTTAAATATTTTAGAGGAAACAGCTGAAGATTCAAAAAATGATATAGGCCAGTCAGCAACCCCGTCCGGTCTCTTCATATGAAGCGCCCACAATAACTATCCGTTTGGAGGGACGGACAGACAAACAAACAAACGGACGGACGGATGGACAAAGTGAAAATATAAGACAACCGCATGCTTTTAATATCGGAGTCTTTAGATTTCTACAAGTTTATACGATTTAGCCTGAAACAAATTTGTCACGGCTTTTGTTTAAAAATACATAAAACGTGATATGCTAATTGCCGTTTTAAAAACATGTATTTTGTTTTAAATAATTTGAATACGTATACACTTACCTCTTGCATAGGGTTTGATATCTTTATTATCCAGCCGTAAATTGCCTAAACCACCTTTGAACGTCTTGTTGTTTCGACCAATGAATCTTATAAATCCTACAGTAGCATCTTGTTCGGAGATTTGAGAGAGGACACAGATTTCTTAATCGTCGCCTAAAATATCAACCATTGCCTCCGACATTTCAGTTAAGCTTCTAGACAGACAAGAGCTCGTGCAGAATTTTAGCGGGAATAACGTCATTTTGGCCACGCCGTAATAATTAACATATTCAATGTCTGTATAATATAGCATTTTCATTGGTCATATTACAAATCATATATAGCCACGCCCTACTCATTAAAATTTTTAATGCACTCAAACGCTACGCGTTTTCGATGCATAAAAAATCTTAATTCGTAAGAGCCGTGCTATATATATAACATACAAAACCATATTGTGTAATATCGAAATATCATTAAGTAATTACTATTCCGTATTGCGTTATATCTAAACATCATTATGCAATTTATGTAAAGACAAAATATCATCAAGTAATGAAAAAACAACATAATGTAAAAAAATACATATCAATGTTCCACATAAGGCAGCTGTTGCGTTCCATAAGGAAACATTACATTCACACTGTGGTTTAATTTTTTAAAATCCTCGATTTGTACAAAACTTAGACAAATTTAAAGCTTGTTTACGATCAAAAGCTAGTATTTAGAAGAAAATGTTGTTAAACTTTTGTACCTGTTGTTTCGATTCAAATTATAAATGGATTTAGTTTTTTTCAGTTCACATTACATACAGTCTGCAGTTAATGTTTTTAAAACATTTATTAGATTCATAAACTGTCATGGATGTTTATTAAACTTGGACAGAAGCATCCTCCAATCAAAAAATAGTATTGAGATGAATATTTTTTTCCCTCATTTTTATTGAGCCTAGTACGATTAACAGCAAAAGAAGACGAGCCATTGAGTTCCGCGAAACCCTTACAATTTTGTTTGTCTATTACATTTTTTCACCAGTTGTCTGTTTTTAAACAGGTAACAGTTAAATAAATCGGCTGTATCCTGCAATCAGATAGTTATTGTATACAAATAACAGGTACAAACATATTTTTTGCTTTATTTGTACATACATTCTCCTGTAACCCGCTACCATTTTGGGCAATCGGTAATACGGATATTTCTTTTTAGGGGGCAGTTGATTTTGGGGTCTTCTTCGCGGTCCACGTTTCAATTATTGAAAAAATCAGAGACAATGATTTAGATTTAAACAACTAATGCTCAAATACCAGATGTAAATTGCAGGATAAAAACAATATAAAACAAATTATGTACATTGTCGGAAATATAAAAAGTATTTGTACTCGCTTCGAAACAGTAGACAATTGCGCAAGCCTTATTTTTCGTCTCGTTTCTAAAGCTCTTACAAATAAATTATATGTTTTCCAACAAATTACGTATACAATATAATTATATATAATCAACACATTATTCAACAGTTTTGATATGAATGTATATGTTTGTTCAACATGTCAACGAATATCGTTGTATAATGAGAAACATCTTACTTATTTTCCGAACGGAGGATCTTAGATTCAATGAAAATTATTGCGGGATACGGTATTCGGCGTTTTGCATTTGCGCCGATCTGCATTTCATTTGCGCCGATTTTTTCTTTCATTTGCGCCGATTTTTTTTTTCATTTGCGCCGATTTTTTGTACAGGTAAATTACAGGTGAATAGATATTAGAAGAAGTGGTATGAGTGCCAATGAATGAACTCTCAATCCAAGTCATGTTCTTTTTCATTTATCATTATAGACCTCCTCAGTTAGCCACTTGTACAAATTTAATGAATTATCAATCATAACTTGTATATAACTGTTGGCCCCTGCTCACCACGGGTAGTGGAAGAAGTCCTACAAGATACATCTCCAGACTTTACATTGACTGTACCCGCTGTCTTTCGGACATCTACCACATGGTTATGCTCGTTCTGTGTTTTGACAATAGAATCCGTGGTGACTCTGGCTGTACACGATTTTATGGTACATTAGTAAAATATGTTTCAGGACACTTATCATCCGATATGTATGGCCCTCGATGATTAAAGAATTGACTCCTCGACTCGTTTCAGTGTGCAATATGTCTATCATGTTACTATGAAGTTTCAGATTAATATGAATAAAAATTAACATAAATGAACAGCATTTATAACCAGACTTTACCAATAGTATAGTACAGTACATAGTACATGTACAAGTATTAACTTACCTGTAAATCTAATTAGGAGCAAATATAAAATCGGCGCAAATGAAAAAATGAATATTTTCAAAATCGGCGCAAATGTCATACGCCCACGGTATTAACGGTTAACTTCGAGGTGTTTAGTTATGAACGCGAATGGTTTGATAAATTTAGCTAAATACACAATTAAGCCAAAATGGTCATAAAAGGGATTTGCTGCACATTTGAGAAATCTTAATTCAAAAATCAATAAATTGCATACGAAAGTTTCCGTTAATTATAATTGCTATTTTTTTAAATATTTTTATCATTTGTTTTGAAATTTTTAGATTTTTTTCCGAAAAGTATTCGAACTTGTATACTAGTCTCATAACTTAATTTATCAGCTGCTGTTAAAGCATGAAAAAACGTATTATCCTCAAAAGGCGTAATCCCTCTTAAACTGATGTAATCTGGTTCGCCTAGAAATCGACGTAACATATTCAAGCAAAATCATTTTTTTAAAAATCACCTATATAACGAAAAGAAAACTGGGACAGACTTTACGCGAAAGATAAGGCTTAAATTCTTCTGTCATTTTCCTGCTACTAATTTTAAATTAAGAAAGTTCACTCGTCATATTTTTGTTAGAATTTCGGAACCCTCTTATTCATCCGCTTAAGCATGATCATAAAAGCATTTGCCAGTTTTAAAAAAAGTCTTTTACATGTACAATATGACATTGATACGTTTTAAGTTCTCAACATGAATTCAAATAAAGTAAGGACTATAAGGCATTTGTAAAAAATAAATAATTATAAAACCCTTGTTATGTTTTAATACTTTTTTGAGAACATCTTTATGTTAAAAATTTGAAAAATGAATAGAGAAATTGATCCCGCAAAAATATCATTAGATAAAGTCTTGAAAACAAACACACGGACCTATATTGATTTAACGCTCTTTTTGATTTCTCAGTCAATGACCAGTTGCGGAACCAGGACTTTTTTAAACGGCGGAGCTACATTTGTTGGTTCTATATGCATTTTAATTAAAATGTAGGAGGGGAGCGAAGGACTTAATTTTGCCAAAGCTTCCTTGTAATTTTTAAAAAGTAAAATATAAGAGGTGGTGGTAAAATATCTGCGTTCTCTGTCAATATAATAACAATAATCTTATACATAATAAATACATTCGTAAGCAATACAACCTATAGAATATAAATATCAAAAATATTCAATTGCATCAGTGCAATATAATATTTTCATTTAAACAATTAGTCAAATATTATATAAGTATAAGTATACCCATACAACAGAAGGGCAGAGTATGAAAATATAACACAACGCATATTAAGCATTTTATAAAAGAATTTAAACTGATTTATAATCTGAACAGGTCCATATTTAACGTATTGACCTCGTCAAAAGTCTATAATTCAAAAATGTAATTCGTCGCCTTCCAAATCCGTATGTAATAAATGTGTATGCAAGATGTGGCGACCTATGAAATCACCCGGTTGATGGTGATGAAAGAGAACATAAATTTGTTTCCGTTCACATGCTCCGTAAAGAAATGCGGTTGCATTTTGTTTTTAACATGTAGCATTCTTTTTGCTCCGAATAACGGCGATGAGCTATTACTTTCTCAGTTAATATACACGACATCTTTAAAAAAATACTTGGCACATATACATTCTGATTGGTTGCTTCATGATGTTGCTGATATACAGCAACAGCTGTTGGCTTAAATGAGTACAGACTCTTTTCTTCTAAGGATAGGACATCAAAAGCCGGAAAAATAACTATGTGTAATTCATTTCCGATCAAATGTTATTAATTCATGATCGTTTTATTATGTATTATATACATGTATTACACACTGAAGATGCATATTGAAATATAATCATGAATACGTGTGTATATGCTGTGTTAACTTAACGATGATACCTAACACAACAGGGAGACAACTTTATAAAATCAGCTAAACGTTTTAATCACATTGTATTTTTAAGGAAATATTAAGATGATTCTCAATGATCAAAATTAGTTTTTGGTAAACAGCTATGTATCCTAGAATGTTTTCTAAGAAAGTGATAAAAATGTACTAGTAGTTCTTTTGTTTTGAAATTTTTAGATTTTTTTCCAAAAAGTATGCGAACTTGTATAGTCTCATAACTTAATTTATATGTCATTAATTGTAATATACTATAATTGTTCTCTGCTATCTATTCATGTTTTATATTATGTAATATACGTTGTTAATTTGGCCATAGCCTGTCTATGCTTTGCAATACAGATTCATTCATTCATTCATTCATTCATTCATTAAAAGGGCCAACGTTAATATTTTGTCAAAATTTTAAGCAAATTAAACGAGTCAAAGTCAAGGTGTTGGGTACCACCTTAATCTGCAATATGCACGATTTCTTTTTTCCAAAAAATGTTCCGATACACTGTTTACAGAAAAATACAGTATATGCATTTATAACTGTTGCCAATTTAGGCACACACACAGAGAGACACATCTCCAGAATTGTGTCTGTATATTTGTAAATGCTGTAAAAGCTCAAATTTGTAATTTTCTTAATTTTCAAAGTGTATATCACTGATGCGTTTTTATTTTAATCTGTGTCAAAAAAGCGTTAACTGGAACGTAATAGGTAAAATTGAGAATGGAAATAGGGAATGTGTCAAAGAGACAACAACCCGACCAAATAAAAAACAACAGCAGAAGGTCACCAACAGGTCTTCAATGTAGCGAGAAATTCCCGCACCCAGAGGCGTCCTTCAGCTGGCCCCTAAACAAATATATACTAGTTCAGTGATAATGAACGTCATACTAATTTCCAAATTTTACACAAGAAACTAAAATTAAAATAATACAAGACTAACAAAGGCCAGAGGCTCCTGACTTGGGACAGGCGCAAAAATGCGGCGGGGTTAAACATGTTTGTGAGATCTCAACCCTCCCCCTATACCTCTAACCAATGTAGAAAAGTAAACGCATAACAATACGCACATTTAAATTCAGTTCAAGAGAAGTCCGAGTCTGATGTCAGAAGATGTAACCAAAGAAAATAAACAAAATGACAATAATACATAAATAACAACAGACTACTAGCAGTTAACTGACATGCCAGCTCCAGACTTCAATTAAACTGACTGAAAGATTATGATTTCATCATATGAACATCAGGCACAATGTGTTTGCACATAACGTAATAGCTGTGTGCAAACTCCGGACAGTGATCGTTTCCGTTCCGGGACTATTTTCCTTTACTCCATCAAATGCACATAACATAATAGGTGTTTGCAGATAATGTAAAAGGTATCTGCACTGCCACATAACGTAATAGGTGTTACATATGTATAACCACAACATAAAACGGTTAGATTTTAACATTATGAGGTATTCATAGAACAAAGATGTATCAAAACAAAACGTTTAGAATATTCAGCATTGCAATCACATTTGTGACAGGACGCAAGTATTACCAGACATATTTAAAGGAAGAATAGACACAACATACATTTTTGACAGGACGCAAGTATTACCAGACTTATTTAAAGGAAGAATAGACACAACATACAAAAAATATGAAAGAATGTAAAGGTGCATGGTTGATCATAAAGTGTTGAGGTATTCACAGCATATACAGGAGTTACAGCATAATGTAATGCCTATTGCATACAACAAAGTTTAGCAATGACATATCATACAATTGTTTGATCACACAATTAATTCGTTTGGCCTAACACAGAGATGCATTGCTCCTGCACTAAACAAAAGGAGAAATGACAGGACGTAAAAGCAAAGACACCATACATTACATATTTACATTATAAGACAGTTCCAGCGTTTCATATATATTGTCGGTCTCATTCAAAGTAACTCAAAACACTTAAACCCGATATTTGCCCTTAACATATTTGTCCAGCATGACCTCTTTCTCAGCTCAATATATAACACTGCTTGTTTGAATATTATATATCGCATAATTAGCGGATGACTTTTCACTGTATGTTAAACCATTGAATATCTTTCTACACCTGATTTGTCTCTCAGTTACTTTATTTTTTGGTCCAGATACATTGACGACTTAGTAGGGTTCACACAAGAGCATCCTAAATTTTGGAATTAAAATACTTCCGCGTCATCTTAACACGGACATAACAAACTAGTAACCAGTCAAGACACCTAGGAAACACAATGTTACAATAATGAATACAAGTCTCCACTTATTTCTAACTAAAATATAAAAGATTATACCCTCAAACCAGCTGGCAGTTTTTCACTTTGTTCCGTTTTGCAACTTTTGCTGAACATGCTGAAGGGATTGAAAATACGAATAAATGATTTTTTCAAATCACCAAAGAAGTTAAACATGGTAAATTAAGAGGGATTATGGGAATTACAATTCTATTTCTACTTTATCTGACTGAAATCAACAATATATGTACCAAATTATGAACATAAGAACGAACTATAAAAATCAGTTGAAAAAGGCTTAACTCATTAGTAAAGTCAATTCCACATTTTACAGCATGTCTTCCATTCCTTAAAGCACTAACAGATTATGTAGACAACGTTGCAATATTCCTAAGATGGCAGTCAACTATCATTCTAAAATCTTTTTGACAAAACATGTACTAGAATATATCTGTAAGTTGACTGTTTGTCTTTTTCTCATGTATGCATTTAGTTCAATTATGTCCAATTTACGTTGCAAATTGTTTTCAGGGTAAAAAAAAAAAAAAACATTTCATGAAATTTGCATGGAAAATGAATAAACTATTAAATATATCTGACATAAAATCATAATCACATTCCTTATCCCAGAAAAATGTCATGTCAATGAAAGGAAAATTTTAATGCTATCTCAATGTTAGCTTAAAATGAGGGCTTAATGAATAAGTTAGGACAGTCTAACCACTTACTGGCTCAAAAAATGCTCTTCCTGGTGTTATGTTACCACTGAACTAAAAATCAAACCTGAAGGAAAGTAGAATAACTTGTGTGGAAAAAAATAAGAAATTATGCACTTTATTTATTCCTGTTAAAATTATAAGACGTACAGGCAACTAAAGTATGTCCCGCCTCAAATTCAATTGTTGCACATCTGTAATACAATAAGAAAAGTTAAAGCGAGCATTTATCATAAAAAAAATATGGCAAATAAAGTTCTACTGTCTATGTAAATTTTAACATTATTACCTACAGATCAGGCAGTATTTGCTGAATCAGCAATTTTCACTCCCAGAAGTTAAATGTAAAGGCTGTTTTTATTCTACTTGCTTTTAAATAAACTTTTCATAGATAAACTTACAAATCAAATAGGTACTTTTCTTTATTTAGTGTAGACATATATAACCAGTTTACAACTGTCTTGTTTTGGGCCAGCATTGCCTGCCAAAACGTTTTATGGTCTTTATTTCTTATAATTACATCTGCCTTGTTTTGGGCCAGCATTGCCTGCCAAAACGTTTATTATCTTTATTTCATATAATTACAACTGTCTTGTTTTGGGTCAGCATTGCTTGCCAAAACATTTTATGATTTTTATTTCTTATAATTACAACTGTCTTGTTTTGGGCCAGCATTGCCTGCCAAAACGTTTTATGATCTTTATTTCTTATAATTACATCTGTCTTGTTTTGGGCCAGAATTGCCTGCCAAAACGTTTTATGATTTTTATTTCATATAATTGCAACTGTCTTGTTTTGGGTCAGCATTGCCTGCCAAAACATTTTATGATTTTTATTTCATATAATTGCAACTGTCTTGTTTTGGGTCAGCATTGCCTGCCAAAACGGTTTTTATCTTTATTTTACATAATTTCAATGTATCTTGTTTTGGGTCAGTATAGCCTGCTAAAACGTTTGTGATCTTTATTTCATACAATGTACATGTAGGTATTTATTGCCGCCCTCTTCATGCTTTCTTTACACATTGTTCAAATGTCAATGTACTACTAGGCTCGGTTTAACTTCCTGTATGTATACATGAATAATTCGTAATTCATGTTTTGGTTTTTGATGTTGCCGTGCTTATTCATACTAACTAGAACACACCCGACACCCGTGATATCGCGGGTCCGTGACTGAATTAAGGTATATAACTATGCGCAAGCCTTATTTTAGTATTAGTATTATCATCTGATAAAGTCATGCCGATTATAAGATACACAGTTTTTCTCTGTTTCAAATCTTTCTGTTTGAACCCGTCGAACTGGAACTTGTCAATTATTGGTAATATTAATTATTTGGGAAACAAAAGGTCCTGGAATGGAGTATTTTTTAATCAACAACATTGTCCTATATTAGTTATAAATAAAGATGAATTCTTTGATTCGCTCTTTTACGTCATGTATGCCCACTAACAAATTGAAAACTGTTCCTCATTTTTAGTCTTGTTATCTTAGAAAGTCTTACTGATTAAAATACTACAAAAGGTAGCTATTTGACAATTTAGTAGTGTCAACCCTGTGATTATGACCCGTGTATATAGCATATTAACCCTGAATACACCGTTTGGTGGTGCGCCTGTCAGATGCGGAACGTACAGATTAGGTTATAGGTAACAGGTGAATATACTATTGGTATCGGTATCGGACTCGACCCGGAACTTCTTAATTATTGGCAATATTAATTACGTGGAAAACAAAAGGGCCTGGAGTGGTGTAATTTTCAATCTACACCTTTGTACTATATTAGTGATATATAAAGTTGAATTCTTTGATTCGTCGTTTTACGTGATGACGGCTGAAAAATTGGACTTCGTAATTTTAGTATTATAGATTATTCAAATTATATATATATAACGACTTAATGGTTTATTCCAATGTTGTCTAAATGCTATGGTCTTTAGAGATAATCCATCACAAACCAAAGTTTTTATATTTAACTAAACTGGTTATTAACTAAATTGTTTTTTCTTTTCTTTTGGTTAAATGTTTAACGTATACATGTGTCAAAAGCTATAAATATTTACTCTGTTAAAACTTACATCTTTTAACTTTTATCGCAATTAAGGCACAAAAAGCTATATAAAACATCACTTAAAGCTGGAATATTATATTATTCATTTTACAACTTTATTTACTACTATACAATATAAACCTTTTAAATGTATTGCATTGGAATAACAGTTTGTTAAAAAAAGTTCTGTCGCATGCCAGGAAGGAATGAATTTATTTTATGTTAGGTTGAAGTAAGTTAAGTGTTTTCCTCCTTTTTTATAGTGGTGTTATCGATATAAATTATTACTATTAATATTGAATGGTGATGTTCACCAGTCACTAAATTTCTAAAAAGCTGTATATTAAAAATTGTGACTCAAACTTTTCTTTTTACCGTATCATGAGTTACGAAAATTATTTCTATGGTCTCATATCATTTCGGATCACAACAAAAATAACTGAGAGTTATAAAAGGTTTACAGTAAATACTTATTTACTAATTTCAATTAGAAAATGTTTACCCTATGGAATTCACCCCGACATATTATGTATGTATGTGCCTTTCCCAAGTTAGGAGCCTGTAGTTCAGTGGTTGTCGTTTGTTTATGTGTATCATTTAAGTTTTTTGTTCATTTATTTTTGGATTTATTTATTTTTTATGTAAATACGGCCGTTAGTTTTCTTGTTTGAATTGTTTTACATGGTCATTTTGGGGTCTTTAATAGCTGACTATGCAATATAGGCTTTGCTCATTGTTAAAGGCCGTACGATGACCTATAGTCGTTAATTTCCGTGTCATTTTGGTCTCTTGTGGTGAACTGTCTCATTGGCATCATACCACATCTTCTTTTTTATATTTATACAGTAGTTTTGGAATCCTTTGCTCATGATCCCTTACAGAAATAGTCAGATATAAAACTTCGTATTTAGGAAGGATCCAGGGCTTTGTAAAAATATACTTTAGTTTTGTTTGAATTTTTAAATTAAAAATATAGTTTCGGTTAATCAAAGTACTAATTGTCTGTACTAAAAAATATAAAGGATTCTATATTTAAATGTCTGGATGTAAGAAGAAATATGAATTCTGAATCATACTTACATTGTAACTGCGATGCTATTGTAATTTAATTGCTGCGATCCTGGTCGGAATAAGATTTACACCTTTAAACATTTTTACCAGTTAGAGATAATTTTAAAGTTATATCTTGGTATATGAAAATAGGAACTTTTAATATTTCTGCTAAATGTGGAAACGTTTTAAATATAAAGTGATATGTGTTTGGTGTACATGTATGTGAATGTATTTTTTTTCAAGTCATATATAATTGTATTCACGTCGCCAGAGTCCTCGGGTGGGGGATCCACTCTTTTAGCCTCAGAGTGGATTTCACATCCACTCTTTCAGCCAAAGTGTGGATTTGTGGCAGGTTTTTCTCCCCACCTTTGCAAATGTTTTATTTGCAAAATGTATTTTTTGCATTTTATGATTTTGAATAAATGACCTTTTTTCGTCAGTTTAGTTTTTATATCAAATAGCAAATCAAGCTCAGACTCTGGCTTGTGTATACGTAGTATGTTTATGGTATCTAGCTGTCTGTCTTAAAACCAGTTTTATTTGCTAATTGAAAATTAAGCGGAATAAAATAATTTAAGACAGCAGAGAAGATAATTCTGTTTAATTGGTTATTACTAACCGACTTAAATAAAAGTGAGATATTATTACTGTAAATGTATAATGTCTCTATAGTCTGGTCAAAGAGTCAGAGTGTCCTACTTAATTAAACGATAAATTGTTGAAATTAGATAACTTGTTTTCACGTGCAGAAAAATTTCTTTTATGACCAATGCATGACCGGATATCATCTTTCTTATTTGTCAAAGGCATTGCGGGTCAGCACGAGTTCACGTGTAAGTGCATTGTGGTCACTTCCTTTTATCATCAGCATTTGATGTGTTAACTTGTGATTCTTATCAAACAATTTGTTCAAAATTCCCACCCACATACCGCCCTTTATATTATCTTTTGAAGTAGATATGTATATATATATGTTTATTTATGGGGCAGGTTTTTCTCCCCACCTTTGCTATTCTTTGTCATTTATTCAATTGACATAATATTAGTTGATGTAATTTCGTAGTAATTATGTATTATTATTTCATATTAAATATGAACTTTTATGTCAAATGTTTCATTTGCAAAATGTATTTTTTGCATTTTATGATTTTGAATAAATGACCTTTTTTCGTCAGTTTATTTTTTATATCATATAGCAAATCAAGCTCAGACTCTGGCTTGTGTAAACGTAGTATGTTTATGGTATCTAGCTGTCTGTCTTAAATATATATATATAATGTTTAGATAACTATTATAAACATATAGTATAAATATAGGTGGCACGGTAGTGTTTGGATTTAATAATTTAGGTTGCTCTTTTGTTTACCCAACATAAGAACAGTGTATATAAAAAAAATATTATTGAGGTTAATAACATTTGTTGCAATAATAGAAATATGTCTTAATTTTTCAAATTTGTACAAGTTAAAACCATTTTAAAGCAATATTTGTAAGGTTATAACATGTACGAGGTACTTTTGTACATGTTATAACTTGCATTTTTGCGTTTTACAAGTTATAACATGTACAATATTTTTGTACATGTTATAACTTGTACAAAATCGCAACTTGTACACGACATATATATATCCCAGTTTTAAAAGGTGTAACGGTAGTATTTCCTGGTCATTTTCTAATACTGCCCAAAATTCTACATCAACATTTAACTTAAGCATTTTCATTATAATAATCAGAAATGAAATTGAAAATGTATCACGAATGTTTACTTTATTTTTGTCTATCTTTCAAAAACTAAGGGCCTTTTAGGTCTTTTATCATGCAGTGAATGCAAAATTTTAAAAACATATTCTGAAAAATTCGTTTTCACCTGTATGTTAAATCCTTACATGCTTTCTAAACCTTATTCATCCCTCAGTTAGCGAAAGTATGTTCAGTTTGTCCAATCACACTGTTCTTATGAGGGTAAACAAAAGAGCAACCTAAATTGTTAAATTCAGACACTACCGTGCCACCTATATGTATACTATATGTTTATAATAGTTATCCAACCATTGGATAATCAGATGTATCGTGATCGTCAATGTTGATGTGTTGTTAACAGAAACAATACAGTTGCTTATTAATTAATGTCGCCATGTGGACAGTATTGAAGTACTGACATCAACAAATTATCAAGATACAGATATTGTTTGATTTAATTTTTTTTAGGAATATATTTTCCACATATAAAGTTCTGATTCCTTGTACGAAATTAGCTGTACAATGATCCTTTATACTTTAATTCGCTCTTTAACACTTGTTAATTATTTTGGATAATTAAATATTTAGGCCTTAATCATCGCTGAAAAGTCACTATTTGTAGAAATGCACATCTGATGCATTAAAATTAGTACTGTTTATGGTATTTCGATAGAGAATTGTTCATATCGTTTATAAGTGAAAAACTGAAGTAGATAAATAGTTGTGGAATTTTTTACCCGTAATCTTCTTGTTCATGATAAATCTAAATTCATTGATGAAAGATAATAAATATTGATATTAATATCAGTGTAAGGGTAAACGTATACGTAGAAAGATATTAAATTCCTTTTAAAGATTTTGTTTAAATGAAAGTGTACTTTTGAACGGGATAATATACGGTTTATGTAATTTATTCCCATTTAGGGTTAGATAAATCACTACTTAAATATGACCTGCAGATGTCGAACAAAGAAACACTACTAAAGCTTGATTTTTCAATATTTTTAATGGACTGTTTTCTCCTTTCGGTATGTTTACCTTCTTTCTGATAATAATTAGTAGGAAGCAAACATAATTATAACTAATAGACCACCTTAACAAACTAACCTGTGTCGATCAGTACAGAAACACCCATGTAATGCTTTACTGTCAGGCTTTACTATTATATAGTTTTTATTTAATGTCTCTTATTTTTCTTTATTTCCTATGATTTAATTTTTCTTTGTTTACCCAACACAACACTATAGAGCGAGCAATGTACAAGCACTCTACTTTTATTTTCAATAAGGCATCTGCACTCTAACTGTCAGTGATATTAACGAACACAAGTGCGTCATTGAAATTAGCACAATATGTGCACTCTTATAGTTTCTTTAATATTAAAAGTAATACAAGATTAGAAGGAATTGGCAACCAAGAACAATCACATCATTGATACGGAGCTTCTTAACATAGGGGTCTTTTTCATATTTCCAAATGGTCTCAATATTTCTTTTTCGGCTGAACACAACAAAAATACAACTATTTATAATACTTAGTTTACATGTAATTACTTATATTACAAAATTCATTAGTGTTTACCTATTGGTTCACCAGATCAAATTTATGTAAAATGTTTACCAAATAGGCTGTATATATCCCGGTAGTGATGTATATATAATCAAAAGTTTTGTTCAATTGATTAAATTTGGTTTAATTATTTTATTATTAAATGCTTATAGTTTTCTCCATTGTTTGAATGTTTCAATGCATTTTTGAGTCTTTAATAGCTATGACTATGCAAATAGCTTTGTCATTGTTAAAGGCCGTACATGTACCTATATCGTTAATTTCGTGTCTTTTCGTCTCTGTGAGACTGTTCATTTGAATTACAATCATCTCTATTTATATTTTAATAACAGTATTTTGGAATCCTTTGCTCATGATCCCTTACAGAAATAGTCAGATATAAAACTTCGTATTTAGGAAGGATCCAGGGCTTTGTAAAAATATACTTTAGTTTTGTTTGAATTTTTAAATTAAAAATATAGTTTCGGTTAATCAAAGTACTAATTTGTCTGTACTAAAATATATAAAGGATTCTATATTTAAATGTCTGGATGTAAGAAGATGAATTCTGAATCATACTTACATTGTAAAATCAAGGAGTGTAAGAAAACAAATGATCCCTTTTCTTAAACAAAATTGATTTATAATTTGGCTTTTTTTGTTGCTGAAACACACATTGGATATAAGTACAATATTCATTCAATAGCTTCTAGTAATTGTTACATTGTATGTCGACCTAAATATATTACAAAAATAGATGTGTTGGTGGGTTAGCAGTCTTGGTTAAAGAATATCAAACCTTATGTAAAAAAAAATGTAATACACATATTCTGATATTATAATCCAATAGTGAAATGTCACTATAATAAGCGCAACAAGCAGAACTCAAAACTGAGAAAATTGAAGTTTAAAGAATATAAAAAATCAAAAGTTGTTATAGATTTTCCTCCATTTACTAATGAATAGCTCGAAGTACGCGATTTATTCATCATGAAATATGCATAGATGTACAGTTTATAGTTCAATATATTAGAATAATAATCATGTTTAATAAATGTTTACTTGGTTAGTACGAAATTACACGAAATGAGCACGTTTGTGCTTTAATACGAATCTCTCGCTATTGGATATATTTGGCTACAAATAAAATATGTTCATTTCAAATTACTATCTATGATGTTTGACAACAACCAATATGGCCAACCTTGAAGTAGAAATAAAAGAAGAAAAATATATGTTATAGTCAAAGGAATGACAGTTCAGGTGAGTCTAACTACCGTGTAATTGTATCGAAAACAACCCTTTCAACCGAGTACAAGTAAGATGTAAACATTTAATTAAAGATATGTTATTACCTTGGCGAATCAGGCTGCTAGATCATGAAGACAGGTATCCAATTCGATTGATAGAAAGAGTGTAGCAAAGCGCATATATATGTACTGTTAATATCTTAAATTACAAGTTGCGGACACTTTATATAATTTGTTAAATGATAGTTCAAATTTGAACAGGATAATCCTATCATTATTCGTATTATCGTTACCTTTGAAATATCTTCAGAAGTTTAATAAATAGTCATGTACATCTCGCTACAAAATAGTTGTCTTTATCAGTACGTCTATTAAGCCAAACACAATGAATGAAGCACATTCCGGGGAGCTTGATACATTATAGCACCGTACAAATTAGCACGAACTACCAAATTTATACAGATTAATCTCACTTCCAAAATCATTCACTTTTTGTGTGAAACTTTTATGAGAATACATATGAGAGAGAAAGTGATCGTGTGGTTTTTATAAATTATGGTGCGAGTTATAAAAACTTGTAATGATAAGGTCTTAAATTGACATTGGTATCAAAATTAACATTGATATAAGTAATTTTGAGACGAGGCGGATCAGTTCAAATTGTATTTAAGCCATTATTAAACAAAGAATAAATAAAGGAAAAAGGAAAAAATGTATTTTAGGTTCAAATGGAATAAAGTTGACAACATTGGTATCTCAAAAAATAAATTATTACGTATTCGACTATGTTCTAAAATATACTTCCAAATTTGTAGGTCTATATGACATGTGTTATTATGTTGGTGTATTCCTGGTTACCAAACGCTCGTGTTCAATACAAGTTGTAAATCATAGAACGTGTTAATTTTTTTTTTAGTCCATATGAACTACCGTTGCGATATATCAAGGATTACTGAAGGGATCGTTAAAACACAATCAGTCAATCACTCAATCGGGAGAAGGAAACACTCTGTAAAATAACAGTCAAGACGAATATTACGAAAACTGTAGACCTCAAAATCAAATGTTGCTAGAGGGATCATATGCATACAGTTCATATTTGAAACTTGAAAAATAATACACTTTTTTTAATGCTGTCGATCTAATTTCTAGATTATTGTTTTTGTATACTAGATGACCAATATCAAATTTAATTTTAAGGTAAATAAAATTCTCTACATTTTCCGTATTGTTTAAAATATAGTTATTTGTATCAATAAGCACAAATTAGGCTTTCGTGTACTCGCGAATTTTAATGGTTTTATAATCAATCGTGTAATACAACGCCATATATAATAAGTATAGATTATTACATGGCATTTTTCATATCAAACCCTTTATCGGCCCAAGGTTGTGATATCACCCCAAGAGCCGCAGGCTCGAGGGCTGATATCATAAACGAGTGCCGATAAAGGGTCTGATATGAAAAATGACATGTAATTATCTTTTTATCATATACTTCAGCAGAAGATATACAGATAAGAACTATTAAAATTTTCTTTTGTTTGTCTTTGCACTTTCAGAAAATATTTACAGACAACCAAAACAAATTCTTTAGTTTAATTGTTTTATTGATATAACAAGAATTTTATTTGTTTTGTCATGTTTTTCAATAATATTGTCACCTCATTTATGTCTTTCAAAACAGGTTTAACTTAATTCATTTTTGCTTTTCAACTATTTTGGGAAAAGTCTTATCACTTGCCGTTTTCCGCGCTCTGTTGTCGTTTTCAATCAAATTTCCGGAAATGCACGAAGTTGCATGTGATAAACGTCACGGAAATTAACGGAAAGGCATGTGATAACATTCCGGAAGCAGTCAATAAAGGTACCTTTATCAGCCGCTATGGAAATTATTAAGAATCTGGTCAATAAACCTAGTAATCCTTTCATAGCCTTATGATATTTTCACATGTTATTGAACTGTAAAATTTTAGTAATATTTTGTACAAGTATATGATAATTTTAATTATTATAATTCACGTTAAAATGCCATATTTAGATTGGCTTATACGAGGGTGTTAATTTTATTTATCACATGGCTGACCGGGTGACATTTTTAGGCAGTTAAGCTGCCTTATGCGAGCACCCTAGATTTGTGTTCTACCCAATAAATGCTGAAATATGTGCCATTGTTATTATCTAGCTGGATGTTATGTTATTTATAACTAATTGGACCGTTTTTTCATACTTTAAATTCTTGATTACAAAAAATATGATCAGAAAAACCTTAAATGATCGTCGATTTATCCAAAAGTTTTGAAGTTGCACATAGGAAGTAGGGCACATTAGGAATCTTTATGTAGTTTATTATCCCCTGAGATTTTGGCTAAGCTGTCAAAGAACAAATGTATGAAATGTTTAATCGCCGAAAATCTCCAAGGACAAGTAGTTTAGATTTCCCAAATGGGAAAAGTCGAAAGAATATTGTTTGTCGTCAATACGTAGTCAACTACATCAGTAGTCTTAAAATAAGTTCCACTGTTCATGCTGTTGGCGGCAATTTTAAATTATAAGACGAAATTTTTGTATCTTTTCAATTTGGAGGCAGGGGTTCAAAGGTAACAAGACAAATCGGCACCCAGACAAATCGGCACCCAAGTCCGAAGACATTTCGGTATCCATTTTGGACATTGAATTCTAGACAGTTCGAAAGTATGAAAAATGAAAAAACGGTCCAATTAGTTATAAATAACATAACATCCAGCTAGATAATAACAATGGCACATATTTCAGCATTTATTGGGTAGAACACAAATCTAGGGTGCTCGCATAAGGCAGCTTAAAAAAATCTTTCTGCTTTAAAATGAATTTTTAATAAGGAAACATTTTTTTTAAAATCTCAAAATATGATCAAGATTCTTTGATAGAAAGTCATTGAATTTTCACTTCGATATAATGAAGTATTTTTAAGATGCTTGGATAGCAATTTATATAGAGAGAACATAATTTTATTAATAAACCATTTTCATTCTATATAGATTTCTTGCCAACCTACTTTACACAAACGAGAGCTTACTTTGATAGTATATTTATATTCGGTTATAGCTATATTAGCAGGGTTGATTTTTGTATAACCGCAATTTACTCAATTTTCTTTGTAATATATATCTACAAGTAGTAAATATATTTATTTACGTCAGGCGTATGAATTTTCCAGTTCAGGTAGCGGGCTAATTGTAAAAACAATAGAGTAAGAAGTTCCGTTAGTATTTAAAGTCGTGCGTGCACGAGAAAAGTTATCGACAAGGGTGGAGACCATCTGACGAGTAGTGTATTTGTGTATAGGAAGATTTGTAATGTCCGACACTGAAGTATCCATACCAAGTAAGGAGTCCGTTGAACCAGATAAGATTTCCGACGAAGACGTTAGTAATGCCGATTTGTTTTCTTTGTTCACGACCTACATGAACAGCAAGTTTGCAGGTATTGAGAGAAACTTGGACGACAAAAACCACAGCCTTGCTAAGAAGGTGAAGAAAGTCGAGACCACGTTCCGTTTTAAAGGGAACCAAATACAGTATGAGTTAAATTCTGACATTATAAACAGTATTGACAGAGCCGTAGAATACATTGACAGTAAGAGGGCCGCTTGAGCTACGAAGCTTCTTGAAGAGTCCAGTAAAGTACTTAAAAAGCGTAACAAGCTGATCCGGATAGCCGATAAGTCGGAGGGTGACTGGAACACAGTGCAAGAGTATTTATCAGATGACGTTGCCAGTAACTCTGAGGATGAAAAACGTATTAGAGCGGCGGAAACTAGAGCAGTTAGGAAAATTAAGACGACAAAGACAGAAAAAAAAACAAGGCCATAAAAGACCCGCTGAAGCAGCAGGAGCACCCAGTCAAGGTACACATAATGGCGGCAGCTTTATTCCTACTATTTCTACACAACAGCCCTTTCGTTGCAGCCAGGGCCAAGCTGGCCCGAGTAGACAAGCCAAGGCCGGAGACATGTGCTATTCATGTGCCAACTTTGGGCACTGGGCTAGAGATTGCCGAGCTAAGGACAAAAAATCTGGATACAGAGGAGGTGCCGTTTAAAGAGTATGGACCACACAGTGACATTTTTCAGGTACATGATAATTTAAACATGTTTAGCTCTTATTGTGATTATGAAGAGGGTTTCAAAAATATTCATGTAAAAGGTAGATTACAAAAATCTCTTACTTTTTGGCAAAATATCGGAGCATCTAATTTTATTCTTGATGTAATTGAAACGGGTATAAAATTCCAATGAGAAATGAACCAGATAGTGTAATTTTACAAAATAATAAATCTGCTTTCATGCATGAAAAATTTGTTGATTCGGCAATCGAAGATCTTGTTATTTCAGGGTCAGCTGAGGTTGTACCGTTAGACCACATGTAATAAACCCGCTAACGGTATCTGTCAGTTCGAAAGGTAAAGAAAGGTTAATATTGGATTTACGTCATGTGAATGAATATGTATTTTTGAGTAGAATTAAATTTGAAGATTTGAAAACAGTCAGTCAATATATTAAGTCTGAGAGTTTTGGGTTTATTTTTGATTTAAAGTCGGGCTATCATCACGTAGACGTCTTCCATGCGCACAGACAATATTTAGGTTTTCAATGGAAAAACAAGTTTTATGTTTTTACAGTACTTCTATTTGGTCTGAAAACAAGCGGTTACATATTTACTAAAGTTATAAGACCGTTAGTTAAGAATTGGCGGAAAGACGGGATTAAAGCAGTTGTTTATTTAGACGACGGGTTCGGTGTAGCTGAAACGTCCGATATGTGTACTTTACATTCTCAAAAAGTGAAACCAGATCTAATTAATTCAGGATTTGTACCTAACAAAGATAAGTGCAAATGGAACCCATCGCAAGATTTAGACTGGTAAGGTTTTCACTGGGATTTGAAATTGGGAAAACTTTCAGTTCCAGACAAAAAATTAAGTGATATTGTTCAGTTGTGCAATTTATTACAAACAGGTTCACGAGTTAAAATCAGAGATTTAGCCGGATTTTGCGGTAAGATTATCTCATTGAAGCCTGCTATTGGTAATGTCACACAGATTATGACTAGAAATATTTTCTCGGTGATCAATCAACGAAAGCATTGGGATCAATTTGTAAATATTTTTACCTTCCCAGATTGTATTGAAGAGTTTTTTGCAAGAGAATATTTTATCGCTAAAACCTTCTGATTTGTTTAATATTTATTCAGATTTTCATGTATTTACGGACGCGAGTGACACAGGCGCTGGTGGTTTTGTCTCAGATACAGCTTATGTTTTTCACAAGATGTGGCTAAATCATGAGAAATTTAGAAGCTCCACATGGAGAGAGATAAAAGCGATACAAGTATGCTTAAAATCTTTTAATAAAGTACTTAGAAATAGTACGGTTACTGTACACACATATAATCAGAATGCTGTGAGTATAGTGCGGAAAGGCAGTAAGGTGCCCGAGTTGCAGAACTTAGCTTTAGACATTTTTAATATTTGTGTTTTACATAATATTTCTTTACACGTCCTTTGGGTCCCTCGGGAGCAAAACGAAAAAGCTGATTTATTAAGTAGAATAGTAGATGTAGATGATTGGGGTGTTTCCCCTGAATTTTTTAGATTTGTGGATTTGATGTGGGGCCCACATAGTTTTGATAGGTTTGCGAATACTGAAAACGCAAAAACTAAAAGATTTAGTTCGATTTATTGGAACCCTGGTACATCAGCTGTAGATGCTTTCACAAGTAATTGGTCTTGTGAAAACAATTGGTTAGTACCTCCAGTTTCGCTAGCATCTAAGACAATCAACCATTTAGTTAAGTGCAGAGCACAAGGCACTTTGGTTGTCCCTAGATGGCCTTCGGCACCATTTTGGTCTTTACTGTTTAACGAGAATTTATGTTACAAGGAATACGTTGAAGACGTATTAGAATTTCATGAGAACGAGAGAATTTTTGTACCAGGACATAACTTGAAGTCAATATTTGCAAACGGGAAATTTTCCGGTACAGTTCTAGCAGTAAAACTAAATGCTAATATTTAAAAACTTTTTTTGTAGAAAACGTTCGTCACTGGACATGGTATTATTTGGTCATCGGACTATGTTTGTACAGATGTACTTTGTCACCGGACCTACACTGGAAGTGTACTTGCCTACTTGGTCACTGGACCCCTGAGAAGTATTTTATTTGGTCATTGGACCTTTTTTGTGTTCACCACTGGGTGATAGTTGGTCACTGGGCCACATATGGCCATTAGAGGTAATTATATTTATATATTTAAGTTGACTCAATGTTTTCCTTTTAAAAAATGTTAAAAGAAGGTTTTGTTTGCAGAAAATTTGTTCATCCGGATTTTGGAATGACAGTGACCGTGTACAAAGTTCAGAATTGAAAAGACTTCTATTTCATTTACGTTCCACAGTAATTGATTCGAGAGCAAAGACTACCGTTCCCAAGTATGCTAACGGTTTTAAAAGATTTTTAGCATGGGCACAAAAATATCCAGAAATAGATTCAATCCTACCGGCAAGTGAATTGTACGTAAGCCTTTATTTACAACATCTCATGCAGACAGTAAAGCATTATAGTTCAGTTGAAGCGGCTTTCTACAGTATTAAGTGGGCACACAAGTTAGCAAATTTAGTTGATCCTTGCGAATCTGATTTAGTTCGTAGTATAGTAGAATCTTCGAAACGGATTTTGAATAGGCCTGTACAGAAGAAAGAACCAATAGATGCTACTATTATAAAAACTTTGTTTAATAGATTTTGTAATCCCAGGACACTTAGAGATTTGCGATTATTATCTATTTGTACGGTTTCATACGCAGGATTCTTGAGATATAGCGAACTTTGTTCAATTAAGGCCAATAATCTGACTTTCAAACCAGAATATTTAGAAATTTTTATCTCTAGCAGCAAAACAGACTGTTACAGGAAAGGAAAAAGCGTTGTTATAGCTAAAACGAATACACCATTTTGTCCTGTAGCAATTTTGTTAGATTACATAAAAGCAGGTGACATTGTTTTGACTTCTGATATGTATATTTTCAGATCAATTGTTTATGTTAAGAAATATAACAAATTTGTTTTAAGAAAAAATAATGCAAAACTGTCATATACACGTGCAAGAGAAATTGTTAAAGCAGCACTTTCTTTCATTGGTTTAGATGCCAAATTATTTGGCCTTCATAGTTTTAGATCAGGCGGTGCTTCTGCAGCCGCAAATAATGGAATTTCAGACAGACTCTTTAAAGCGCACGGTCGTTGGAAAACCGAAAACGCAAAAGATGGATACATTGCTGATAATCTTGATAAACGTTTGTCTGTTTCTAGAAAACTCGGCATCTGACATGCTTTCTTTGTACACTCGAAGATGGTCACCGCACCTGACAGTCTCTATAATGGTGTTTTTTTCTTTATTAATACAGAAACAGTTTCACTGCAAATAATTGATACATACGTATTATTTTTTCGTAGTTGGTATTAGGTTGTCGTTGGAAAATAAGGAGCCTATAGTATATAAATAATTTATTTTCGGTTGAACAGAGTGAATTGAGAAAATAACAAGGATATCGTTTCTGGGGGCCTTTATAGTTTGTTGTTCATGCAGTATAAGCTAATGTTCCGTGTTGAAAACCGTACTTTGGCCTATGATTGTTTACTTTCAGGAATAATGACTTAGATAAAGAGTTTTCTTATTGGCGTTCATACCACATTTTCTTCTATTATTCTGCTCATTATTGAAGTCAATGATTTGATCTAATTATTCAAGGATTTTGCTTTACAATGACTACAATAGTGATACATTTTAATATATACAGCCTCCTCTATTAATAACAACTGTTTCCTTTGAATCTTAAATAAGAATTAGATAAAACAAAGGTTTTTTTTTATTATTTCGCAAAGGTTTGCGTTGTAGATTTTAAGAAAGGTAGTGCATATGTTAGTTAAGAATCAGTGCTCACCCATTACATTAAAAATTGAAAATCTTAATGTACAGCTGATAGAGTTGAGGATGAGTGTCATTTTTCAATCGAATGCTCACTTCATAACAATTTGAGTGAGGAACTCTTTCAGCACATTTCTAGCACATCTTGATGTTAACACAAGAAACTTGACTATTATAGGGGATACTGACGATTGTATTGTTAAAAAATAGTTCTTTTGAATTATGTAGGACATGTCTTGATACTGACTGTTATTTGATAAATATAGTTGATTTTTTTTTTTTTTTTTTGGCTCCGATTGTGACTGAGGCTTATGGTACTATAAAGATAATTATATCATATTATTATTGTTATAAAGTCTTTATGTTGTTCCAATCATATTACCACCGCGTCATAAAAGTGGGGTAAACTGTTTTGCCTCTGTCTGTCTGTCCGTCCTTCCAATCGTCCAGTTCATCCCTCCGTCCCATGAATATTTTCGTTGTTTTTTTCATGAACTATATTAAAAGGATTTCTGAAAGGTTTATTGAAGTCGGCTATATCGTGTGATAAGTTTTCAGATTCATCACTAAACCACTTCCTGTTTACCGAACACTTTTCACATGACAGCCAAGTTAAAAAAAATCGTCATATTTTTCTGAGGAACTACAATTAAATACAATGAATTCTGAAAATTGGTTTCGGGATTTATATTAGTCAGCTATACTGTGTGATGCTTTTTATAGACCCTTTAATTTGGAAAATTGAAATATTCTGTTTTATTATATATACATATTTCGAATTGAGTATATAGAAAGTATTCGAACTACCTAAGCCTGTTGTTATATATACGGAATTATTTCTTTAAAACATGTTTTATATCTAAACGTAATAATACAGACAGACAATTTTTTTATCCTGTTACCCAATATGCTTGACAAGTGTTGGACTTATTGATTGTCGGAGTATTGGGCTGTCGGAGAAATGGATTGTCGGACTATTGGGTTGATGTACTAATGGGTTGTCAGACAAATTGGTTGTCGGACTAATGTACTGTCGAACAAATAGGTTTTCGGACTAATGGGTTGTCCGACCAAAGGACTGTCGGACTAATGGGCTGTCGGACAAATGGACTGTCGGACTAATGGGCTGTCGGACAAATGGACTGTCGGACCAATGGGTTGTCGGACCAATGGGCTGTCGGAATAATAGCATGTAACCTATATGGTCTGGTTAACTAAAGAAATTTCTAAAAGTTACCATTTGAGAACCTTTCTGGAGCCCTCTTTTCGTCATACATACATTTTTTTTAAATCTTTTTTGTTAATTTAAAAAAGGAGATGTGGTATAATTGTTAATGAGACGGTTACATGCCATTATTTCGAAAAGATAAAAAAAAAATCTACATGAAAGTCGAAAAATATAGTACTGTATGTATGACGAAAAGAGGGATCCAGAAAGGTTCTCCTAATATCAAATGGTAACTTTTAGAAATTTCTTAAGTTAACCAGGCCATAGAAGGCAAATTATACAATTAACAGTGACACCAATAAAATTCAAACTTGATCTCTGCGTATACATGTTTCATAAGATTTGATTGAGGCAAACCAAAATTATAAAATAGAAACCAACTTTGTGACAACTAATGTACTTACGAACATGGGTTAAACCTATTACAACTCCTACCCCCCATTAAAAATTACCAAGAACAATAAGATTGGTATGTACTGCGCTGTTTCTAGTGTTGCAGTTAATTAAATATGTGGAATTTGTTTTCAAATTATAACAGCTATTAATCCTGTATTTATGCAGACATTTTCAGCTTAGTGGTTCCATTCCAAATCTCGGGATTAATGCAGTCTTTTGTAAAGGTTAAAGGGACAGATACAGAAAATTAGGGTGTAATGCATGAAAAGGTTACAAAAAAACGTTGAGAATAGCAAAACAATTTTTTTGAAGATTCATCCTAAAAAAATGATACCTCTATTTACCGGTTTACTATCTTAAAGGAGAGGAGGGGGATTTCAGAAGGATAAGAAGTGTGCTTCAGCTGAACCCCCCCCCCCCCCCCCCAAACACACACACACAACAAGATATTATGTTATCGAAATCTAGAACTTGTGAGATATATGTAGAACGACGCATAGTAAGGAATGATTCCTTATTGATACAATTATATTGCTTCATAATTCTGATTTGATAGTTTTGCCGGTAATAGCATAATTATTTTACCTGGATTAGCACAAGATGTCTTCTATTTGTCTATCTCGGAGATACGGAATTTCAATTGCGGGATAGTATACAACAAAGCAGTTATTAATGATATGGTAATAGCTACAATAGATATAGGAAGATGTGGTGTGAGTGCCAATGAGACAACTCTCCATCCAAGTAACAATTTAAAAAGTAAACCATTATAGGTTAAAGTACGGCCTTCAACACGGAGCCTTGGCTCACACCGAACAGCAAGCTATAAAGGGCCCCAAAATTACTAGTGTAAAATGTACATTTATATATTAATTCCACCTTATGTAATAATGCTGTATTTTGATTGGATGAGAACCATGGTATTTTTTACCAACTTCTATGAATTAAGATTTTCTTTTCTCTGCCGGGGTATTTGTCATTAGGAAATTCCATGAGCCAGGGTAGATGGGGAATACCCTAGCAAATACCATGGCAGAAGGGGAATACCATGTCTAAAAATAACTCAATGAATTATTTCTATTCTAATTTGACAAATTCATGGTCATTCTAAATATACAGTTCCAGGTGAAATATTTAGGATAAAAAGCATCATTATTGAATGACGTAAAAATTCCGCGAACCTGTACTATGACGTCATAAATAAAACTTAACGAAAATAAATTTTCAACCCGTCACATAAAACCAAACTGGAATCCACTTGTATTAGTTTCACTCAAACTGATGAACTAAGTGAAGTAGTCAGCTGACAGTTGGGAAGCAAGTCCTTCGATACGGCCGTTGTCGTCAAGCTCTATCAGCAACAATAGCAGGGGGAATTAATTAGGTGGCGCTACAGTCGTCCGTAACGTCAAAAAGTCCGCCAAATCAATCGGCCAAAAGATTAATTGACGTTTAAAGTATTTTCTTCAACTTGTCATGCTTTTATTATAATTAAATTTTAAAATTTGTAGGTTTTGTGATCAATATAATTTCTTTACGACATACAAACATTACAAACAATAGCTTTTTATTGCTATATATATTCCTTTATCCTGTCCGTTCTAAAAAAAATAGCCATCTTTTTTGTTCGCCCAAAAAAATCGATTTTTCCTAATTTGACGTTTTCGTATCCAAATACAGACAAGAACGGTTATAACCTTAAATGAAACCGGGAAACCTATTTCAAATTTCTACACCATTTTGAAGCCATCATTTTTTACTTGTATACATCAATTTTGGTGACCACCAGCCATGTCAATTTGTATCTGGTTTTAGCTACGTTTCTACTTCAAAACAGTGATGTTTAGCTTCTTTTCATTGTACCTGTTTCAAAGTGCTCTAAAATACTGATTTTATTAAAGACACGAATGAAATTTTGATTAAAAGTTGTGGATTTTCACAATTCCATACGATACTTGTATTTTAAAGTAACTAAAACCCCTATTGATCCCCTACATAAATTGACGGTGACTTTGTTTTCTTTTTTCAACATACGTCATGTAACGTTTATAACAAAATACACCTTATCGCTAATTTACCTGGTGACCCGTCCGCTTGAACTTTTGACGTCAACAACAATCACTTTTCCATTGTGGCGTCAGACATTTTGTTTTATGACGTCAAAATTTTACGGGAACCTGTGTGATTTCCAGCAATGGCGGACAAATAGCGATAAGGTGTATATGTGTCGGGGTCATGTGCATAGTAAAAATTTACACATTGGAAAAGTGAAACAACAAACAAAGATCTTCTTTATTGCGTTTGAAACTAAACGTCTTGGAAAATTCTGACAGATCTGACAAATTATTGATAGCCTACTTTACTGTATGGATGGACAAAAGCACAACAATAGCAATAGAAAATACATTGCAAAGAAAATTCTGTAGGAAAAAAACATATGAAAAAAGGAAATAAATGGTCAGTTAATAAAATCTTGCTTAGATTATTATCTCTTTGCTTAGTAAGCTATAGTAATAAGAGCAAAAACTAGCTTATCAAGCCAAGTCAGCAAAACAAGAAGTTAATTCATAGAGATATGTTCTTACAAAATGGAATATATGGCAAATTCTTGTCAAATTTAAGCATCATTGATCATTATTGAAGTAAAATGCACAACATTTGTCCCACCAGTTTCATTTCATGTCCTATTACTAGTATTCAGGTAAAGAATATATACAATACTTTGTTTATAAATATGTAATTAAAGCAGCTGATACAGCAACCTGTTCAAGAGGAGAAGCCCCATTTTTTCAAAAAAGTTTACTTTCATAATCTATAAAAATTAATACCCTGAGAAATAAGACAAAGGGCTACTGTACAAGCTAATCTAGCTAATAAGTTAATCTTATAATAATAATGATTCTGAAATTCAAAATTGTGTCACTTTCACTTATAATTTAACTCAAGCCTATGTTTCTTAGTAAAATACAGAAAAGGAATTTCTGTCAATATTTTTGGTATAAAACTTATAAATCCCTTTTCTGTATTTTACTAAGAAACATAGGCTTGAGTTTAAAGGCTCTCTTGATTTGAAGAAATTTGTTGTGACTCTTGGTCACACTTTATAGAATATAAAATATATATGGTCAGTACTATTTATTTAATAATTATATCAATTTTCAGAAAGATTATTCAAATTGTAAAAAACTATCATGTTTTATTGCATTAAATATTATCAGAAGTGTTTAAAAAAATTCTGCTAGGAATGATCCCACATATAAAAATTACATGTAGTATATTTCATCCGCCAGATCTAATTTCTTTCAATATAGCTAGTTTTTTATTTACATGTAGGTGTCATTATCCACATTTCTGAATTGGTTTTTTTTTTACTTATATTTTGTCTTTTAATTTTTTACATTTAGTCCTTCTCTGAAAAATAGGGAAGTATCTCTTCTTTATATTATCATAACATAGTTATAAATCGAGTTTCGTTTATTTTCTTTCTAATTTTTGTAGAGTAAACTCCTTTCTTAATTTTTATGCATTTTCCTGGTTTTTTTTTTATTTGACTGGTGATAGTAAGGGGAGATAATCACCTGCACAAATCGGCATAAAAACCACCGCTTCGTTTTGAAATCAATTTGACGTTTGCGTATCCAACATTCTATTGCCGAGATATTCATATCGAGTGTTTGTCTTAATGAGATGCTTTATTAAATTTAAATTCAGCCCATCATTTTTAGTTTCCTCGTAGATATTTAGATTTTTCGATCAGGAGACTTGACAATTTTCACCCAAACTCCAAGTTTGCAGATAAAATAAAGAATAAAGGACTTTGATTTGATGCGTGAACTTTGACGAGAATAAACTATGGATACTCAAGATTATTTAGGTCAATAGGTTTTTATTACGAAAATTGTATTTAGTGAGTTAATAGGAGGTTTGTATCGTCCGTTTTTTTTACTGAATTTTCACGGTCACGTGACTCTATTGTTGTTGATAAACTTGGGGTCAAACCGTGACCTGCTTTCCAACTGTGAGAACCAGCATATTATCATAAAAAGGTCAGCTAGTGACTAGTATATAAAAATATAATAAGAAATAATTATACGGTCAATGCAATTTGACTGCGCAAATATCACAGCTTCAGTGTATACAAACAATATACATCCAAGAAGAAATTCCGTATGATACTTGATTATAATAAACTCACTGAGGTGGAACATTCGGTGGAATAAAACAATTATATCATGCTTACAAGGGGTATTTGCCAAAAATACCGGTTTCGAAGTAATCAAATTTCCCTCGCCTATCGGCTCTGGAAATTTGTGCCTCTCAACCGGTATTTTTGGCAAATACCCCTTGTAAGCATGATATATTTGTATATAAGAGGATTCCATTATACTGGACTTCCGATATAAGCTATCATCCATTGCCTATTATTATTTTCATCTTCATTCACAGTTAAGATTCGGCATATTAAAAAACCCCAGTTATTCAATTTTTTATGAAATCAAACAAAATTTAATTTTGACCCTTTAGGTCCCTTATTACTAAACTGTTGGGACCAAAACTCCCAAAATGAATCCTAACCTTCCTTTATGGTCATACACCTTGTGTTAAAATTTCATAGATTTCTATTTACTTATACTAAAGTTATAGTGCGAAAACCAAGAAAAATGCTTAATTGGGCCCCTTTTTGGTCCCTAATTCCTAAACTTTTGGGACCAAAACTCCCGACATCAATCCCAGCCTTTCTTTAGTGTTCTTAAACATTGTGTTTGAATTTTATAGATTTCTATTTACTTATACTGAAGTTATTGTGTGAAAACCAAGAAAAATGTCTAAATGGGCCCTTTTTTGGCCCCTTTTTCCTAAACTATAGGGACCAAAACTCTCAAAATCAATCTCAATCTTCTGTTTGTGGTAAATAACCGTGTGTTTAAATTTCATAGATTTCTATTAACTTACACTAAAGTAAAATGCGAAAACCAATGTTTCTTCGGACGACAAAACGCTATTATCTTTTCAAGTATCCACTTGTATGCAACATTTAAAAAAAAAAAAACTTACCCCCCCTCCCCCCTTTTTCCAAGGCCCCCAACCCTTATTTTTCATGACATATTACATTTATTGAACAATCTGAAGAAAAAATCCCAGACAAGACTGTGAGTGAAGCAAAGAATGAAGTTATATTTGCATTTGAACCCTTTTTTTATATATTTTTTTTACATAAATTTCTACTTATGCAGGTTTTTAGTGGATGTTGCTATGAATATTTTGTCTTTCCGTGGTAAAAATTTAAGTCAACAACACTTAACGATTGTAGTTTAAAGTTTGCGTTACCTTTTATGTATTTTTCTTATCGGTTATGAAAAATTCAGGACATTTAAGCTCTTAAACTGCAATATTCTGCAAATGAAAACTCCGTTTCCAAGGAAAAAATCGGTTGCTATGATGATAAAACTAAAAAAAATCCCACACATTTTTCTATTAAATTTGGTAAAGTAGTATCCAAACTTTATAACTACAGTGCTAACTATTCTGTACACATTTGCACTTTTCTGAAAAACACCAGAAAAAATGTGGTAATTCAGTAAAAATCACAGTTTCAGAAAAGTTGAAAATATGCATTTTTTCACAAAATTTTACAATAAAATCACAAATTTGGTTGACATGCAATCTTCACTAAAATGAAGCATAAACCAAGTTCTATCAATGTTACTTATGAAAATTATTGAAAAATGCATTATCATCTATTCATAATCAGGCTCTGAAATGTGGTGATTTAGCTGATTTTTGAAAGATTTTACAACGCTTAACAACCAAAAAATTGTGTGTCCGTTACCATGGCAACCACTCATATTTTGCCACTCAAAATTATTTTTTGCGCATTTTTCATTTATTGCTTCTACTAGGCCAATTATAGATAAAATCTGAAACCCCCCATGTATCACATGTATATGACACACTGCCTGGTTCTTATAAAGACCTGTACTTAAATACCATGAATATATACTGGATCTATCTCATATTCTTTTTTGCATGTTTTTGAAAGAGGTCATTATCATTTTATTCAGCAAATACATGTAAGTGTTCATTTACATGTATACATTGTACATGGGTGTTGCTAAACGGCGGAAACGGAAAACGGAACGGAAACGGAAAACGGAAACAGAAAGAATTAATATTTATAATTTCATTCGTGTAAACGGGCAGTGCATTAGAGTGAAATTAATTTCTCCTGGGTGTTTCATCATATGTAGCATAGAGGGCGTTGTGTTTTCCCGCTTCAAAATTATTTTCGCGGTATTTTATTGCCTATGTAATCATTCAGCACGACATCGTCAATCTGAGCAGTCGAATTTTCTTGGTAAATTTTAATTCTGGTTAAAGTTTATTAAGCTTTTTATTTGGAGTTTTTTGTTTGATACTGATGTTTGAGTTATATATTATATGTGTAGATATATATGTATGTATTGTGATTATTTATCATTAAATATAGAGCATCGGCGTTGTCGTGCGACTATCCACTTTACATTTGTGTTTGGTATTTATTATTCAGAGTGTGTACATATATAATACTTGGATATTTGGTACAAGTATTGGTTATACTTGGATATTTGGTACACGTATTGGTTATACTTGGATATGTGGTACAAGTATTGGTTATACTTGGATATTTGGTACAAGTATTAATTATACTTGGATATTTGGTACAAGTATTGATTATACTTGTTTATTTAGTGCAAGTATTGGTTTTATGTCTACAATGATGGGTGGTTTGTACCAGGAGAACTATTCTACCTATATAGGCATGTTTTATATAGTATTACACATGTTCACAAGAAAAAAACACCAGAGGAATGAATTTAAAATAAAAGATTTCAAAGCAAAAAGTATTGAAATGATTACCAGGAGATGACGAGACTATGTTTTTGAAATATTTGACAAGGTCATGCGTACGTCTTTCATGCGATTCCGGATAGTCTGTTCTTTTTTTTTTTAAGTTTGATCAGTGTCAATAAGATAGCAACCCAACAACACAAAAAAAAATCTCTATAGGCCTAAAAAAAAAGAAAGACATCGGCCTCGATTCTATCAGACAATATTGTTTTATATGTCTCTGGTTCTATAAATAGGTTGTGAAGTAATAAACTTTTGGGGAAATCCTTTGCATCATTTTTTTCTTTGTTTCTTTTTGAATTGCCTTGAATCAAGATTAGTGATATTGTGTATGTTGTTGCGTTGTTCTGCATTGCAGATTTTCGTTGTATCTTTGCTTGTAAAATGGAGAGAAAACGTAAAAGAAACCTAAAAGGACAATGGTGTATTGACAAAATCCGTTATGAAAACCAGGGAACTAGAATAGAAACCTGTATATTATACTTTATTCTAATGAAAAAAATGACAAAATCTTTCACTATATATATAAAGCCTTTCCCACCCTTTTACAATAGTCAAGGGTTTGTATAGTATGCTGTTTGGTATTTACATAAGAAAAGCAGTATATCTCCTAGAATTTAAATCAATAAATTCGATTTGCACAATGCCCTCACCCAAGCTTTAAATATCATGCCGCTTAATTCTTCTCTGAAAATTTAATTCCTCTCAAGCAGCCGTGAATTTTGGTTCATAATACCGTATAGCGGGTTATTTTCGCGGGTGTAAAATTTCGCGATTTTCATTGAACAAGGTATACGAAATATTTAGCGGTTATTATTTTGGCGGATGAAAACTTTTATTAATACCTTTGCATGTACACCTTTAATTTGGCGGAATTTATTTTGGCGATTTTCTTCTATCCGCGAAAATAAGCGAAAATTTACACCCCGCGAAAATAACCCGCTATACGGTATTACAATTGAAAATAGTGTCACTCATTCAGTATTTTGTTCTACTGTAGTAGAACACATAGAAAGATAGACGAAAAATACCAAAGGATTATTCAAACTCAGAAGTCGAAAACAAACCGTCAACGCCATGACTAAAAATGAAAAAAAAAACACAACACACAACATATAAACTAAAGGCTGAGAAACACGAACCCCACCAAAAAATGTCAGCTGCTCCGGAAGGGCAAATAGATCCAGCTTCACATGTGACACCCGTTAACATAGACATGTATTTATATTCATTCACCCAAAAGTACAAAAGGAATATTGAAATTTGATAGTTACTTTTATTCACATTGGTAGTCTTTAATGATTTTGGTGCTATGTCAAGACAACTGAAAACTCATTCTGCTCTGTTCTTATTTATGAGGGAAATGATACTTTATTTTGCACTACGCACCTGATCGTTTGGGTGATTCTACTGGTCAGACACCCAATTTTCCAAGATATCAATGATATATCATTTACTCAGTTACACCTGACCCATAACAGTTCCTTGAGATACCCCAGAATCATCGACCTGTTGGACCTGTTTGATGTCAAGTGTTCAATTTACCAAAACTCTTTGCTTGCGGAAGCATAGGAATGTGTAAATCTAACATTGTGTTTTACCTGGTTTCCTGTAACTGTTTTATTTTGATTCAATAGTTTATATAGGGCTTTTTTCAAAATATGAAATAAATACATCTGTAAGGTGTCCTTTAAGATTTTTTGGCGCAGTCCTTGATGACAGCACATAGTTGCAACTTCGACATTTACGTAAATATATAAAAAGAAGATGTGGCATGATTGCCAATGAGCAAACTCTCCACAAGAGACCAACAATGAGCAAAGCCCATACCGCATAGTTAGCTATAAAGGGTCCCGAAATGACAATGTCAAACATTTCAAACGAGAAAACTAACGGCCTTATTTATGTTCCAAAAAATGAACGAAAAACAAACACATAATCAAACGACAACCACTGAATTACAGGCTCCTGACTTGGGACAGGCACATACATACAGAATGTGTCGCGTTTAAACATATTAGCAGGATCCCAACCCTCCCCATAACCTAGGACAGTGGTATAAACGAACTATAAGAAACAGTTGAATCATCAGATGGACACACATACAAGTGGACGTGGCCGGGTACTTGTACATCCCAGCAACAAACAGACACTTGGTACAGATCGGATAGCACTCCGACTCGCAATTAACTGACAGCTAGTTCAAAGCCACTAACAACTAATAAAAAATCATGCCTTTAAGACGTAAATTTAAAGCATTGATTATATTATAATAATCTAGACGGTAACGCATTATGTTGGAGCATACTATATGTTGCAGCATCTTGCAGGGAATGCATGTTTGAGATACTTAATTAGCTGAAATGCACAAATGTCTCCTTTTGTCCATTCATTAGGTATCAAACTGGTATTGATGGATGTTGAAAAATAGGTGAATAATAATATGATAGCTACAAATTCATTTTATATTTTTTAGGTCTACTTTGTTTTTTTACATTATATGGCCTATTTCTTCTGGCCCTCGTACTTTTTATGCATTGAATCCATATTCTAATTTTGTTCTCGCCCATACTGAAGTTATTATGTCTTTCCATTTTGGATGTAACTGTTTATTTAGTGGTACATATTTAATTGATGTCACAGGCACTTGTTTCAGAATTTTTTCCTCCTATATACCTTAATGTTATATTAAGGTTTACAGGAAAATATTTTCTGAGACAAGTGCCTGTGGGTGATGTCTTCTTAGTTGATACAATTATAGTGAAATATTCATTCAATGTTTTTGCTCTGTCATGGTCGTTTCTGCTGGTACTAAGACCTTCTTTAGTCTTTAGTGGTATACTTTGAGAGAGTTCTTTTTTATCTGACCTAGCCCTGCTGAGTGAGCTATTCTCGTCACTTGACGTTCATCGTCCGATTTCGTCTTTGTTAACTTTTACAAAATTTCTCAGTCTCTGAAACAAATGGGTACCGTAAAATGTTATTGAACATATGTCTTGTAGGGAGTCGCCTGAAAGTTTTGGTTAAAGTGCACGTACTATCTATTAAAACGCATTGAATAACGAAAACCTGATGTTAAAAACATGTCTAATCTGACATCAGACTCGGACTTCAGATTCTTTTAAAATGAGTTTTACTGTGTGTATTGCTTCATATGTGTGGTTAGATGTATAGGGGAGGGTTGGGATCTCACAAAACATGTTTAACACCCCCCCCCCCCCCGCCCCCGCCCCGACTGGTTGCGCCTGTGACAGGTCAGAACCACTGGCCTTTGTTAGTCTTGAATATATTTTTAATTTAATCTCATTTATATGTTTTGGAGTTTAGTGTGACGCCCATTTTCACTAGGCTTTTTAGAGGCCAGCTGATTTTTACCACCTCCGGGTGCGGGATTTGCGTTGAAGACCCATTGGTGGCCTTCAAATGTAGTCTGCTCTTTGGTCGGGTTGTTGCCTCTTTGACATATTATTCGTTTTCATTCTCAATTTTATTAGAATATGGATCTCTACCTAATGTCCATTCACGTCAAAAGAGTCAAATGACTTCTTATAGGAGTTATTGACCTTATATGACGAATTTGCTCACTTGCATGGTCGCCTGTTATATTGATATAAATAAGAAATAGATAGAAACTTTTAATAGAAAAAAATTACTAGCAAGACAAGATCTATTGATTTTCATAGTTCTTTATTTCCCCCCTTAAATTCCGTTAGTATAGAAAATTCTTTCCGTTTCCGTTTCCGTTCCGTTTTCCGTTTCCGCCGTTTAGCAACACCCCATTGTACATGTAGCCTAGGTTAACATGATTAAGTGTAAAAATCAATTGTTAAATGTATATATTTCATCTTACTATAAAAGTACATTCACATGTACTAATTTTGTGTTTACTTAGTGTATCCTTTTTAGATACAAATGATAAACTGTACTTATTACAGTGCAATTGATAATGACCTTTTTAATGTTATTTTATTGTTGGAAAATTTGCATTTGTTTGCATGATTTTTTCTTTCTTTCAGGAATAGATTCATTTAAAGAATCATTTAAATTAAATTTGTGGTCAACCCTGGTGGATATTTAAACTGACTAAGCTCTGTACTGGTATTACGTTTATATAGGTAAAACAGTTTTCAAGCTATTTTCCTCATTTAAAATTGAAATATATAGACAGTTAGATGTATACATTTTTAGCTTATGTAAGGGTTTCAGTACCTGTAAATTTTATTTGCTTATGTTATTTTTGTATGCTGTGAACATTTCATTTCAACATGATGAAAAATGTAATCTTTATATATATTTGACATGAAGACATGTTAAATTGAAAATTTTGTTTTGATTACTTTAGGAATACATGTAAATACACATCTTGCACACTGTTGAAGGTCATGAGCTGACCTGTCGTTGTTGGTTTCTATGTCTTTTTGGTCTCTTGTGTAGAGTTGCCTCATCAATCGTACCACATCTTTTTTTATATAATAAATGACAATGTACTTACATCTACACACTGAAATAACATACAAGTAATTTGTGGGGTTTGCTCATTATTGAAAGCCATATAGTAACCTATACTAGTGGCTTACACATGTACATGTATCTGAATCATATAGCAATGATACCACAATTGTTTTACTTTAAACAATAAAGTAAAACAATGAGTATAAAATGTACTTGATCTTTTTGCAGTTGACAGTGCACTATCCGAGTGGAACAAAAAACACCTATGTGTATCAGGAAATGCACAAAAAAAATTGCAAAATCATCCTACAAGGAGTTAATGTAGAAAAGGAGTGTTAAATATTATTGCAGAATCAAGTCCAATGATGGTGATGAATGCAGCTGCAAAAATAGTGAAAGAGGAGAGTGGCAAAATATGCAAGAAAGGGTCTGGAACAATTTTACAGAAAAAAGAATACTCAGATATTTTTTCATTCAATTGGAAAAATTTGTATGATGAGCTAAGTCAGTCGTGTCCAGGATTATTGACCATCATTTCGTCTGTAGTAGCAGATAGTCCACCACGAACTGGTAGCAAGGCTTTTCATCATATTTTACTTTCTGCTGCAATTGGACTGCATGGACGTAGTCAGGAAATGTCATTAGTACAGTATACGACGGGCTTCATTTTGACACATGGTGGCTGCACTTTAAGGGTATATATATGTTAATTTTTTTTTAAATATGTAGAGAAATCTGTAATCAATTGTATAAAGAAAAATGAATTGATTAATGGTTGCCTAACTTCCAGTTACAAGTATTACATGAATATTCAGGACGATAAATTTATGACCTTTAAAAATGGTAAGAATGTCATTGGATGTTTATGAAACATGAACAACAAAAAACAGTATAGATCTGGAATTGAAATATTTGCTTCACAAACTGTTTTGTAATGTCATGAATGTTGTGCTAAGCTCAATTTTATGGTTATCAGTCCGTCCTTTTTTGGTCAGAAATAACTGATTATTATTTTAAACTATTGAATGTAAAAAAAAATACTGCTCTATTCAATTGAGATAATGAGATCTAGACATGCTAGCTATAGAGTGAGGAAATACTAGTAATAAATCTTTCATGCATTTCATATTTATGAGAAGTGGTATGATTACCAATGAGACAGCTATCTACCAAGTTCAAGTGAAGTGGATATTAGCAGTTTTAGGCAAATATATATATATTGATATCCTGTTGTATGTAATTATTAGCTGAAGTTGTTATGCTACTGCCACAGTCTCTTTGGATCTCCCTTTAAGGTAGCACAATACAAAGATTTTTCATCCCCAATCAGACATCTTTAAACTGATGTAATTCCACTCATCTTTCTTTAAATTTTATAAATGAGGTACCAAAAGAAAGAAAAAGGATTAATCTTTCAAATTGTGATAATTTCATTATGACATAATTATTACATAATTAATTGTTATGTAATTAGTTGCCATATTGTGATGTCCATACTTGAATGAATTTAGCTTCTTTGTTATTCATAGCATCCCAAAATACTTTATAGATTCTTGTACAACACAGTTTGACCTCCAAAACTGTGTCTCAGATTTTTCCTATTGTATTTCATTCTCTCATAAATCTTCAATGAAGTTTGCAACATCAATTCATAAGAGACCACTAAATTCAATTGGGTATAAAATTTGTTCTATTGATGTTTTTAGAAATCTGAGACACAGTTTTGGAGGTCAAGCTGTGTTGTACAAGAATCTATAAAATATTTTGGGATGCTATAAAGAATAAAGACGCTAAATTCATTCAAGTGTGGACATCATAATATAGCAACTAATTACATAATAATTAATTATGTAATAATTATATCATAATGAAATTATCACAATTTGAAAGATTAATCTTTCTTCTTTCTTTTGGTACCTCATTTATAAAATATAAAGAAGGATGAAATGAATTACATCAGTTTAAAGTTGTCTGATTGGGAGTGAAAAAATCTTTGTATTGTGCTACCTTAATACAAAATTACTAAAAGAAAAGTTAGGTGGTTATTATTCTACTGAGTGTTTTTTGTTTTAGGATATTGAGGGATTAGCTTCTATAGGCCTCAGTGTACATCCAAAGACCATACATAATCAGTTGAAAAGTTGGCAGGGCAATCTTGATGCTGAAATTATTTCTGTGAGGAACTCCTGGACTGAAGGAGGATTAAAAAAGTATCAACTTATCGGAGATAATTGGGACAAGAACATTCTACCATCTTTTCGTACATCACTGCAGAAAACTTTGTCACTTCATCTTTTCAACCTTATTGCAGTTGTAGACCGAATCACCCCCAAACCCTGCTAAGAATATAACAGTCTTAGATATTTCTGAAATCGATATATCAACTTATTTGCCATCAATATCAGAACAAGAACAGTTGATGACAGAATTAACCTTTATTTTTGCAACCTCAGTGATATCAAACATACCACAATTGGAACAGTCATTGAAAGTATTTATCCAAAACATTTGGAACATAAATACAGTATTTTTTCTGGCATCAAAACTGTTCAGGTATTAATATTTTTTTACTATAAAAAAAGAAGATGTGGTATGATCACCAATAAGACAACTGTCCACAAGAGACCGAAATTACACAGACATTAACAACTCTACATTGTAGGTTATGAAGTTTCGAATAGGTTTGTAATCTTGAAAGGGTCCATTAAAAAGGGGTGGTCAGGTTGTAAGGAACCTTTTTTTAACCTGCAATTGACATACATTACCTCACAAATTTCAGTAGCCAATGCCATAGATTAAGGATTACATTTTGAACATCATTTTTTATTTTTTTTATTTAAAAGATTAATATTAATTTATCAAGCACGAAGAAATAAAATTGAATTCTGCATTCAACTTCTTAATTTAAAAACAAAACATGTTTCAGCTGTCAAAGTTTATTCACTGCTCTTAATTTATTTAAATAAAGATTTGTAAAAAATGAGGAAATAAAAGCTGATCCTACTTCTAAAAGTTCTCTTCTTAATATTTAGTATCCACATTATATTATAACATTTACTTTTTCATCCTGTCTAATATTTCAGTATCCATTGGGATTGTTCAAATGCAATGAGAATAAGACACAGGAGCTAATAAAACTGTTAAAAGAGCTGACAGAGAAATATGTGCCACTCAGAAATGGAGAGATTTTTGAACCAGTATTTTTAGGTGGTAAGTTCATAAAGTAATCATTAAATAATCAACCTGTTATTATGCCCCACTGTAGCAGAGGGGGCATTCAGTATTACCCATGTCATTCCTGTATGTCTTAATCCTTGTATTGATTTATGAGCTACTGTTACAAATGTTAAATTCATGGGCAAACACTTTTGTGACTTAAAAAAATAAATATAATTGAACATTTTACCATACCTTTTAATCTTTATGACTTAACACAAATATTTCAAGTTTGTATAGGTCATCATCATTTTGTTTTGTAATTAACACAGTTTAAATTAAATGAATTTTATAGGTGACAGGTTGACTGATGAAAGAGTTCAGAGTGCACAGACTGCAATAGTAATGCAGACAGTCCAAAGGAAAAGTTAGAAGGTTTCATATCAAAGATTGAAGATTTTCATAGGTTGATGAACTTTTTAGAGGTAATAGAAATTGTTTTTTGTTACATGATTTTTTTATAGATATAATTGATTTCCATAAATATATATAAGTACGAATCCCGGCTAGGGAAGAAGAAAAATTTGCGAAAGCAAATTTACAGATCTAACATTGTTGGGTGGATGTTAAGACGAGTTGTATATATGTATAACTAAGGAGATGTGGTATGATTACAACTGAGAAAAGTTTCCACCATATGTCCACAAATTGCTTAAATGTAGTCCGTAAAATCTGTTATAATAAATTGATTGATTGTGTTCACACTATTTGTTTTTAATGACAACCAGATGTTATTGTTGATAGGCTAGTATATGAACCAAGACCTCTTGGCCACTGAGTGATGCCCATAGGGCTGTTTTGACATTAGATCCACATGCTTTTCACAATGTCTCAACTGTGAATTTAGACTACAGATTACATGTATTAAAAGGAACTTTTTATTTAAAAAATATAATACAGTATTAAAAAAAAAACAATTTAAAAAACCCACAAATTTCAGTAGTTTTTTTTCAAATGTATTGAGAGTTTGTTGTCAACATGTCAACATCTTTGTATTTGCATTTTTCAGGCTATATACAAACTGACATATAACACTGAAAGTGCAAGTGACAAGGGCACTATGCACTACTACAGAAATCTTTTGAATATGAGAAATGTTAAAGGAAAAGTAAAGAATGCATATCGTCCTTTCAAACTGCTGTATCATACCATTCTAGATGCAATCTGCCTACTACTTTTTTTGGACCACTTAAAAATAACAGAAATGGAGAAAGTTCTTCCGGAAAACTTCCAGCATAAAACAAAAGAGGAAAAAATAGCATGGATTAATGACATTTGTAGCTAATTAATCCAACAATGGTTTTTTGAAGACACAACTGATATATGTCAGAATTTACTCGAAGTAGTTTTTGATAGGGATCACCCAGTAAACTATTGGCTAGCTAACCTAGAAAATGGACGCGTTAAATGTCACTTCTGTCCGAAATCTTATGCATACGTTGGATCTCTTAAGTCACATGAAAGCAAAGTTCATAACCTTCCAGCTGAAAGAAAAAGGAAGACAGTTAAACCAAAAGACAAAGATAGAGTTCAAGACTACATTGCTTTGTTGTTTAAACTTGTGTTACTGCACAAAAATTTGGACACAGCTGTTGACATGAGCGATGGAGGAAGGTCAGTCCGATCTGTAAAATATGAACTCCCAGTTTACAACAAAACAAATAAAACGAAATACTCTATTGGTTCAATACACCTGACTGCTCTAACCTCGGGATTACTGCCATCAGATCAGGAAGAAAGTTTGATCAACAATAGGTTTATAAACTTGCAAGGAGGGAACAATAACAATATTGCATTGGATGAATTTGTTGAAATGCTCAATAGGGATATAATAAGGTAGCTTGTTCTGGACACCAAACAGTGGAGAGTATCATTGCACATTCAAAAGAATATCCAATCGTTATAGACATTACTAAGCACTTCGATGCAATTACTGAAATCCATCAAAGGAAAGGGTTTCATCACTTGCCATCATACAAAGAAGATGTATTAAAGGTTATGAAAGACTTGCAAGAACTGAATGTGCTGGAAAATAAACCAGGACGCACATTTAAATGCAAAGCACTTGTTGTTGACAGAAATCCATATGACAACTGTTTTGAAGGATTGTCATCCATGATTTACCGCCACAGGCCACATGTTCCATATAGACGTCTGCGGGATCCACACCTGTGATGCACCATTGTACACTTACAACATTTCCATACGAATGTTAGTGTTAACTTTTATTTTGCTTTCTTGCTTAAACTTTCTGCAGGCATTGTAATGATTGGCATCAGTCCTTGGTATAGAGCTGTTAACACTCAATTGATATGAACTTAATAAAAAAGAAATCAAACTTATAATATAAAAGTTTTATTTTCAGTGGCGGATTTATGGGGGGGTTGCAGAGGTCCAAGGCCAACCCCTTTTTGGAGAAAAATTTGGTTGCTAATATAGGGAATCACTGAAGCCTGACTGGAGTGGGCCCCTCTTAGGCAGTCAGTGGGCCCCCACTTCTGAAAATTTCTAGATCCGCCAGTGAATTTACACTTCACATGTTGGTTGTCCTTGATTCCAGTTTCATGGTTTATTGATTGCTTATATTGGTAAACTATAGTTGGTGCATAGAATGATTGTAAGGTGTACATGTCTAGCTGGCAGTCATGTAACGTTGACATCATTTTCAGGGTTTGTGCTGTTCCATCGACCCATACTATTAGCAATACATGTACAGTACATGTAGGTAAACAATATTTGGTATATGAAATTGTGTTCATGCTCATATTCCAGGTTGGACAATACACTTTTGGCCTTGAATGTTTGTCCCTAATCATTTTATTAACTATGTTATTGCATTCAGGTATAGCAGATCAAAATTATTCGTTCATAGTGTGTTACTGTACTGTTTTTGAGGAGTTAAGCCTTCCAATTGATATTTTATCATGTGTTTTTCTATGTTGAGATGTTATACATTGTACTATTGTTTCAGAAAAAGGGAGAAGGTTTGGTACCATTAAAACGTTTCATCCCGCTTCAAATGTTTGCTCCTGTCCTAAGTAAGGAATCGGATGTACAGTAGTTGTGGTTTGTTTATGTAATTTATAAGTGTTTCTTGTTCTTTTATATAGATTAAACCGTTAGTTTCCTGTTTGAAGATCTTTGAATGGTTTTAAAGTTCAACTAGTGATTTTGGATAAAATTAAGAATGGAAATGGTGAATGTGTCAAAGAGACAACAACCCGACCAAATAAAAAACAACAGCAGAAGGTCACTAACAGGTCTTCAATGTAGCGAGAAATTCCCTGCTTCATCTGGCCCCTAAACAAATATATACTAGTCCAGTGATAATGAACGCGGAGCCCTTTATCATGTTTATAGCTTGTTGTTTGGTGTGAACCAAGGCTCTGTGTTGAAGGCCGTACGTCGACCTATAATGGTTTACTTTTTTAAATTGTTATTTGGATGGAGAGTTGTCTCATTGGCATTCATACCACATTTTCCTTTATCCAAATAACTATTTTTTAACATAAGGGTTATTTAGGTGAGAAAGATTTTAAATGCCCACTTTTTGACACCGACAGTCAATTTATCATGGCAGCCATTTGTTTTGACAAACAGAATAAGAGGTTTTCAACACACCAGCTGTTGTAGTTTGCTGTACAGTATGGATCTGGTTCATTGTTGAAGTGTGTACAGTGACCGGAAGCAAGTTAACTCGTACCAACGAAAACTCGTACCTTGTTAACTCGTACCAAAAAAGTTAACTCGTACCACTGGGAAGTCGTATCTGTGCAAACTCGTACTATCAAAAATATATTAAAAATTACGAATATTTCATGGTATTTTTTTGTTAACTTAATAAAACTAATGTTGAATTACTTGTCTATTGGATTTTATAGACAAAAATACGAATTTTTTTTCTAAATAGCTTTATTTTTTAAGCTGATCTTTCAAAGTAGTTATAATCCAGAAAAAAACATTACTTCGAGTAAAAAAGTCTACAGTAACTCCTGATTTTATGATTTATGGTGAATTGGGAAGATATCCATTTGATATTTCAATTAAGTTACGAATGATAAATTATTGGTTCAAGTTGGTAACCGGAAAACCTGACAAATTGCCTTTTATTTTGTATAACTTAGCAAATGCCAAATATGGTACAAATATTTTATCATGTTTATGGTTAAAACAAGTCAAGTCAATATTAGACACGTGTGGCTTGTCATATGTACGGGACAATATCTTTTTTGTAAATAAAACATGGCTACATGTAACCATCAAACAGAATTTATTAGAACAATTCAAACAAAAATGGCTAGCAAGCCTACAGGAATCACCAAAAGCATTAAATTATCGTTTATTTAAAGATACTTTGGAGTTTGAAAAATATTTTAATATTTTGGATGATAGGCAAATATCCTTATTTTTTAAATTTCGAACTTTGAACATGAAATTTCCAATAGAAACTGGAAGATGGCAAAAAATAGAAAGAGAAAACAGAAAATGTGTATTATGTAATTCAGATGCCATTGGTGATGAATACCATTACATTTTTAATTGTTCAGCTTTTGATAACTGTAGAAAACAATGTATTGCATTTTACTATAGAAATAGTCCAAATACATTGAAGTTTTATGACTTAATGAATTCAAAAAAATGTTCAGAACTGAACGAACTATGTAAACTTATTAAGGAGATCAATAAAAAAATGAATTATTCTGGGTGAACAATTGTGAATGCCTCTATCTACTTTCGTACATTATTTATTTATGTAATTTTGAAATATGTATAATTATCTCTATACCTTTGTAATTTGGTTTGTGAGAATAAAGATATATATATAGAAGAAAGAAAAAAACATTGCTTTAACTGTACCTTAAGTTGAATATCAAAATTAAATTAATTAATGCTGTAATCCATGATCACAAATTGAATGTTTTGTTTACAATTGTTGAAAGCCATGTTCTTTTTGGCGGGAAAATTCGGGAACAGGAAACGGTTACATTTCATTGTAACTTGTTATTTATAAAAAGTCAGAATTTCATTTTGGAAATCATTTTGATTAACTGCAAGGATTTATTCATGAAAAATTACTTTGGAATGATTAAAAATTAAATTAACAGTAAAAGTTTAAAAAAAAGTCTTTTCAAAGGAGACAACAAAGCAAATCTGCCACGGTATTTTCTATCCAATAGACAGGGAACATTAGCTACAAAGTGGTCATTGTACTTTCAAACTATATACATTTTACAGACTTGAGTGACATTGAGTGAAAGTAAATTACATCATTAAACACCATTTAAATGCATTTAAATAAGTTGGTACGAGTTAGCAGTGGTACGAGTTTGTATTGGTACGAGTTTGCATTGTTACGAGTTGACGTTGGTACGAGTTTATAATGGTACGGGATACAGTGACCTATAGTTGCTAAATCTACTTAATATTGTGGATAGTTGTCTCATTTGCACTCATACAATACATGTATCTTGTTTTATAACAATGTATGTAGAAATGAATAATTTACAAGTGTAAATCTCTGAATTCTGTATTTCTCTGAATGTCTGAAAGTGGTGGTTCAACCAATGTTTTTGGTCACATTTGAATTTGCAGAGTTTATTAATGTGGGTTAAAACTGTTTAAGGTAGGTAATTTTAGAATAACAATCGGACATTTTATTTATTTTTTTATTAATATTCATCAAATAATTCAGCAGGAACTTCACTGTCATCACCATAGTTCCCTGCGGACTGAAACAAGCATTTGGTAGGGAAGCGATTTTCCAAATCCGGTCGGGAGTACGGCCATGTAGTCTATCCTCTCTATCAAACAGTCCGAAATAGTCCTTTGTTCGGCTTTGAGGGTGGAATTTTTGAAATCAGTTAAAGCTTTGTCAATCGCTACGTCTATGTCACTCTTGCTCGCCATTTTGAATGATGTTCCGTAACTCGTTTAAGAGATGGATTCTGATTGGACGAAAGATTAATGTTATTCAAATATTAAGTTCGTGAACTTAGGTCACCAGATTTGACCTGTCTATCGAGTTTCGTTAGATCCTTGGTGCGCGACATATCAGAACAGGAGCAATTAAAGGATTTAATTTTAATTAGATTGCATAATGGGTATTTTTGGATCGTGTAATTAGAATAGGTAATGGTGTAGGGTGCAAACGTGTAACGTTTATGGTGCAAACGTGTAACGTGAATGGTGTTATGGCACAAGGTGTATGGTATAAAGGAGTATGGTGTAAGTTGGAAGTTTACACCATCCAAGGACTGTAGTTGTTATTTGTGTATAATTGTCATTTCGCTTTTTTTTTTTTTGGTTACATCTTCTGACATCAGACTCGGACTTCTCTTGAATTGATTTTTAAATGTACGTATCGTTATGCGTTTACTTTTCTACATTGGCTAGAGGTAAAGGAAGAGGGTCGAGGTTTCATAAACAAGTTTCACCCCGCCGCATTTTTGCGCCTGTCCCAAGTCAGGAGCCTCTGGTCTTTGTTAGTCTTGTATTATTTTAATTTTAGTTTCTTGTGTACAATTTGGAAATTAGTATGGCGGTCATTATAACTGAACTAGTATATATTTGTTTAGGGGCCAGCTGAAGGAAGGCTCCGGGTGCGGGAATTTCTCGTTACATTGAAGTTAGTGACCTTCTGCTGTTGTTTTTTCTATTGTCGGGTTGTTGTCTCTTTGATACATTCCCCATTTCCATTCTCAATTTTATAAATACGAATTTTAAGCAAAGGTCAAAATCTAGAACGTCAAATCACCAATGGCCTTGACCTAAATTTCAAGGTCACAAACCAAGGACCTCTAATCAAAAGACCAATAGGACAAATCATGTGAAGGATATAACGACAAATTTTATAAAATAAATTTGTCGCTATCTTTCATGGTTACGGAAGAGATGCAATCACAGTGTTTGGGGAGAAAACTCCTACAAGGAAAATTGTTGGGCTTCGAATGGATGAAAATAAAAAGCGCTTAAAACTGTATGATACAATACAAGAAATATCTAAGCGACATCTTGCGAAACAACAATCTTAAGCGAGAACAAAATTAGGCGGAAGTAAAAAATAAAAGTAATTATAATCAGAACAAATACAATAGGTCTTTCCACAGAAATGTGGAAAGACCAAATAATATATAAACTATCGAAGGACTACTAGTAGTTACTAGTAGTTACTGACATGCCTACTTTTGACCTCAATAAAACTGATTGAAAGATTACGTCTTCATCATATGAATATGAAGCACAAGTCCTCCCTTTGATGGTTAAGTATTATACCATTAAAACATGTATGAGCAGAGAATAACCTGTGTCATGCCAATAACTGGTTTTAGAATAAATGTGTTTAATTCCGATGCAAATAGATAGAGGAAGATGTGGTGTGAGTGCCAATGAGACAACTCTCCATCCAAATAACAATTGAAAAAGGTAAACCATTATAGGCCAATGTACGGCCTTCAACACAGAGCCTTGTCTCACACAGAACAACAAGCTATGAAGGGCCTCAAAATTACTGGTGTAAAACCATTCAAACGGGAAAACCAACGGTCTAATCTATATAGAAAAAAGAGAAACGAGAAACACGTATGCATTACATAAACAAACGACAACTACTGTACATCAGATTCTTGACTTAGGACAGATGCAATCATTTGCAGCGGGATTAAACGTTTAAATGGTACAAACATTCTCCCTTTTTCTGATACAATAGCATAACATCACAACATAGAAAAACACACGACAAAATATTGATTGGCAGGCTTAACTCAATCAAAAATGTTAAATTAACACAATATGAACGAATAAATTTGATCTGCGATATCTGAATGCAAATGCACAGTTAATAAAATATAAGGGACAAACATTCAAGGCCAAAAAGCAAACAAACAAGTTCAAACAAAGCTATGGCAAGACACCACTGCGAAATATTTAACCCTTCGAAAATATTAATTACTTATGGAAAAAAACGGTTTTATAGTACAGGTAAAGCTTGAAGTTTATACAAATGTAGTACGAAAAAGTGAAAATTAGAAGATATTCCAAATAATCAAAGCTGGTATATAGACAAGATCCATATTACTATAAAATAACAAAAAAGCCTTAAAAACAGTATTAACAGGTCGATGAACAAGAAAATACGATTTGATAGTACTCGCAGTTACTGACAGCTAGTTAAAAGCTAAAAACAGTTAATAACAATAAAATCATGCAATAGAGACTAAATTCAACTTAAACACATCCCAGGGATTTAGTATTTTAACGTCATGAACAGTCAGAAAAGACATGACTTGTGCGATGCCAAAAATAAATGTATTGACAGGAAGTAGGATACTGAGGAGCGACTATATAAGTCAATCAATATTAATGCAATCTTTAATGACCTGGCAACAGTATCGTAACTATATTCATTCTTAATAAGGAAATAATCGAGGAAAGGATAGTAGTCATTGTTCGTAAAACCTTTATTTAAAGTTTGTTCAACAGGATTGATTTCTTTAGTATACATACTGAAGTAGTCATTATTGAGATCCAGTATATCATCCAAATATCTAAAACGAATAATAATGTTATCTAGTATTAATACAAGGGCAGATATAGTATCAAAGCATGTCCAGTTGACATAGTTCTTCTGTTTGTTGCTACTTAAAAAAGGCCTAAAAGAGTTTGAATAATATGTGTTCACATTCCGACTTTGTAAATGCCTATTTAATGCATTGACACCATAAATATTTGATAATTACAAGATAATAATTTAAAAAATACTATTAACATCATAAAAAAAACATTTATCTAAATAATTGTACATTCAAACTTAATTAATTAGAAAAAAAATAAAAAAAAATGAAGTAACGTTTATATAAAAAAAATAGGAAAATGTTTATAAACAGCTGTAACAATGAAAACTAATAAAGACAAACGGAAACAATCTTTATATTTCTGAGTGAGTCACGGTTTTTGTACTTTACATTGTCCAAAAGCAAAGCTGTAATAAAATTATGGAATACATAAATTATTTTATCATGGATCCTATGAATTGGGTAATGGACTTTTCTGAATTCTGAACTTCAAAGAAATTTTAAATATTCTTTAATAGTTTAACCTATGAACATTTATGTTTTGTGTTTTATACATAAACAATGCCCTTCTTTCTAATTGTGCAAATTGAAAATATTAATAGAACGGTGTCGTTCAGAGCAAGAACACGGTATAGGTATAGTGTGCAGCTAGAATCATAGTTTTTTCAGTGAATCTGTCTATTTTTGCGAGTGAAGATCGGTTTTTTTCGAGTAATAAACTATGCAATCAAATCAATTTACTGCTAATACGCAATTAAAGTAGTCTTTTATTATGACTACCCATCTTAATTTGAATACTAGACATGTTTTGAGTAACAAAGAAGCACAATTGCATTGTATTTGACAATTAAATTCAGTGTTTGTTATTGTCCGGGTTTGTTTTTTTTCGAGAGGAACTGTGAAGCCGTCCGAGGTCTGAAAAAATGGTCTAGTTATTTTAACAAAATTTTAGATAAGAAACAAGGTAATTCTTGATTTTTAAAAATTACTTTTCTAGTTTATAATTTTAAATGATATTTTTATTCACTAAATTTCCATTTATAGACTAGAAACATTTTTAAAGTCAAGAATTCTTTTTTTCTTATAATATCCTATATTTTCAATAAATCACCAAAACCAATTACTACGTTGATCAAAATTTACCCTTTTCGCTTAATTTCAAGTTGTCTGCTCATAAGAATATCTATCACAACTTTCCAGTATTAAATAGGAAAATATTGGATTCTTTATCCAAAGGACCTTCGAACATATATAGTGCAGGGGACTCATAATCTTATCAACATCATTATATGTTGTTTTTTTTGTCACAGTTAATTTGGTTTTTTTCGAGGTGAACCCCGCAGTTTTATACGAGACGTATTATGGTAAACCGTTGTCCGTCCGTTTGTACGTCGTCAGCATGTCGAACAATCACTAAAAAACGCAGCAACCAAATTACATGAAACTTCAGTGGATTGTGTGTATCTATTGAGTTATCCCCTCTTTTGAATTTTCAGAATTTTAGGTTTAAAGTATCCGAGTTGTGTGATTTTATTAAACAAACTTAAAGCTCTAAATAGCCTGAGTCGCCTACCTTGGTCTTTGTGCTGCAGTGCATATTAAACAAGAACTATCTTTAAAAAAGATATCCGACGTATTTAAATTTGAGTATAATTTATGTTTAAAACTATCATTTCGATAACCTTCAGTAGCACAATGACTTAATGATGCAGTACCTCTTTAATTAAATCTCCATCTGAATGTAACTACAAGAAATTCTTTACTAAGTCTGGTTATATTAAGGCAATAAATAAGAATATTGTGACGACACCTAAAAATTTTATTTGTCAAAATATCCAGTGCAAATAACAAGAAGAATTACCAACAAAAGAACGTTACAAATTGTTTTGTGAATATTCCGATTATATTTAAATAAGTGGTTTACCATTAAACAAAACCCCGCGGAAATCTCACATGCGTAGGTGCGTTCTAAAAGTCATGTACGTTCGTACAACAAAGTTTACATTAAAAATCATATAATTGTCTCGAATAAACAGCTGTCATGGATGCAAAGAGCTATTGGAGAAACAATTATTTTAAAAATATAAATCTTTGTAAACACAACCAAACCACCCACCATGATAGCATTTTGTCCAATCACAGAAAGGATTTTCGAGCATGCGTATTCTGTTGTCATAGTTAAGCGTCCTTAAGTTCAAAGGCCACACGCCGAAACTATACCGATTACGTCGGGAAAAGGACAGACACTCTTCTACTCTTCGTTTCGTACCTTAAAAAGTACACAATTTGAACCCTTCTTATTTTTTAGAAAACGTACACACACTGACACATAACATTCTAAGCTATAGGAAATGCAATCTAATTAAAAACCGATCTCTCATCGCTCTTGTTTCTGATATGTCGCGTGGGAGATCTAACGAAACCGGCTTTGAGGTCACATGTGAGTGAACTAAAAGTTATGAATTTATAAAGATATGCAAATGAGTTGACGACCTATTAATAAGCCAATCAAAAAAGTTTATGAATTATTTTGACTGACGATTTCGTCGTAAATAAAATGAGTTACATCCCTTTGCCTTACGTTAAACTTCCAAGATCTTGGAAGACTCAATTTCATTGGTCGAAAAAGACACACCTACGAGGTCACTCACATGTGACCTCAAAGCGGGTTTCGTTAGATCTCTCACGCGACATATCAGAAACAGTAGCGATGAGAGATCGGTTTTTAATTAGATTGTAGGAAATGTGTATACTCACTAGAAAAGGGGGAATTGATATATATGAGGCAATGGTATTTATTTAAAAAAAACATCATAAAATATATCCTAAAGCTAGGACCATCTTAAGACACATATATAAGTGTCTTAAAATTAGGACGATTCCTTCGAAATTCTTAAGTTACGACATGTTTGATAAACCCACGTAGGACTAAGATACGAACTAAATTGATCTGAAGACATGGCATAGTCCTAAAAGAGGTTCAATCAATAGGCCCCAGTAATTTTCAACGTAATATCTTCAAAGTTAGAACTAATAATGTATGTTGCATGTTCAACATTTAATGGCACATACTTTATGATTTTCAGAATGAAGTTGATAATCAATCATATGGTTATTTTTTTAATTCTGTTATTCTTTCATTTCATTTGTCTTGTTTTGATAAAAAAAAATGTCTTCATAAGTATGTTTACTATGTGATAGTCAGTATACATTTTAGTGAAATAAGTAATTAGATAAGTACGAAATATACTTTGATTTTTTTTTTACTAGAAAAAAAAACCATAAAAGGGCTGAAAGTTAAGTCTTCGAATTAGTAAGTCAGTTTATTTTTTTGTCTCCGATCTCGAGAATATCATAAAATTTTTAATTTGGTGTTTATCAATGTTAAATTTTTGTTCTGCTCTAGATAATAACCATCAATTGTTCTGTTCATGTGCAACCGTAATTCATGTCGTAGGTGCTAGATTACTCATAATAAACGATGAATTACTTTGATCAATATGCAATATGCATGTAATTCAAGAATAACGTCTCAAATGTGTACTGCAAATGTCAATTTCGACAGGTACTGTCAGGGCCGTAACTACATTGAGGCAAATGAGGCAAATGCCTCATGTTTGAAATTTAAAAAAAAAAAAAAAAAAATCAAACAAAATTATATAAAACAAAAGATTGTCTTCATATATATCAAATTGTATTCACTAAAAGTGTCATGCAAGAAGCAAGTTCTCTTCACTCTCTGGTGTGGCCCCTGCATGTTTTTCGTGAACCATATTTTACATTTAGTTTTCAGAGTTGATGGTCTATTGTTTGTACTTCTGTGTTCCGGGTTTATTTTTTGTTCATTTATTGTCCAATAATGTATTACTATAGTCTTGAGTGTTGACTTTCATTTTGCAATGTTGCATGTCCACTGATGTCCAGATATTATGCGAGAAAATATTTTAAGACTATACGATGCTACTGATGACTGGACACAGAATAAAAATGGTCGTCTCTCCATGGGGAATTGAATTTGATTTTAAAAGAATACAAAACTGTTTTTTTTTTTTGCAGATAAGACTAGATAGCTGACATGGTTTAAATTAAAGTAAGGTCACCCAATTTCTAGTATCAAATAATTTGAAAAAAACAACAATGTATTGCCATATGACCTTTTACATTGAAGCCCTGTTAAACTTGCATTAAGTCGTGTTCAGACCATTAAACGGAAAATAAAGGAATAGGCCCGAAAGGAATATGGAGTAAACGTGCACGGGCCTTATCCCACAGAAAATCAATGCATAGAAAAAATACAAATGATCAATGGTCAAAGTTTTTATGCCTGTTCTTTATCTTGAAAGTTTCTTGAGGGTCTTCAACAATAAGAATCATAAATACCGTAAAACACGATCAAGATGGTCCCTAGTGTCGATTTAAGCAATATTAGTATTTAGTACTTAAATGCATGATTTTTTTATAAGTTATTAGTGGTTTTGAACTAGCTGTCAGATAACTGCAAACTACTCTCAGATCTGTTCATTGTGTCCTTTTGTGTCGGGATGTATAAGTACCCGGCCACGTCCACTTGTATGTTTGTCCATCTGACGAGTTAAGCCATTTTCTGATTTTATAGTTCGTTATTATGTTGTACTGTTTTACCACTGTCCCAGGTTAGGGGAAGGGTTGGGATCCCGCTAACATGTTTAACCCCGCCACCGTGATTATTTATATACATGTATGTGCCTGTCCCAAGCCAGGAGCCTGTAATTCAGTGGTTGTCGTTTGTTTATGTGTTACATATTTGTTTTTTTCTTTATTTTTTTTTACATAAATAAGGCCGTTAGTTTTCTCGTTTGAATTGTTTTACATTGTCTTATCGGGGCCTTTTATAGCTGACTATGCGGTATGGGCTTTGCTCATTATTCAAAGGCCGTACGGTGAACTATAGTTGTTAATGTCTGTGTCATTTTGGTCTTTTGTGGATAGTTGTCTCATTGGCAATCATACCACATCTTCTTTTTTATATTTAAGTATAATACTGCACTGTCGCTATATTTTAATCTAGTCATTAAAAATCCCCAAAGTCTAAGCATAATTCAAGACCAGAACAGACAGACAGATCTGGTATTAATGATTATTAGAATTACGATATTTGCTTCATCCTACATATCGGTCTCTTAATGGTGTTCCTAAAACCTAAAAGACTTGAAGTCTTAAATTACAACGAATCTATGTTTTTGCTTTAAGACCAGAATATTGTCGAAAAAAATAGCTAAAAATTCATTATGTTTCAATGTAAGAAAGAGTCCGAGAAACGCTCAGAATGCACGATTTTGCGTTATTTCTCTCAGAGCTTCTGGGGGCTTAAGCGGCCCCAATACCCCTCGCCCAAAATTTTTTTCGCCTCGCTTCGCTCGGCGAATATATGTTGCCTCACTATTACAAGAGGCTAGTTACGGCCCTGACTGTTTGAATACGTGCCGAAATGAATAACGAGATATTTTATTCTAAAGAAAACGTTTGGTAACAATACAAGATTTATCGAATTACATATTTTTTACGTCCGGTGTTCATTTTGCGCTTTATCTTAGCATCTTTCCCACAGACGCATTTAAGCAGGATCAATAGAGGCCACAATTTTGTAATCTAGAATTGTATATTCATAGTGATGTTAACATGCCCTTCATTTATACACAACTATCTTTAATGGGTTTTGGATATATTTACTTAACAAATTAGATAACACTTATTACTTTTTTAGAATATCAAAAGTGCAAGTATTGCGAAATAGATGTGGGCATAAATATTTATTAGATTTACTATGTTAACTCATGAAGTGGTAATTGTATTTTATTTAATTCAAAATTATTTTCATTCTTCCTTATTCGGTTAAAAAACGCTTATAAACTTACATATAAGGTTACAGACGGTACGACAAAATATATAGTTGTAAATTGTCGTTATTTCTTTGCCCTCCTTCGCGAAATTTATCAAAGTACTGAACTACTAACATCGGATGACCGCAAATTCTTGTGGATGGTCCGACAGGCACTTGTTTCCAAAAAAAAATTACATCCGTATACCTGAAAGTGAGGTTAATGTACCGATATATTTTTTTTCTGGGACAAGTTCGTGCGTGGATGATATTTTGATGACAGGGAGTTCATTCTAATCGTAATGACTATTCTATTGTAGTGATACAAATCAGTATACTCTGGTTTATTGTTATATACTATATTAATACTAGTACTTGTATACTACAGTAACATGTATACATAATTTTCATGCATTTGTATATCATTCTATTCTACTATAAAAAATAATAGTGCAGTACAAGTGCATGGTGGACACGCCTCTCTTCTGTAATAATTCGATTTTTTTCTGAGGGAATGGATTTGAGAAGCCATTTAAATTTTCCCGCAATAATGTTTAATCATTCATGTCAGTTGTCGTTCCTTGAGATTGCAAACGTTATTGGGGTATTCTTCCTCAGGCGTGTGCAAAGATATTAAAATGATTTTTCCCTTATATTTATATAATAAAACAAAACATTTTGATATTATTAATTTATCTTTATTTGATGAGTATTAATTTAATTCTTTATTTATTTAAAGAGGATTGCCAACAGCCAGAGGCTACGTATGGATCTCCTCAACATAGATATATACAGATTCACAATTATCAAAGTTTTGAATACAAACATGTTAAACACAAGACAAGACAATATGTACAGGACAAGACATACAAGTATAATTTGACTACACACCCATCCAATCACTCGCGCATTCTTACTCACATGCACACGACTTAACAAACATGTATGATTCAGTAATATAGAATAGTGATTATGGAAAGACAATTTTGAGCACAATCAGGTCAAATGGAATATGTGTTTCAAACATTATATGTTTTATTGCACGAAAAATCTGTTCGAAGATTTAATAAATCGAAACACACACTCAAACATGTATTAGCATCATCAGACAAATCATCACTACCTTATATCAATATTTTGCTTAGATAGTTGGGACATAGATCCCGCAACATTGCTATATTTATATCTGGACAAAGCAGATTCTTAATTCCAAGTAGAAGAGTAGTCCGATAGTTCGTGTAACGGGCGCAATGAATTAAATAGTGCTCAGTGCTTTCAATGCAGTTACCCGAGCAGAAATCGCAAAACCTATTTAATATTAGATTATATTTATACAAGTGGTCATTAAGAGCACTAAGCCCTAAACGTATCTAGTATGAATCTTTTTCTCATAACCATGTCCTCGTGAATATATTCTTTTACTACACAAATTGAGATTCTTCTTTAACAACCTTTTGAAACTCGCCAAAGTAGCTAAAGATGTTGCTGTAATTAGTTCAGCTGACAAACTATTCCAGTCTCTAATCGTAGCTAGAAGAAAAGAGTTATAGTATGCTACTGTTCTTGACCTGATGGGTATCAGGTTAGCATGTCGTCTTAAGTTATAGTTTTCAGTATTATGATGGAACAATGGATGAAAATTACAGAGATAATCTGGGACAAGATGATTTTTAATTTTGTACAAGTATGTAAGTCTATGAACTTGACGGCGTGTTTTAAGAAGCTCAAGACCAACCTCTTTCAATAAAGTGACATGTTTTGTGACCCTGATTGCCCCAGTAGATATAATGCAGGCACGTCTCTGTACATGTTCAATGTTTGCAGAATCGGCGCTAGTGAAGTTATCATAGATGACATCTGCATAATCTAGCAATGAACGAACAAATGTTTTATATAATTTTTCAATGCATAATCTAGGTAAAATATGTCGCATCCTCAAGATAGTGTTCAGTTTACTATGACATTTCTTACAAATATCAGCAATATGATCGGTCCAAGAAAGTTTATCATTCAAGATAAGACCTAAATGTTTATGGCATGTAACTCTCTTTATATTTACATTATTTAAGATCAATGGAGGATAGTGTGGTATTTGCTTCTCCTAAGAAATGATAAGATACTCAGTTTTTTTCTGCATTGAATGTTACACACCATTGCTGGGCCCATGTGTTCAACGTGACGAGGTCACTGTTCAGAGTTTGGAAACAATCAGAGATGTCATCAATATGTTTGACAAGGGAAGTATCATCAGCAAACAGTTTGATATTGCTTACAATTCCATCTTTAATATCATTCACATATATAAGAAAAAGCAAAGGACCGAGTATAGAGCCGTGGGGTACACCAGCATAGGTGTTTTGACTCGATGATGTCTGACCATTAATAACGACTCTTTGAGTACGACCTGAGAGGTAACTCTCTAGAAGAGACAAAAGTGAACCACATATGCCAAATTGAAAAGTTTGAAAATCAGGCCTTTGTGCCAAACCTTATCAAAGGCCTTTGAAACATCTTAAAAGATTGTACATACATCTTTACCGCTATGTAATGACTTGTAAATATCATGTGTAATAGTAATTAGTTGATTCACTGTTGAATCGTTTTTCTTAAAGCCCGAATTTTCACTGATGAGTAATTCATTAAATTCACAGAACTCATAGATAGCATTGTAGATGATTTTTTCAAGGATCTTGGACACAGATGATAGAAGAGCAATTGGTCGATAATTAGACATGATGTTTTTATCGCCTTTATTTTTATACACTGGGCACACATTAGATACTTTCCAGAGAGATGGATATTCTCCAGAATGGAGTGAGAAATTAAAGAATTTAGTGAGTGGTTTATACAGAGAATGAGCACAGTACTTTAGAATATGGTTTGATATACCATCTGGGCCGCATGACTTATAGGGGTTAGATTGGCGTAAATATTTAAGAACATCTTGTTCGACAACCACTATCTCCTGAAGACGCTCTACTGTAAGAAAAGATAATGGTGGTAGAGCGGGCAAGTCATTTTCATGTTGACCCAGGTGCATCTGAGCAGAAAAATAGCAATTAAGGAGTTCTGCTTTCTCAAGATCATCAGATATCAGTTTCATGTTATATTTTAACGGGGGATAGTTCTATCTGAATTGTAACCTAACACAGATTTACTTAGAGACCAAAATTTCCTAGGATTAAGGTTTTCTCTAGAAAATGAGCGAATGATATTAATTTCATATCTTTGCTTTGCGTCTCGTTTTAAGCGATTGACCTCTCTCCTCGCAACTATGTGATGTAACTTGTCTTCGTCTCTTCGAGTCCGTTGATATTTTTTGAAGCAACGATCACGCTTTATGAGTATTCATTGGAGAAATGAATTTATAGATAAGGAATGTAAGTTTGCACTTGATGATGTCTACGTATGCATCATGTTTATAGATCGGTTTAAAAACCCAAAGTTAATGTTACGTTATGGAAATCTAGGCGATAGCAACACACTGGAATACCCTCGCGGTCATAAGCAGTAAAAATGCTTTTTATTCTAACATAATGACTGTCGAGTATATCTGCTCCTGGAAATATGGTGCGTATAAACTGATGACAGTTATATTCAATGCTTATGTTCCGGACCATATGAGTATCTGGACCATACGCTTATGGTCATGACCATATGGGTATATACTCATATGGTCCGACCATACGCGTATGGTCGGACCGTACGCGTATGGTCGGGGTAATCAACACGTATACTTTAAACTCTTTATTATGTGTGACCCTTCTGATTGTTACGTCACTAAAATGTCATTTTATTATAAATTATAAAAAACTTATAAAAAAACAGTTTCACACAGTTAATATTACTTACTATTTGTAAGTACAATTATAAGAAGATGTCAAAATCAAATGAACATATTGTAAAAGAAATTTTATTGTTTAAAGTAGCATGAGAAGGAAACATCATTGGCAAGGATCACGATATTTTTTAAAGATCATGATATGTTCTATTCTTTATTTCTATACTTCTATTTTAATCTTAATTATAAGACCGGTGTATACTTTAAACTCTTCATTAGGTGTGACCCTTCTGATTGTTACGTCACTAAAATGTCATTTTATTATAAATTATAAAAAACTTATAAAAAAAACAGTTTCACACAGTTAATATTACTTACTATTTGTAAGTACAATTATAAGAAGATGTCAAAATCAAATGAACATATTGTAAAAGAAATTGTATTGTTTAAAGTAGCATGAGAAGGAAACATCGTTGGCAAGGATCACGATATTTTTTAAAGATCATGATATTTTCTATTCTTTATTTCTATACTTCTATTTTAATCTTAATTATAAGACCGGTAAAATAGCATTTAAGAGCCATGAAATAGCTACTGCCTTTATTTAATTTGATCTGTGATATTCATTTTACGATATTGGAGATATAGAGTTTCTTAAAAACACCGTAGACACATCGGGTTTGTCCGAGTCGATATCACTGCACGCAGCCAAAACAAGCAATCACAGAAAAGCTACATGTATGGTACCGTGTGAATGTCATTCTAAGTATACAAAAGCATACACGAATACAATTAGCGATGAAAACTAAGATCAACTGACTGTGGCATCAATATTTAATTTTTATGTAGCTTTTGAAATGTAAAATTAATACGTATTATTTCTATTGTATATTTGAAAAATTACACTATATGGTCCAAATACTCATATGGTCCGGGCCGTTAATAACCAAACGAGTATAATACTCATATGGTCCGACATAGGTACGCGGACCATATGAGTATACGCATATGGTCATGACCATACGCGTATGGTCCAAATACTCATATGGTCCGGAACACTTACATACCTCCTTTGGTCAATGTTATTTTTTTATCTTTCGATAATCGTAATAACAAGTACTGTACATAATGTTGTTACATAGCAGAGTTTATGACAGCTGCGGTTATTAAATTCATCAATTGTCATAACTATAAAGCACATTTTTTATTCTTTCAATTTGACTATATTAACATAAGTATAGACCACACAAATAAGAGCATCTCCGCAAATATTTTATATAAATATTTTTTTTATTTATTTTATGATGGTAGAAATCTCAATTATGTCAAAAAAGAAAATAGAATCCCTTTAAAAAATAAAACTCATTAAGTTTGAAATGTATCCATGTGTTTAAACAGATGTCCGAATACGAAAAGTGTACTTGAAGTAACAAACCTGAAGTTTTCAACTCATATTTTCGTTTCGAGAGTTTCGTCGAATATAGCTTTTTATTTTTCACTTTTCACAGAGTGTATGTATTATATTTCCTAGTTTGCAAATTAGAAATTTCAAAATATAACTATAACATTTTGAAATTTCCAATTTGCAAAATAGGAAATATATTAACATATGTTGTTCCTTCAGGGAAAAACCAATTTACTAGGAGAATGGATTCGCGTTTGTATTTTTACATAAAATGCTTAATTAAGTAACGAAATAAAATATCAATACTAATAAATGTATAATACTGTCATTCCACAAGTCATTTTAAAATAGTCATACTTTTGATCTGAGTTAACTATTTGAAACATCTTAGTCAGCTAAGAGGTTTTTTTGAAAAATTAATTCTGTTTTGTCTTTATGTTTGTGTATGTGTTGCTTTGTTTGAATGTAATATATTGTACCTTGTTTTGTGGAGAGGTCTTACATAGGCTATGCCTGTTGCCCAATCCAATTCAATTTATTTGAATAAAATATTGTTTAAACTAAATTAAACATTCCACAAGTGTTTGTTTTCTTCAGAAAACCTGTAACATTTACATAAAATAATGAATAATTAATGGAATGCGAATCCCGTATCGATAGAAAGCGTGAAATTGCAATCATTGAAAATAAATTCAGCGTGATTGAAATAACTGTTATTTTAGTGAAATGTGCTACCTTATGTTTCCATAGGTTATTACAAATATGAATCATGCAATGGAAACAAAGGAGGCAAATGCCTCATGTTAGAATTTTCAACAAAAAAAAGTTGAAACAGAATCTTGTCTTCAAATAAAATTGTTTTCACGGCTAGTGTCTTGCAAGAAGCAACTGCGTTCTCTTCACTCTCGGATGTCGCCCTGTATGTTTTTTCGTGATCCATATTTCTAATTTACTTTTAGTTTTCAGTGTTGCTGGTCTATAATTATTTGTAGTTACTAGAACACACACGTGATATCGCGGGTCCGTGACTGAATTAAAGTATATAATATGCGCAAGCCTTATTTTAGTATTAGTATTGTCATCTGATAAAGTCATGCCGATTATAAGATACACAGTTTTCCGTCTGTTTTCAAATCTTTCTGTTTGAACCCGTCGAACTGGAACTTATCAATTATTGGTAATATTAATTATTTGGAAAACAAAAGGTCCTGGAATAGTATCTTTTAATCAACAGCATTGTCCTATATTAGTTATAAATAAAGTTGAATTCTTTAATTCGCTGTTTTACGGTCATGCCCGCTATCAAATTGAAAACTGTACCTGTACGCCTTATTATTAGTATTGTTATCTTAGAAAGTCTTACTGATTGAAATGCTACAATATGTAACAATTTGACAATTTAGTAGTGTCAACCCCGTGCTTATGACCCGTGTATATAGCATATTTATCCTGAATACACTGTTTGTTGGTGCGCCTGTCAGATGCGGAACGTACAGATAAGGTAATAGGTAACAGGTGAATATACTATTGATATCGGTATCGGACTCGACCCGGAACTTCTTAATTATTAGCAATATTAATAACGTGGAAAACAAAAGGGCCTGGAGTAGTGTAATTTTTAATCTACAGCTTTGTAATATATTAGTTATATATAAAGTTGAATTCTTTGATTCGTCGTTTATTTTAGTATTATAGATGTGTCTTATCTGTACCCGGATTTGTCTTATGGTCATTTATTAACCTACGTTAAGAATATAGTCTTAAGTGTTGATTTTCTTTTTTTAAACTAGTAGATTTGTTTTATACTTGAGTTTTCTTATACTGAAGGACATTTATGTTTGTCTAATGGAAAACGAAACAGAATTAAATTGTAAGAATATTTGAAATTGGATCTACGATGACAGCTGAACGGTTATGTGGCCATGGTTTTGGCAATGTTGATACTTAAAAATTCCAAAGATCTTTTAGAGTACATTCAATCTAACTCTGTTACATCTTGTAACAGTATTAAAAAAATTGACTGTTGTACTCTTTACACAAATATTCCACATTCTAAACTAAAAGACGAATTGAAAGAGTTGGTATTACTTTGTTTCATAAAAAAAAATGGCCAACGTAGATACAAGTATCTTGTCTCAGGGAGGAATAAATCCTTCTTTGTAAAGGATCACTCTGATTCAAACAAAAAATTTCTGAAACTGATAGTTTCAAGATGCTAGATTTCTTGATTGACAACATATTTGTTACGGTCGGAGGACGTGTTTTTCAACAGTCTGTCGGCATTCCAATGGGCACAAACTGTGCCTACTTGTTTCTTTATTATGATGAGGCTGACTTCATGCAGGAATTTCTTAGGAAGAAAGACAAAAAGTAAGCAGAATCCTATAACTCCACTTTCTGCTATATAAATTATGTTCTTTTTCTAAATAATTCAAAATTTGGTGACTATGTGGAACGCATCTATCCCATCGAACTATATGGAACGCCAACACTGTCTTGTTATGACCATTTTCATTAAATGTGCATTTACCTTTATATACTGTGCTTTTACCTTAATATGATGTGCACTTGTCATGATATGATGTGCAAACACCTTTATATGATGTGCAAATATCCTTATATGATGTGCAAATATCCTTATATGATGTGCAAATATCCTTATATGATGTGCAAATATCCTTATATGATGTGCAAACATCATTATATTATGTACAAACATACTTATATGATGTGCATATATACTTATATGATGTGCAAATATTCTTATATGATTTGCAAATATACTTTTATGATGTGCAAACATTCTTATATGATGTGCAAGCATTATTATATGATGTGCAAATGTACTTATATTATGTGCAAAGATCCTTATATGATGTGAAAAGATCCTTATATGATGTGCAAATATACTTATATGATGTGCAAAGATCCTTATGTAATGTGTACATATCATTATATGAGGTGCAGTTTCCCATATATATTACGTGCAAACATCTTTATATGATGTGGTAGTGTCATTATATTATGTGCTTGTAATCTTATATTATGTGGTTAGGTTTACTTCATTATATGATGTCGAAACGTCATTATATTATTTGCTTTCATCGTCGTTATGGTCAATGAACATGATTACGATTAGAATGATTACTGTCTACGTCATAGCTGAGTCCGATCTGCTTCTGTAAACTATTAACCCGGCTCAAACATGTGTCTATCGATAGGGAAAGTGCAATTTATAGGGAAAATAAGACAAAGCAAGTTAACAAAATCAACGTTTCAAACATTTCGGTTGAAGATTAAGATCAGTTAATACAGGAGCTAGTTGAAGAAATTCCCGGCTGTGGAGAAAATGATAAAACAAATTTAAGAACTTGTTATAGCTTGCTATTCGGGTTTAGCATAGGCTCCGTGTTGAAGGTCGTACCATGGCCTATAATTGTTTCCTCTTACAAATTATGACTTGGATAAAGAGTTGTCTCAGTGGCTCTCATACCACATCTGCTTTTTTCTATTCATTGCAAAAGACATCATTGAAATCACAGTCAGTTTCAAAGATATTTCATAACAATAGCTATAAAATTATCTACTGATGCATAATATGGCGAGATGGTTTGTTTTATAAAATGTTATTGAATAATATTAATCTGTAAATGGTTAGATGTATAATGTAGTATTGAATATGTACAATGATATTAATCTAGTATATAATATAATCTATACTACTAAAGGAAGAGACCTTTTTCATTGAGCCGCAACTCCTCTTAAACCATACAAAGTCGGAAATGTTTGTGATATGACGTTTACACGTAGTGTTTTTTTACCTTTGATTTGTCTCTGAACCAATCTTTTTTCCACAGAAAACGCCAGTTATGTGAGAAAATATTTACCCAATTTCGAAGACTGTAAGCTTAGTCGACGTAGTGCCCGCGAAATGCGAAATGGCTATGTGGATATTATAAAAAATAAAAAGACTATATGTCACCGTACGGTCTTCAACAATTAGCACATATTTGCATATACAGATTGTTTATTTTCAACCTATTTTAATAAAGATTGTTTTAATTGCTAATAAAATTCTGAAACATGAGTACTAGTATGTCAATAGATTTTGAGTAGCGTCAACGATTTCTGAGATACAAGGGCTTAATTCCTGATGAAGTGTTTTAGATTGAATTTTTCGTCCGATTAGATCGGATTTTCCCCATTGTGGTACTTATTTTGATCCTTTTCGGTAATGGCAACGGATTTTATGTAGACGACACAGACTTGAGTTATTGAGTTAAAAGGGGAAAAAAAAAACACTGAAAATCACACTTTGCAACACTTTTTCAAATTCAGGGTATTAAATATTTTTATTTTCCAACCGAGATGAATGGGGTGACGCCCGTCTTTTTCATTTTGTTCCTCTTTTTCGTCTATTTAAAAAAAATAGAATAAAAACCATTAACCTTGTCATTACTGTGTCATCACTCTTTGTTTCAACACTTGCCCACTCGGTGGCATCTCCGTGTATCATCGGTACAGCGGATATAGGTACTAACCAAGGGGTCGTGATCGATATTTCTTCTGACACGGTACAAAAATCTTTGTTTTGTTTACATTATATCAATGCGTACTTCAATCTTAACATATTTGTTGTTTTAAGAATTGATTTAGACGTAGGTTGGTGATTAGAGAAGTCTCCTTATTTGCCCAAAACAAGAACCCTTACTAAAAACATGTGCAAATACTTGTCAAAGAAGTTGGCGCTCGTCTCATCCGATATGATTCTATATTCATAACTCTTTTTATGATAGAAGGCCACTGTTTGTGCGTAATAAGTATAGCTGTTTCAATAATTGGCATTGACATATTTCATACATATGTTATTTTTCGATATTGTATTCCGACAAGAAGCGACGCGTTGTGTATAGCTGACCACATAAATCCTTCTGTACGGTGCATTATTAAATGAATGAACGGTATATATAGTTTTTCACGCTTCGAAGTACCTACATGCATGTATAAAGCTATATTCGCTCTACCGATGATACACGGTGGTAATTATAATAATTCGGAATACTTGCTTGTGACAATGGTGTTCGACAAGAAGAAAACTTATCACCTTTTCTATTTTATTTACTTTTGATTGACTTAAATAATTTCTTAGTGACTAAAAATATTACAGAACTTAACAAATCTATACCAGAAGATCTGGAAAGAGAATCAGAAATATATCATCATTGTTTTGTTATATTGTTTGCAGATGACACGGTGTTGTTTGCTGAAACAGCACAGGACCTGCAGACTCATCTCAATGCTTTCCGTGATTATTGTAACGCTTGGAACTTGAAAGTAAAGTTGACAAAATTAAAGTCTTAGTGGGTTTTTTTTATGACGGAAGCCAAAAATCTCTGATTTTCTTACAATGATACTAGCATTGAGATGATAATACAATATAACTAATTGGGAATTGTTGTTATTAAAACGGGAAATTTTTATATGACAAAAAACAGTTATCCGATAAGGCCTTAAGCCTTAAACTTGAAAACAGGAAGGATGTATAAAATGTCAACTTCAGCTTGTTCGTTTATAAAAATATATATAAACACGTGCGTTTGTCCTCCAGCTGGCTTAGTAATTTTGAAACCTCTCTCTCTTGTTTTGTATATACTGTAAATAGTTATTATTTTTATCTCTGTATACTGATGTCATACAGTGACTTTGTGAGCTTTAATATATAGATTTAGAGGCCATAAGTATACCGGCATGGATGATTGATTGGCTGCTATTTAGCGTCACTTTCAACACTTTCATGCTATTTTGTGGCGGTGAGTTTATACTGGTGGAGAAAGCCGAAGTGCCTGGAGAGGCCCCCTGATCTTCGTTTAGAAAACAGACAATTTTGGTCATTTAAGATTGGAGTCGAGCTTACCTGCCACGTGCGGGATTTGAAATTGCACACCTAAGTGTTGACATGCTAGTGATACAGCACTTCGACTACTTATAAAAAAGAAGATGTGTTATGACTGCTAAAGAGACAACTCTCCACAAGAGGTCAAAATGACACAGAAGTTAACAAGTATAGGTCACCGTACAGTCTTCAACAATGATGAAAGCCCATACCGCATAGTCAGCTATAAAAGGCCCCGAAATGACAATGTAACCACTCGAACACCTAGCGCCCATCACTTTTACCCGAAATGGATTAAAGGAGATATGGAATGAACCTGAACTCGGTATATTACATTTACGTGCAGCTTTTTATCATGTTTTTGTGCATATGTTTCACAGTTTCAACTATAATAGATGATTATGGTGGATTCATGAGGTCCAGCGGCAAATTGATACATGTATATGTATATTCGTATTAGAACATGTTAATGTGATAAATATTTGTTTTGCAATATGTCGCTTAGATATTTGGTATATCATATCGAACAGTTTATGCGCTTTTGAAATTTACCCTGCGTAACTGAATACTTTTCTTTGTAGGAGTTATCTCCTAAAACACTGTTTTCCTAGTGTCCACTACTCCTTCGCAACGGTAAAAGATTACGAAAAATTTATTTTATAAAATTGCTCGTTATATCCTTCGCATGATTTGTCCAATTTTGACCGAAGCAATATGAACGCTCCATATGAGAGTTATTTCCCCTAATGCATTTGATTTAAGGGATATGCATTTCTATCTTGTAAACCATTAGTGATAGAGACCTAAGATCTTTTGATTTGAGGTCCCTGGTCCAAAAAAATGAAAAATAGGTCGAGGTCAAAGGTCAAGGTCATATTCTAATTATTGAATTTGGCTTATTTCCACTCATTTCCAGAAACCGTATAAGATATCGACAAGTCATTTTTTCTAAATTGTTAGTTGCGACATGTCGTAACACGTAAATTTTAATTGCAAGGGTACGTTCAACGTAAAGGGGAGTTTTGTCCACTCTTGTATTTAAAAATACGTATATGGGGATATAACTGATTAACCAAATATAATTAAGACCTATGGTCTTTGGATTTGAGGTCCGTGGTTTATGACCTTGAAATTGATCTCAAGGTCATAGCTTAATTTGACGTATTAGATTTTGACCTTTGCTTTTACCTCATATGTATAGATGATAAAGCCATGAGACTTTTGGCAAAAACTATTAAACCATTTAACCTTAAAAAAACAACCGGAAGTGACCTTGTGTAAACCCGAAGTTACTATTTTTTGTACTTTATTAATAATAAAAGTATATAGAACCCGATGTTTTTGGAATCAGTGTCCATTTAATATTCAAAAATTATCGGAAGTTACAAATTATCTCCCTTATTTTAATATTGTATAGAAACCATATATTTTTGGAATCAGCGTACAATAAGCTATGATTTGACGACTAAAATGGCATTTTAAACTTAATTCACAACTCTCATATCAAAATACATTGTTTTTGGTGGATTTTTAATTTTGTTTTTCTTCCGCCTAATTTTGTCTTGCGATAAACATTTATTTCGCAATATGTCGCTTAGATATTTGTATATGATATCAAACAATTTATACGCTTTTGAAATTAACCCTGCGTAACCGAATACTTTTCTTTTTAGGCGTTATCTCCCCACACACTGGTCTTTTGATTTGAGGTTCTTTGTTTATAACCTTGAAATTGATCTCAAGGTCATGTCTTAATTTGACGTTCTAGATTTTGACCTTTGCTTCTATTTCATATGTATACATGATAAAGCCATGAGACTTTTGGCAAACGGTATCAAACCATTTAACCTTGAAAAAAACAAACCGGAAGTGACCTTATGTAAACTGGAAGTAGCTATTTATTTTACTTTATTGATATAAAAGTATATAGAACAAGGTAGTTTTGGAATCAGTGTCTAGTATATATTCAAATATATTCTCGGAAAAAGCATTTTTCAAACCGGAAGTAAGAAATTATTCCCCTTATTTAGAAAATATTGTATCTAAACCATATATTTTCGTAATCAGCGTACTATAAGCTATCATTTGACGATTGAAATTACATTTTAAACTTAGTTTCACAACTTTCATATCAAAATACATTGTTTTGGTGGAAAGACCTTCAATTGTTCTCTGAACAATTGGTTTTTAATTGAATTTTTTATTTATTCCGCCTAATTTTGTTCTTGGGATAAATATTTGTTTCGCAATATGTAGCTTAGATATTTGGTATATGATATCGAACAGTTTATGAGCTTTTGAAATTTACCCTGCGTAACCAAATACTTCTCTTTGTAGGAGTTATCTCCCCAAACACTGTTTTTCTTGTGTCCACTACTTTGCAACGGTAAAAGATTACGAAAAATTTATTTTACAAAATTGCTCGTAATATCCTTCGCATGATTTGTCCAAATTTGACCGAAGTGATATGAACGCTCCATATGAGAGTTATTTCCCCTTATGCATTTGATATAAGTGATATGCATTTCTTTCTTGTAAACCATAAGCGATAGTGACCTAGGATATTTTGATTTAAGGTCCTTGGTCCAAAACATGAAAATGAGGTCAAGGTCAAAGGTCAAGGTCCTATTCTAATTTTTGAATTTGGCTTATTTCCACTCATTTCCAGAAACCATATAAGATATTGACAAATTATTTTTTCTAAATTGTTAGTTGCGACATGTCGTAACACGTAAATTTTGATTGCAAGGGTACGTTGAACGTAAATGTGAGATTTTTCCCCTCTTGTAATTAAAAATACGCGTATGGCCATATAACTGATTAACCAAATTTAATTAAGACCTATGGTCTTTTGATTTGAGGTCCTTGGTTGATCACCTTGAAATTGATCTCAAGGTCATAGCTTAATTTGACGTTCTGGATTTTGACCTCTGCTTTTACCTCACATGTATGCATGATAAAACCATGAGACTTTTGGCAAAAGGTATCAAACCATTTAACCCTGAAAAAAACAACCGGAAGTGACTTTGTGTAAATCGGAAGTAGCTATTTTTGGTGCTTTATTAATGTTAAAGTACATAGAACCAGATATTTTTGGAATCAAAGTCAAGTAAATATTTAAATATTATTGGAAGTAACATTTTTCATACCGGAAGTAACAAATCATCTCCCTTATTTAAAAAAAAAAAGTATAGAAACCATATATTTTTGGAATCAGTGTACAATAAGCTATCATTTAACGATTGAAACGACATTTATAACTTAATTTTACAACTTTCATATTGTTTTTGGTGGAAAGACCTTTAACTGTTCTTTGAACAATTGGTTTTTAATTGTGTTTAGTTTACGTGTGAGTTACACTTACACATCACCGATTTTAGGCCAATGTGAACACGGCATAAGTAGTTTTAAACTTAGCACATACTTACAACTTTTCGTCCAATCAAATTGCTTGAATTTGTCTTCTAACATTCATAGTACATACTTTTTCGTGTACTAAGTTACTACGCATGAATGATCACAAGGGTAAGATTTCATTGTATCGTAATCAAAGTATTGAAAAACAAATTGCTACTGGCTATTTTGAAAAAAATGTGTTCCAAATTAAACTAAATAGTCTTTCAATTAGATAAAGAGTTCAGTAACAAATATACGTTGTAGTTCATTATAACTTGATTAGAGTACAATGCCATCAAAAGTTGTAATCATTTATATGATCTTCCATGTAATTACTTTTTACACAAAAATAGAGTGAACCATGAAACCTTGTAAACGGAAAAAAGCAATTTGATATATTTCGTCATAAATGGATTGATTATTTATTGCTTTATGTCCAGTGATAGATATTTCATTTAAACTATTCACTAGACTACCTATGAGTACATACCAGGGGCAGATCCATTAATTTTTAAAGGGGTTCCAACCCAAACTAAAGGGGAGGGGTTCGACTGTATGTTATTAATAATCATCCCGCCCAAATAAGTATTTTCTACCGATCATCCCCCAAATAAGCGTTTTCCACCACCCTCTTTTGGGATCTGCCACTGCAAACTATCTGTATGTTTTGAAATTTATCATGTATAGTAAAACACAGCTTTATACAAATATACCAATAAACATACTGACACCAGCAACTACAAACTTTTCATTCAGAAGTCAATATCTTACAATGATGATAGTGAGTAGATTTACAAAACTATGCAAATGAGCTACAGTTATCAGCCAAAACATATCAATAGACGTATTACAGGATTACTCAAGTTGTAAATATGTGCTAAATTGGATAGTGTATAGAAAGGTATATTCTATGAAAATAAGAGCTTGGGCTCTTATTTTAATAGTATATACCTTTCTATACACTACCCGACACGTATGCACTTAATGATTCCAACCATTTATTTATCTCTATTGTAAAAATGTGGTTTAAAATTATCATTTAAAGACAGAGCTCACTTGGATTTTCCCTTTGACATGTCACAAGACCCCATTTGGCAAAGTCTGATGCAATATCAATTTTATAAATAAACTTATGTAACTTTATCGAATGCCTATAATATTTAGTCAAACATATAACCATTTTTAATTCTCCGATTTGTGTCAATTTCAGGTGGCAAGCTTTTGTTAATTCAGAAATGTATGCCCTTATCTCCGTACCACAATTTTAAACTTAAAACTATCTCGAAAACGACAACATATATCTGAAATTTGCTAAGTGTCACTTGTTCTGCAAATTAAGTACAACACTGTCAAAAATTGGGACAATTTCGTAGCTAAAAAGGATAATTAAATAATAAAAAAAAAGGATACAATATCGAACTTGGTAAATGGGAGTCGTAGAGACAGGGGACTACCTTCTCAACACCGGGCCACCTTTTTGTACCTTTGAAGGTCAAGTCTTAAAAATTAATATTTTTTTTCAGTTTTATGCAGGTTGTTATATGTTATAGGTTAAAAAAAGATTTAGAGGATTGCAACACAATTTCATATAGCAGAAACTAGTACTAAGTATGAAACAGTTCAAATTATTATGGCATATTGTTATTCTAAACTATTTTCAAAAATTGATCGCCCTGATGATAATGAACAAACTTTTATTTTTAAGTATGTCAACAAAGGTTTTGATTTTTTAAATATTGCCGGTTTATTTTACGGCCATCTTGTTAAAGAACAAATTCCTGGATATTTTGAAATACTGAGCTCCCTCTCATTTGTTATATTTACAAGAAATCTACCCGGAAAGGAGTAGGTTCAGTAAGACCCCTTTTTGGCCCAAAATATAGCAGTTTTACAAAATTTTGATAATAAAAGCGTTAAGCTATTTATTGGAATGTAGAATGATTCTGCTACATAAATATGGGCAGTTTTTGACAATACAATGCACATATATCGGGTACTAGCACCATTAAGTCATGCTAAATTACTGAAATCTTCACAATTAAAGCATTTAGTTAAATTTCTGTCTAAAATGAAGGTGGCCGCATTCGTGTTCAATCATAATATTGAATTGTAAGTTGTATTTAATGATAATACATAATATATATAAAGGTTGAACATGAACCCGGATGCGGCCACTTTCATTTTTGACAAAAAAACATCTGAAAAGTGACGATTTTTGGCAAATTTGATAAATTTTTCATATTTATGCTTAAATTGGAGTGTTTTTAACGACTTAATTAGTTAAAATCATTAACAAAAACTAATTGAATCAATTGAAACAGACACTTAAGTGTTTAAAAATTGTCTAAAATGATTCGTCAGATGAACATGCAAATTGAGGCCAAAATCGGCCCTTACCGGACCTACTCCTTTGTGTTTAATTATAACCAATTGTGTAAAGATGTTAATTTCAGTGAAAATACACCTGCTTAATGTAATTGTAGTAATTCCAAATACATTTATGGACCCATTTCCCATGTTACAATGTATAACAAGAGATCTTAACATCGTTCAAGACCGAGAGTTAAAATCATTCCTCAGTAAAGGACCGAAATATCGTCCCCCGTCAATTATTAATTTGAATGAGTGTCGTAATATCATCCACGACTCACTCCGTGACGTTTGAAATGGATAAAACGGGAAATAGCTGACAAAAATCTTTGGATATCTTTAATTCAGTAACGAACATAGTTGATATACGTATTCAACATTTTAAAAAACATTTTACTGTTAACAATAATCACAATAAACCTATTTCTCGTATCAAACATAAACTAAAAGAACTAGCCAAGGAATTTGTTTTTGTCCCGGCGTATAAAGCTGCTTATAATATTAATATTGTTTGACGTAAATTTTACATTGAGGTTCTGAAAAAAGAAATTACCAATTCACCAACATTCCAACTGACTCAATTTTCAGAAAACGACATTTGTAACAAACATAAATTTTAAGCTACCGTTTTACAATCAGAACCAAATACAATGAAAGTCCAAACTATGTATTGGCTTCCGAAGCTACACAAAACACCTTACAAATATAGATTTATTTTGTCATCAAGCCATTGTTCCACTACTAAAGTGTCCATTCTTCTTACTAGTACACTTGGTACAATCAAAAACCTGATAATAAATTGTTTAAATAAGGCCTTCGAAAATAGTGGAATTAATTATATTTGGAGTGTCAAGAACTCGTTAGAAGTACTTGATAAATTCCATGCTTATATTGGTGATTTTGAATCTGTTCAAAGTTTGATTTTCTACTCTGTATACCAGATTGCCTCACATCCTCATTATGAAAAATTTCACACACCTAATTAAAAGGGCATTTAAAAAGTCAGAATGTGACGATACATGTTCAAACTCTTTTAGGTCATTTTTTAGTAGCAATAAACAAAAAAACTATGTCAATTGGACATGCTTTGATACTATAAATTTTACTAGATAACATTTCTGTTCGCTTTGGAGATTCCGTGTATCGTCAGGTTATCGGAATTCCAATGGGAACTAACTGTGCACCACTTATTGCGGACTTGACTTTGTATTGCTATGAGTTACAATTTATGACAAAAATCAACAAAGACCCATCGGAACAACATCTGATAAACAAATTTAATAATACTTTTAGATATTTGGATGATACTTTGGCTCTAAATAATGACGACTTCAGTATGTATACTACAGAAATTTATTCTGTTGAACTTACTTTAAAGAAAGCTTAATACTAAAATTTATGATTAAAGAGATGCTTTTTCATTTCCTATCGTTAATTATCCATTTTTAGATGGTGACGTTCCTTTGTCACCATCTTACGGTGTTTATTTGTCTCAACTTGTACGATTCGCTCTCGTATGTAACAATGTTTTAGATTTTAACGAGAGAAACTTATGCATTGCTGAAAAATTATTACACCAGGGTTTTCGATATCACAAACTAGTCAAAAAATTTACCAAATTTATCATCGGTATAAGGGCATCATTTGTAAATATAGCTCAATATCCAGACTTCTTATACGTACAGGTATTTCACATCCATTTTTTAATGGAAATATTCTTTATAAAGCACAAAAATGTCACTTTTCACCTCAGAAACTAACAAAACCTTTAAATAGACTTATTAAGAAGGGCTATAGTTACGATACTGTTTTCAGGTCATTAAAGATTGCATATTTTGGCGTTAATATTGATTCACTGATAGGGTCTTTGCATCGGAGCTGAACACATTTATTCAAAAAAACAGTTGTTGGCATGACACGGGTTATGTTCTTCTCATTTATGTTATGATGGTATGATACTAAACCCCTAACGAGAAGGATTGTGCCTGATATGCATATGATGAAATCATAATATTTCAATCAGTTCAATTGAAGTCTGGAGCTGGCATGTCCGTTAACTATTATCAGTCTGTTGTTATTTATGTATTATTGTCATTTTGTTTATTTTCTTTGGTTACATCTTCTGACATCAGACTCGGACTTCTTTTGAGACATTTTACAAATAGTATTGCAGTGTTGTGAGAACATAGCACCTATGGACATCTCCAAGAAGAAGAGTGACCCATTGCGTATCTTCATTTCTGGTGAAGCAGGAACAGGAAAGTCTCATTTAATTTCTTGCATTTATCAGATGGCTTTACGCAAGCTACAAACTATTGGAGACAATCCTGATGGTGTTCATGTGCTATTAACAGCCTCAACAGGTACAGCTAGCTGCTCACAACATTTCAGGAGTGACATTACATTCTGCCTTCTTGCTACATTTAGGACAAACTAAATCATAAATAAAGTTATCAGATGACAAAAGAAATGCATTAAGGTCAAAAGCAAGCAAAATAAGACTTCTTATCATCGATGAGATATCCATGGTAGGATCAGAGCTGCTTCTACAAATACATTACAGACTTTGTGAAATAACTGGAATCAATGAACCATTTGGAGGTATTTCAGTTCTGGCCTTTGGAGATCTTTTTCAATTACCGCCAGTTATGCAGTAGTTTGTATTGAAACCATATAAAGACCCATTAAGTCGTATGTATGGTAATTTATGTGATGATTTCTCATTATATGAACTCACTGAGATAATGAGGCAAAAGAATGATTTCAAGTTTGCTGAATTGTTAAATAGAATTAGAAATGCTACTTTCACAAGTGAAGAGATAGAAGTATTGAAAGGAAGAGATACAACAATTCATCCATTAAAACATCCCATAGACTGTTTACATGTATATTCGACTAATGCAAAGGTGGACCAGCATAATACCAAAATGTTATCAACTTCAAAGGAACCCATGGAAATATAAAAAGCAATTGAGAAAAAGCCTCATGACTTAAAGAACATAAATCCAAAAAATTATCTTAGATTTACTGGTGGCTTGCCTGGTGAATTACAGTAGCAGTTGGAGCAAAAATCATGCTTACAAGAAATGTTGATGTATCAGATGGACTTGTAAATGGTGCTCAAGGAACCATTAAAATGATTATAAAGCGTAGAAAAATAATTCCTCAACAATTTCAAATGTAGTTGCTTTGTTGGTACAGTTTGATGATGCAAATACAGGATCTAATGCAAGAAAACTATCTCGATTCCTCAGTTGAAAACAACAATTTAGTTCAGCCACACCTATTGAACGGAGCGAAATTTCATTTACATTATCATCATAAAAAAACAAAGGGCTAAAAATGTATCGTCTGCAATTCCCTATCAAATTAGCATGGGTCTGTACCATATATAAGGTGCAAGGGATAACTGTAAAAAAATTGTTGTATCATTTCAGAACACATTTTTGGATGGGCAAGCATATGTGGCGTTAAGTAGAGCAACAACATTAACTGGATTATATCTAGAACATTTTAAGGAAAAAAAAGATTAAAGCAAACAAATCTGTTCCCAAAGAAATAGAACGTCTTGGGAGAAAGTGTGTCACTGATCGATTTTTCACCTTTTTTAAGGAAGACCATAGAGACGTTTTGATATCTGTTATCAATGCTCGTTCCTTTTTACTACATGAGAAAGATATTATGTTAGATCCTTGTCATTCAAATGGTGATGTGGTTGTAATTACAGAAACATTGTTAACTGACAATATTAAAACAAAATATTTAGAACATTTCAAAACACATAACATTTACAGAGTCAACAAACCTGGCAACAAAACTTGTGGGACAGCAGGTGGCACAGCTATTATGGCAAAACAATCAATTTCCAGTGAGCAAGTGCTTCTTTACAAGGACAATTTCCTTCAAATCGCTGCCATTAAAGTGACTACTTCTAACGGATATCTTTATATAACAGCAATTTACCAAATCAACATAATCCAAGCATGTATTGTCGAGTCAAATTTCGTCATTTAATTGAAACCCATTCATACATTTTAAAAAACTCTATCATCACAGGAGATATAAACCAAGACATTAGTTTAGATCAGTCATCAGTTCTTCATGAATTATTTCTGAATTATGGCTTAAAACAACATGTCTCAGAACCAACACATAACAGTGGGTCAACTCTTGACCATGTTTACACAAACCATCTAATAGTGAAGCATATGAAAGTTGTTAAAACATATTACAGTGATCACAGCAGTATTTATGTTTCTATAAAGCATCAGCAGTGAGAATTTCCTGAAGCGTTTTCCTATACTTTAGTAAATTATCATAGAATAAAGTATTAAAAGTATTATGATTTTTTTGATTTTTTAAAAGGTTTTTAATGAAAGTAGTCTAGTATATGTTGTAGTCCATCAACTTAAAACTTAATACACAGGTTACATTTATTATTTTTCCCCTAAAGTGCATTACAAATTAGGATGTTGCCTTCAATTTCATTTGACAAAAAGAATAAAAACAAGTTACATTTATTATATTCCCCTAATGCGGGGTTCACACATTGCCGATTATTGCTCCCGTTTGAGATCAGACAACGATACGACACGAAAAGTGAAAAAGTCGGATTAGTATCCTCAATTATCTGGAATGTCCTATTATTGTCTGAACGCAGTCGTTTCAGTTCGTAACAGATTCCTACTGGTCGGGAAGGGTCCGAATAGTTCGGCAAAGCACCCCGACAGTTAGGTGCGTCCCGTAACATTCGGGGAAACTCAGCCGATTTTGTCTAGTCGGATTACAATCGTGCCTATGTCGTGACAGATTCTGCTGTATCGGATCGAATTCCTAACAATGTTCTGTGTATTCGGGACGGTGTCCTGTGGAACGGGAATGATCTGGAGAAATTTTTCATTGCTGTTTTTCTGCCGATTGAGTCCAGATTGCATCCAGACCTTGTCGATTGCGAACCGTTTTTGCCGAAACCGTTCCGAAACAGTCCCGTTGTAAATTCTAAATTCGTCAATGATACCCACGTCAGAGTCCCGACAATTACAGAACACAATACGACTGAAACCAAACAAAGCCGTTTGCAATACGATAGAGAGGACCGTGATAGGATTACGTTCCGACAGTACCTGATCATCCCGAGTATGCCGACAGTTTTCGAACGGATAACTTCCGTCAGCGTCGGTTCACTGTCTTGTCACTATCTGATCTCTGTCGGATTACATTCGGTAGAATCGGGACGCAGTCGTGACAGACTCGGTCTAATTTTACCTGGCGAAAGATACAAATCGGATTAGAAACGGATTTAGAACGGGATTATCGGGATAAATTCGCTTGGAAACGGTTGAATATCGACGCTTCCTGGACAATATCTGATTGTTGTCGTGATTAAATATTTTTTTTTACAAATTTTAATTTAGGTTTGAATTTCCATCCACGATTCATAGGATCTTGATCAGACTTTTAATAAATTTTAATCGGGAATGGTCCTGTCAAGGACGGCGGTAAAAATCGTGAATGTGTGACTCCAGCTTAAAGTGCATTACAAATTAGGATGTTGCCCTCAATTTCATTTGACAAAAAGAATAAAAATGCGACCGGGGCATGGTGTCTTTTGGACACATACTCTTGTTTTTATTAATTCAACAAATTTCGCTTGTCCAGGTGTCAATAACGGTGATGTCCACACCCTGAGTAGTTTGATAATTGCGTGCCGTGTGCAGAATGTAAAAAAGGACGGTATTTTTTTTTATATAAAATCTCGCAAACGATTGTCGTCCAATTATAACACTCGTTACATTGTTCTTTTGTATATTTAGAATCCGAAATAAACCTAAATTATCTGGAAAATGAGACAATGGATTATCTGAAATTCAGATAATGGATTATCTGAAATTCAGATCATTAATTATCCCGAGATAAATTAGTATTATCTGAAAATTGTTCAGATAAACCTAGATTTTCTTACTATTTTAAAACAAACCGGAATTTTCTCCAGATATTGATTGTTTTTGTATTATCTGAGATAAATTAGGATTTTTTAGGGGCATTAAGGCCTAGTTTTGGCCCAAAAAAAAATAATAACTAGTTCAAATCAGCACATATTGTTTAGCAATGCATAGGGTCAATAAATGTATATAAAAAAAATATCAAAATTTTTATCTGATGACGTCACAAAAACGATGAACAATACAGAATTTATGCAGTTTTCTATCCTTATTTCCCTTGTGGAAACATCCTGCGCAGCCGAGACACAACAAAATAATTTAACAGAAGCTTTATTATAACTATTGGCATAATCTCACCAAATATAAAGTTGTTTCCTGGGTGCGCACATACTTTTTCAATCTAAAATATACTTAAAATTGGATGAAAAAAGAAGGAAAATTACGAAATTTAACAAAAATGCAAATTAAGTCACGATTTGTTGCCATGGTAACTTTTTTGATGTCAAATTTGTTTTGTTTTTCTTAGTACCTTATACCTTAGTCAAGTTTTCAGTAATATAAGAGTATGTATGATAACTTTTAAATTTGCAGTAATTTTTTGGGCCAATTAAGGGCCTTTTTTGCCCCTACTCCTTTGAATTAAGCTGGGATAATCTTAGTTTATCTGAGATAAACCGGGATTATCTGAGATAAACCTAGATTATCTCAGATAATATAAGATTCATTAATAAAAGTTGTTCATGCGTGCCATATATATTTGAAAGATTGTATTTCTCATCATTTAACATATAGTGCCCCATATTAATTATTTGACAGTAGTGCTTTATTTAATTCCTTATGGAATAGATTTATAGAATTGATTCATATATTATTAAAAGTGCGTTTTCAATTATAAAAAAAAAGAATTTGTATTGGTGGATTTATCTTTTTATATAATGAAAATCATTCAGAAACTAATGAATTATAAAGACACTTTTATGACTGAATGTCATTGTTTTGTAATTGTACATGTATGTTAAATGAATTGATTGAATTAAAAGTAAATTATTGAGAAAAAATGTTTGATTTATTTATTATTTTTCTATTTAAATGAAAATAGAATTACAAAAAGAAAATACTTAAATATATAGAAAACACTCACAAACCAAATAACTTAGTTAAAACAGACTATACAATTTTATGCTCTTTAAATCTTTTTATCTTTTTGTTTTCTTTACTAAAAGATAATTGTTGGAAGTGGGCAAACCAGGAGTAAATAATTATCTATAACATAAAAGAACTTTTTTCATTCTTAGTGTGAAATTATGTGTTAACATTTTGATTATCGTGTGTCGGTTTAAACATTGAATCATCTTGTTAACTTTTAACCTTTAATCCCTAGGGGAAGCTCATACATAATATTGATTACTTAAATGTTCAAACTAGGTGCAATCGTCTTAAAGATACTGTAGTATCAAGTTACACGAATCTGATATTTGACATAGTTTTTTCAAGGGATAATGTATTTTAATAGGACGATTTAATATCATTTTTAATGGATTGATGTGATGTCAATATCTGTTATCTGCTGCTAAATCTAATTAATTGAAAATGACGACGTTGTCAATAATGATATGATCTTTTAAATTGTATTTGGATGCGTAATGCTACGCTGATAGTTTATATGTTATTCGCGCTAAGGACATGGACACGATGTTTTAAGACCAAAAGAACTTGGATATAAGAAAATATGAATGCGTAACTCAAAAATATGAATTGTGTATCAATAAATATGATAATATTGAATAAAAAGACTTTTTAACTAGCGCGTGTCACTCGAAACGTGACCCAAGGCTTATCTTAAATTCCCAAATAACATTTTCATATAATCTTATCCTATAAACAGTTGTCTTTTGATCGTAACTAATTGATTAAGTCATAATGAAGTTGCTGAGTAAACATAATGATTTATATATACTACGCAAAAAAAAGAAACGTTACATTGGTTTTTAATTTGAAAATATCACATATATTAATTTCAAATATTTTCATGATTAAAACTAGTAACATGAATGATTTATTTATCAAATATACTCATTTATAAAAATATCGGAAGTGACTTGACGTCATTTTCTGAATTCAAACAAATAACCATTTTTATAAAAATTTACCTGTATACAGTTGGAATCGAGTTGTCCTTTTTGTTATTTATTGTGTCAAACACGATTGTTAACAAAAGGACGCATTAAAAAATAAAAAGTAACATGTAAAACAATGTCCCGTCTACACCAAAATGAGGGTGAAAGAGCTATTGGGATGTTTGCAGAAAGAATGAATCAGGTGCAGGTTGCAAATCATTTAATGTCTCTAGAATTATTATTGCAAGGCCTCGTCTTAGAGATACTGAGTTTTTTTGGAGGATAACCAAATGTGTGTGTTGTCTTGGCCAGCAATGTCTCCAGATTTATCACCAATTGAACATCTTTTGGACGAAATTGGACGACGTATCAGAAATAGTCAAAATCCACTGGAAAAGCTCGCCCAGCGAATAGAACAACACCCCTCAAGACTTTATTCGACGTCTTATTGATTCCATGCGTCGGAGGTGTCAGGCGGTCATAAATGCAAAAGGTGGTCATACAAGGTATTGACAAGTTAACCTGAATTCTGTACTCGTCCTGTTAAAATTGTCCGAAAATGTGCAATATTGTTTTCAATAAAGAAAACTTGATATTGCTCTCTTTAAAATTATGTTAGCTAACTATTCCATTTAATTTTTTGTTATTAAAAATTTAAATGATCTTATAAGCATGTAAAGTTTCTTGTTTGGCCTTGTAGGTCGTCCATGGTCAGAATACGGAGATGGGGTATAGTTGCTAGTTTTCCTAATACAATTATATCAGTTGATGAGAATAACTAATTTCAATAAAGAATACAGTATTTGCATATATTCCTTTGACAATATTGCGGTAACATTTTTATCTTTTCCAGTTCATACGAATACGAATACTTTATTTCTCATAAAACTACAATTACATATAGAGAACATACATAAATATAACTACGTGTATAAGGCACAATTTTTACAAGCATGTGTGAACAATCAGTGGTTGTAAACGGACCATCTGAATATGGGAGACAACTCATGAGATAGGTTTTAATATTTCGATTTTCGTGCAGTAAAAGGTTCATTTGAGTCAAACCGCCTGTCTCATTTACACTTATTGTGAGTACGTTGTTATTGAAACCAAATTTGACACATAAAATCATTCCAATTTTCGTAGATAAGTCATTCAAAAATTCGAGCATGATGGTCGTAACTTTAAATTTTGATGGTCGTTATGAAAAATATAGTATTTTTGATGATGGTCGTAACCGACACAAGATGGTCGTAACTTTGAAAGATGACCACAACTCAAGTATTTTGACGAACTTTTTTCAAATTATTTTAAAAAGCACTGTTCACACTACCATGTTAATAAACTCGGTTGTTATATAAAGTTTACTAAAAACAATATTATTTAATTTCTTACTCTGATAATGGTATGCAAAAATTAAGTTAAAGAATTATCAAACATACAATTTTTATATATATTCCGAACGACCATCATTTAGGGGTAAATAAAATAACGGTACTAATTTTCTTGCACCAGATGCGCATTTCGACAATACATGTCTCTTCAGTGATGCTCGTGGCCAAAATATTTGAAATCCAAAGCTAATATAAAAGATGAAGAGCTATAATCCAAAAGGTCCAAAAAGTATAGCCAAATCACAGTGACAACTAATCATCTCGCATTAAGCCAAATATCATGTTAGGGTTGAGTATTAATATAGTTTTACTGTACGCTAAGGCATCAAATTAATGAATACACGTGTATTCCCTCAAATTTGCATCATTTTTTGCTTTTAGATTTTTTTTAATTTAAGACTTTTTATTACATGCAATCATGTCGGCAGAATGAGATGAAATTATTGAACGTACAATTTTTAACAATCATCCTTAATTTTTAATCAGCTATTGCAGTTTTTATAAATCGTTGGCTTTCATATATTCGGCTTTTGATCGTGTATGATTAATGAAAATTCACAAATGCGCTTCAGAGCTCTTTGTATTTTTATGACGATCTTGCAGTATATCATTGATATTTGTTTTAAGGATTGTACGGAATAAAAACTTAATCCATGATGTCGCAAATGAACATTGTGCTAACCTAGAAAGTATGAATGTTGTTGGTATATATAAGAGAATTGGTTTAAGTGTATGCTCAATTACATGAAGGCTCTCTTTAAAACATGTATTCAGTGACAGAAACTCCTTGCGTAGCTTATGGAAATCTTTTAACGAGCGAAGGAAATAGATCCAGATGCACTTAAAGTTATGCCTAAATATTTACTTATCAATTCAATTATGTATAAATACTTGATTATAATTTCTATAAGCATGATTTGGACTCAGGACTCTACACTGAACACAGTCCATCTGTAATAAAAGTATTAGTATTCCATGCTGAATTATTGGTTTATTCATCGCTAGTTCAAGAGTCTTAAGAGTTAGTTTTCCACCATAGTTTCAGTATTCAGAGTTCTCCGCACCTTGGTTTAATGGGATAACCCGTTGAACACCAATCTTAACAATAAGTACTTAATACATCAAGTTTACTTTGAAGTCCTTTTGCCGAAGTTGAAAAAATGACAATATCATCAGCATATATAGTAAAGAATGGACTAGTCGTGAATTAACAACAGCTGGATCCGGGGAACTTTTTAAACAATCAGAAAGTTTATTTATGAAAATTTTGAACAAAATTGGACTTAAATTGTCTCCCTGTTTTACTCCAACTTTAGTTCTAAAGAAACCCTTTATCCTATTCTTTAACTATATCCACTAGCTTAAATTTTATCCCTGGGTGAATGACAGCATCTAAGATTCAAAAGCCTTTTGGAAATAAACAAAGCAGGCAAACACTTTTCCTTCGTTTGTATTACAATACAATAGTTTTTAAAATTAACATGTGGTCAGATGGTTATGTTGTTTTTTTGGCTATGTGGTGCTGAACACTAATATACGGTACTGAACCAGTCCATGTTTTATATGTGCCTAATCATGTATCTGTGACGTAGTACACAGAACACGCGATTCCTGACTCTTCACCTTACCACATGTATTGACATATTGATTATTTTCATTATTACTGCATTTTATGTATTATTGTTGTATATCACCTGAATAAACCCTGGTGAGTTTCACATATATTGTTTTATATTATTAATTATATGCTTGGATCACAACATTGGCGTCGTTCGACAGCTCGAATCTGTTGATTTTGAAACTACCGCTCTGCACGGTACGTTTCACACCATTTGATTTCAATTTATACTGCAAATTATATAGCCTCCGCTATATTTTAAATTAATACCTCCATCAATTTTGGAAAGTTTTAGTACCTTTTTAGTCAATACTACACATTATATTCACTGTTTAAATTTAATGCTTGGCTAGTTTCTCGTTTTAGTGAGTCGCCATTTGAATAGCCATTAGCTGTATCTTGTCCAAGTTGAGCAGGACGGAAGTTGGATTTCTGCACATGCTCTGACAAAACTACAGTACAGGCATCGTGGTTTACTACAAACACCGTTCGTGCACAACTACAGTACAGGAAACGTGATTGATGACAAACACCCTTTCGTGCACAACTACAGTACAGGCATCGTGGTTAATAACAAACACCGTTTCGTGTACAAATACAGTACAGGCATCGTGACAGATGATAAGCACCATTTCGTGCTCAAATAAAGTAGACATAGACCATACAATTTAACCAAATTTTTAAAATATCAAAACTTATTACACTATGGATGCCACCTTGGATCAACTTCAATCACTTGAGGGTGTAGACAATGAAATTGCCATATAGATACTTGAGGTTAGAGATGCCTCACATTTTATAGACTTTAATGCAGTGTACGGCATTACTGGTGTGCAAAAATCAACTTTAAAGAAATGTTTCATTGAACCTGGCATGTTATTCTTGTATCATAAACTGCACAATGACATAGCAGAAAATAGGCAGGAACTCTCTTATGTCACATCAGGACTCCATGAGGTAGACAAGAAAGCTTCCCAAATTAACAACATGACGGATAAGTTTGATAATTTATGTGCTCGCATGACTAAAATGGAGCAAACTAAATTAATGGGGTCAACCATTCAATATAAAAACCCTCTGCCACTATTGCAGGACGATCATCATGAACAGGTTGAACAACCAGGGAAGAAATTTGGTGGTTTTGGCGCGACAATTGATTCTTTGATAGCCCAGAAAAAACAGCAGGCTGTGGAAAAATTTGGAATTAAACCCAAGACATTTAGTACCCCAGCTAGTTCAGCAACATATCCAGACTTTTCCAAGGTGTCACCAATTAGTAAATCAACTGGACTTTCTAGTTTATGTGAGTCATTAACTACCAACATAATTCTACAGGACGATGGACGATATGTATGCATCTGCAGCGTCCACTCTGAAAGTAAGTACTGCAACCGAAGCGGCTTACAAAAACCACAACACTGAAATCCATGTTGAACAGGGGCCCTCGCCTCCCCCTTTTGTTACTTCTAACATGGTGCCCGTTCAGTCCACTTTGGAAGTGAAGTCTGAACCCAGCTTCATTCAGCATGGACAATTGGACAATCAGTCTAAAAATGGACAGGAGCCTTTGGTCTCTACTTCGAATAATACAACTCATGAAGTACATAACAATGTATCGCAGGGTTTCACTGGACAGGGGACTTTGGCCCCATCGTCATTTTATAACCCAATCATAGTTCAAGGTTCCGCAATACCTAACAAGCCACCATTTTGGTCTTACAGTGTTCCACCACCGGGAGTACAGCAAAATAATGGATCGGCTGTACCGTCTACTGCAGTTTTCCATCCAGGTCCAAATAAAGACACTTCAAACATTCCTTCAACCCCAGTACATCGTAATACTCCAGTAGTTATGCCTTCCCATGTACAGTCTGTGAACACTTCTGATCAGACCAAAACTGAAGCTACAAACGAAAGGCACAGAGGCAGGGGCAGAAAGCGCTGCCAGAGGGAGTCCTCTTCATCAAGTGATGAATCAATAGACAGGGAATCATCCCGTTGGAAGGAGTCCCATACTAGAGAGCGAAGCAAGAGTCCGCAACTGCCGAAGATGCCAGTCTTTACTGGTTTTGGTAATCTATCTTGGGAAGCTTTTGTGTATCAGTTTGAAAGAACTGCAAATCGCCGTTATTGGGATGACGCAAAGAAAACGTGACGTTTTCTTGATTGTTTGTCTGAATTTGCACTAGAATATGCAAGACGATCGCATATATCAAGTTATGACGATTTGCGGAAATATATGAAAAGGCGATTTAGTAAGAAGGAGGACGCCTCTGCAGCAAGAAGACAGCTACAATACATCAGACAGTTGGACGGAGAGACCGTAGAAGAATACGCAGAGTTAATTTCTTGACAATGGATGGGTATTACCAAAGTAACAATGACATAATAGATCAAATAGGTACTGAGGCGTTCCTCCGTGGATGTCAGGAGAAGGAGGCAGCACGGATAGTTATAGAGAAAAATCCAAGGACTATAAATGAAGCTTTGAAATGGATTAAGTCTTCATTAGCTAACCAGAAAGCCATTTATGGAGCTAGGAAATCTTACTCAGGTCGACCTCAGTCATATTCTCAACGGCAAGTAAAATTTTCTGATATTAATGATTCTGATCATTCCCCACAAAGGCCCACGGCCTTGCAACATGGTCAGGTGATTGAAAAGGTAGATAACTCATTACAGACTTATGTTAAAGACTTAGTGTCTCTAGTTGGCAAATTATTAAAAGATGGAAGAAGTAATCAATCATCATCTCCCGAGAGGCACCGAGAATATTACAACTCGCCCTCCAGGCGCCCTCAAAGCAATTATGCCCGATCACCAAACCCACCTAGGTCACAATCTAAGTTCCGAAGTCCTCAGAGTACGCGCTCCCCATCACCATATAGAGGTCCAAGGTCAAGTAAAGAACAAGACAACATGCCATTTAGAAGGACATTATCACCGTCTTCTCAGAGGACCTCGTCCTCGAACTCATCAAAAGATCAGACTTTAAACCGGACAGGGTCAGGTCTCTAGACTCCCGTCTGACCCACGAAGACGAGAGCCTTAATGAGCTGGTTGTTAGAAGAACTGTTGATAGAAGTCTAGTTATACCTGCAGCTATTAATTCCACCCCAGTCAAGGCTACCATTGACACTGCTGCTATGATTACTTTAGTTAGCAGTTCTCTGATTTCACATATTCAAGAAAACTGTTAATCTGTAGTTTTAAAAGGAATAGGGCCTCAACCAGTTATTGGTAAACTCATAAAAAAAACACCGCCATTTCTATAGGACATACTACTATGTATTGGGACGTGTGTGTCATAGATATGACAGATACCATCATACTTGGACTAGATTTCCTGAATGCATGCAGCGCTGTAGTGGACTTGGTGCACATGTCTGTTGTTTTAAATGAAGAATCCATACCTGCACAACTAGGCGGTGGGAACATTCAGTCTTTATCAGAAGTACTATTGTCCAGATCTGTTAAAGTCCCATCAAATTCAAGTATGCTCATAACAGTGGAAGTTTAATCGCCACCTGAGAACCACTATGTGATCGTCCCAAAACGTAACAATTTGCCTGTCTTGATATCCAACGTCATGGGGACTGGACCAAAATGCATATTAAACATCTTCAACGATACTGGACTTCACGTTAAGATAAAGAAAGGATCATGTTTGGGCTACGCTGAACCAGTAGATGAAATTCTATTTGACAACTTGTCCACCAAGGATACCTATAGCATAAAGTAAGTGCATCTTCCACCAGGGAACTTCTTTGATCAGGAAGATACACCGTTACCCGACCATCTGCAGAATTTATACGATCGTTCAATCACAAATTTGAAAGATGATCAGATACCTACATTACGGTCATTGTTGATTGAATTTGAAGACGTTTTTTTCAAAACACGATTTAGATCATTGGTGTTAAACTGCGGTCAAACATAAAATTGACACAAAAGATTCACCGCCAGTAAAACATAGAATGCGGCGAACACCACTGGGATTCCAGAATGTGGAACAGGAATATCTGACTAAGTTGTTGGCTGCAGGTGTAATACAGTCCTCTACATCAGAATGGTCTTCGGCACCTGTACTTATAAGAAAACGGGACGGATCTGTTAGATAAAGTGTCGATTATAGAGCCTTGATTTATAGGACCGTGAAAGATTGTTTTCCATTTCCAATCATTGAAGATTGTTTGGATTCTTTGTAAGGCGCAACAACCTTTTGCACGCTGGACCTTGCCAGCGGATATTATCAAATAGAACTAGAGGAGTCAGACCAGAAGAAAACCGCATTTATAACACGGTATGGATTATTCGAACATACACGAATGGGAATGGGACTTTGTAACGTCCCTGCTACCTTCCAACGAAAGATGCAGTTAGTACTTCGGGGACTTACCTGGAATCAAGTTTTAGTTTATCTGGATGATGAAGTGATATTAGTAGTGTTGTCAACGGTTAACCGGTTAACCGGTTAATCGGTCGAACGACCGAATACCGAATACCAAAATCGTTAACCGGTTATAACACGGTATGGATTATTCGAACATACACGAATGGGAATGGGACTTTGTAACGTCCCTGCTACCTTCCAACGAAAGATGCAGTTAGTACTTCGGGGACTTACCTGGAATCAAGTTTTAGTTTATCTGGATGATGAAGTGATATTAGTAGTGTTGTCAACGGTTAACCGGTTAACCGGTTAATCGGTCGAACGACCGAATACCGAATACCAAAATCGTTAACCGGTTAACCGGACTTTTTTCAATTTTGACATAATTATATAGAATTGTATTGAAATCATTAAATAGTTTGGATCAATTGTCCAGTAAATTGATTGCTACTGTTAATCCTATACACATAAAATTAATTAATTAATTAGAACTTGTCTCTCAGCTCGAGGCGGGATCTTAAAGAAACATAATTAGTATATTTGTTTTTTTTAACAGTAACTCTAAATCAGTAATGCGATTAAATTTTACGATTTACTTCATTACTACGTTTCTGATCTAATAGTGTGTAAACCTACGCCTAAATGTACAACCTCCGTCTCGCAAGGTTTAGTCTTACTTTAAACGAAATGCTAACTAAAAAATTGTATAATGCAAACCAATGTGAATGTACTCAATGTATACGTGATAGTACGAGTAACATACAAATAAAGTAAAGAAACGGTGACCTATAGTTGTGAATTTCTGTGTCCTCGTCCTGAATATGCATGAAATATTTGCCACTGGACGTTAAGTAACCAACAATCAATCAATCAATCTGTGTCATTTCAATCTCTTTGTGGTGAATTGTCTCATTGGCAATCATCTTCTTTTTTATAATTAATCAATTTAATTGAAACACTCCACATTATTTTCGGAGTCAACAAGTGAAAAGAAAAGAATAATCAGTTTCAGACATATTCAATTCTACGAGACCAAGAAGGTTTTTCTATTTTCAATCTGAAGTTGGTACAAACGCTATAGTTGATACGGTGTAGTTGATTATTAAAAGTCAAACTTCGTCAGGAATCCTCACACACAAGCTTTATAACAAAGACGAAAAAACTTCAATTAACTTTAACTAAAAGCGTAAATTTATGACTTGGATGAAAGATTGTCAAATTGACACTCATACCACATGTGTAGGGTACTATTGATATGGCTTTCCAGCACCAACTCAAACTACCGGTTAACCGGTTAATCGGTCGAACAATTATCCGAGTAACCGGTTAGGCAAAAGTGTACGATTTGACAACACTAGATATTAGGCAAGAATTTCGACCATTGTAATTAGAGTCTTAGAGAAGCACTCTTACGGTTCCGGAAATATTCCCTGAAGTTGAAACCTATGAAATGTCAGCTTTTCAGGGAGGAAGTGGAGTTTTTAGGCAAGCTTGTCAGTGCAGAAGGAATAAAAATAGCTCCAACAAAATCTGAAGCGGTACAAAATTGGCCAGTGCCCACAACCAAAAATGAATTAATGTCCTTTCTTGGATTTGTGAATCATCATTTTGCAGGTGTTACTGCATGTCTTTACGAGCTAGCACACCAGAAAGATCAGCCAGTATGGGAAGATTGTCATGAGCATGCATTCTTGAACATAAAGGAATTATTGACATTACCACCTTGTTAAGCTTACCCGAATACACAAGATTTATTTATCCTGGACACTGATACATCAGACATTGCTATTGGTGCCGTACTTTCTCAGCTACAAGATGGTCAGGAAAAAGTCATTTGCTATGCAAGTCATGTTCTGATGAAACTACAGAGAAAGTATTGCATAACCCGTAAAGAACTTTTAGCAGTGGTTAAAATTTGCCGACACTTTAGGCATTATTTGCTTGGACGACGTTTTGTATTAAGGAAAGACCATGATGAGGTTCAAACACATCGAAGGACAACTGGCAAGGTGGTTAGAGGAGCTTGCCCAATTCGACATGGAGATTGTACATCGCCCCGTGAAGAAACATCTTAATGCCGTTGGCCTAAGCAGAATACCTCAATGTCTTGAAGATTGTGACTGCTATAACGCAGGTGCTGACGTAGAAAACTTGCCATGTAAAAGTTGCCATTATTGTCAAAGGGCTCATACTCAGTGGAGTCGGTTTCTGAATGATGTTGATGATGTCATACCATTGCTAAGAAACAAGTTAGTCCACTTGAAGTCAAGATAGTAAATGTAGAAGAAAATCCTAATAATCAGTCCGTCACCTCATCAATTCAGGGGCTCATAGCCTCATCTTTTAATTCAGCGGACTCAATAAATCATGATATGACTCAATCTAATACTGAGGAAGATAAAATCCACATTAACTGGATGCAGAAGTATAGTCCACAACAACTGAGACAGTTGCAGTTACAGGATTCAGACCTTTTCCCCCTCATAGAGTGGATAGAAAGTCAGTAAGAGCCTAGTGATGCTGAGCTGAGATTACAGAGCCCAGCTACCCGAGCTTTAAGGTTACTCGGTTCCTGCTTAGAAGTAATTTGGAGTATACTGTTTTAAATGTAAAATCATTTTACAAAATTGTGATTCTACACGTTCAAGTATATCTATATTTTCAAAACCTCATATTTCCGATCCATATATCAATATTGGTAAAACCATTTTGTCAAATATATCAGGTTGACATTCTATTGACAAATTGTTTTGTCTACCTTTATTTTTAAACACTATACGTAGCTTTTGTGGTTTGTTCTTGTATTTTTTATTTGATAAAAAGGATCCACTTCTAGAAAATAAAATACCTAAATATTTGTATTCTTTTACAATTTCTATGTCGTTACAATTAACTGTGAACTTGAGATTTGCTGGCATTCTGCCACTCGAAAAGATCAAAACTTTAGTTTTATTTGTATTTATTTTCATTTTCAATTCTTTACAATATTCGTAAAATGTATTTAACATGTATTGTAGATCAGTGCTAGTTTCTGCTAATAAAAAGTATCATCTGCATATAAAAGTAAAAATAATTTCAAAAATACTGTCAGCTCATTTCGATTTCTTGTGATATAGATTTTAAGCTTGTTGTGTTTTTCTTTTCAAAAAAATTTTGAAGATCATTTAAAAATATAGAAACCAAAGCAGGTGAAAGGTTTTCCCCTTGCCACACCCCGATCTCACAGGCGAAGAAATCAGATTTTTTTTATCCTGATGTATAATACGCAATTTGGCATAATCATACATACTCTGAATAACATTAAAAAATAATTTCCAATTGACTTTATTCTGCAATAATTGAACAGAAGTAAATTTCGCTGTACAGTGTCAAACGCTAATTCAAAGTCGATAAAAGCACAATTTAACTTTTTTCTTTCCCAATTTTAATAATTCAAATAAAATATGTATAGTAATAATATGTTCAGTCGTAGAATAATTCCTTCTGAAACCTGCTTGGTTTTCATTTAGTATACATAATTCATCAAGATAATTACATAACTTTCTGAACTAATACATTTACAGCCTTGAATATAAAGGTACTCATAACCTATTTCATTTGAGTAAAATACATTGCAGGTTTTTTCGTCTGGCCGATTCAATTGACAAACGATGACAGACACAACTGAATTTACATAAAAAAAATACATAAGATATGAGGGTAGTAAAAACAAAAAACGCTCAAGACAAAACTCTATTTTAAATATTTTGGTAAACATGTTTATGTTTTATCTTATGAAAGAATTATCCATATAAACATAAAAAAATGTTTTAATCTTTTTTATGAGTTTTTCAGTTAAACTGGCTTTAAGGGCCTTGTCAGCTTTTGTCATCACTTGGCGTCTGTCGTCGTTCGTAGTATGTCGTTTGTCGTCGTCGTCGTAAACTTTTTAACAAATCTTCTCCTCTGAAACGTCTGGACCAAATACCTGCAAAATTAACTGAATGCTCCGTATCATGCTTATGATAACTTGTTTGTAAATTGTATCCGAAGTTTTGATCAATCAACAAACAATCAACAAACATAGGGGTTACAATTTATATGCAGATTTGGCTTCTAATTCCCAAACCTGTTATTAAGAGCACATCCGACTAGGATAACAAGGTTCAATAGGTCAATTTCCATCAGTCCTGAAATTTACAGACGAACCGAACAAGTTCTTGAAGGGATGCTGCCATTTAATTTGTAATTCTAAGGAGATTTTGCAGTTTTTGGGTTATAATCGTAAATACTATTGAAGATAAAGATAAACTATAAACAGTGAAAATGTTCACCAATGTAAAGGTAACAGTAGTATATCCTATTTTAAGTCATATATCAATTTAGAGATAACATATCCGGGTAACAAACACAAACTGATGGAAACACATCAAATATAAGAGGAAAACAACGGAACAACAGAAATATAAGTGCAACAAAAAACCAAACGACAATACAACACACACAGAAACGAACTATATGATAACAATTTCCACTTTCCTGACTTGGTACAGGACATTTTAAGAAAAAAATGATTGGTTGAACCTTGTTGTGTGGCTAGCCTTACCTCCTGCGTTTAAGGCAATGTTAAATATAAGACTTAAATGACAACATTTCATGACAGGACTTCATTACAAACAAATGGAAAATCATTCAGGATAGAGAAATGCACAAATTAACAATACAATAGAACAGTATGACATACTAATAGTTATTAAAGTTACCAAGCTTATAATTTAATACACCAGACCCGTGTTTCGTCTGCATAAGAATCACCAGTGCGCTTAT